>CM052714.1:30378506-30423735 GCA_028551405.1 Uromys caudimaculatus | reverse complement strand
TGACTGATTATATGGTCAATTTTGGAGAAGGTACCATGAGGTGCTGAGAAGAAGGTATATCCTTTTGATTTAGGATGAAATGTTCTATAGATATCTGTTAAATCCATTTGGTTCATAATATCTGTTACTTTCACTGTGTCTCTGTTTAGTTTGTGATTCCAAGATCTGTCCATTGATGATAATGGGGTGTTGAAGTCGCCGACTATTATTGTGTGAGGCGCAATGTGTGCTTTGAGCTTTAGTAAAGTTTCTTTTATGAATGTGGGTGCCCTTGAATTTGGAGCATAGATGTTCAGAATTGAGAGTTCTTCTTGATAGATTTTTCCTTTGATGAGTATGAAGTGTCCTTCCTTATCTTTTTTGATGACTTTTGGGTGAAAGTCGATTTTATGCAATATTAGAATGGCTACTCCAGCCTGTTTCTTGGGACCATTTGCCTGCCATTTTGCGGAATTTGTCTAAACATCATGAAAACTAAAAAAGTGGCACTCATGTGTAACCCCAGAACTAGACAAAGGCAGGAGGACTGCCAAGTGCTTGGGGCCTACCTGGGCTACACACTGAGCTCAAGATCAGCTGGGGTCCATGGAGAAACCCTATATCAAGAAAATAAATAAATAAATAAATCCTCAGCAGAAAATATATAGGACAACATGTTATTATCTCATATTTATAGTATGCATGTTCTTGAGCCTTTGTCAATTTCTCATGCTGATTCCTATGAGAATTTCTTACAGAAACACCATTAAAAAACAAAAACAAAAAACAAAAAAGCCGAATGTTTGCCCTTATGTCTGTGGCATAGAACACATGGGTTGTTTACACAAAACTTTTTGTTGATCATTGAGTATTTAAATTCCCAAATTCTAAGGCACTTAAGCCCTCTAACGGAGTAAATAAAACATGGTTCTCTAACAAGATGAACAGGCAAAATCGAGACAGGCCATTCTCTTCTAATGCCCAGACAGGCACAGAAATGAGGAAGTGAAAAATGACCCACAAGAGACAGAAGACAGAAAGCTTGAAGAAAGAATGGACTCTGTCAGAACGCTGTACTGCAGATGAAAACCTGCCAGTCAGGATAGACCCTTCACTGACAATAACAAAAGGCTCTGTTTACAAATAAAAGCAAACATGGTCAAGATTCTGTTTAAATGGGTCAGGTTCAGGGACTCAGAAATACTCCAGGGTAAAGGCTAGAAGAGAAGCCAGAAGTTAGGAAAGGACTAGAAGACGGGAATGCTGGGAAATCCAGAGGGAGAAGAGGTATTTGCTGCTATCCAGTGTCAAAGACAAAGAAGGTTTAAATGCCAATATACCAGCAAGTTATGGAGGCAAGTAAGCCCAGGCATACATAAGCACCATGTCTTGTGGATATTCTTTGAATCTTTAGTTCTTCATCTGTCAAGTGTGAACAAAGATTAGCTGAAATGGTGGTTTTTAATGTTAAATGGTACAGAAACTGTTAAAGTGCAAATTATTTACTTGACTTCTAAACCATATCATGGTAGTCTGGAATTCAAGAGGTTAACTCTGCTTATGATCAGAGAAGACCAACTGTTCCTTATATGATAAAAGTCTCTTTCCCTGTCTTAGGGAGCATGGCTTTGAGGGTGTACAGAGGTTGTGAGCCACAGAAATGAACAGCACCATCTGAGTTCAGTTCGAAGCTTGTGCAAACTCCATCTCCAAATTTGTCACACGCAGGCCGTGATGGTGAGTTCTAAAGGTCAAAGTATTTAAGCAGAGAGTTGGGAACAATAGTGCTGTCTGGAGGCACCAGAGCAGGATGGATTCTGTACAGGCGAGCAATGAGAGACTGTCCTAGATGAAAGCCTTCAGGGAACCAGGGAGAAGCTCACCAGACAAGCAGATAAGCAACACATTCGGCCCTGTTGCTTTATTCTCTAAGCCTGAGTCCCTACACCATTCCACTAACAAAATTCATGAGATACACACAAAAATACTTTACAGTCTGGTTAGGAGATAAAATGTAGCACCCATAACTACAATGCAACACAGGAAAAGCAGATGCAACACACTGTGCAGGGGAGGGGATACTTCTAGCAAGGTAATTAGAACCCATCCCACAGCTGTTACAGCAGTTTGTGCTTAGTGTGAATGAAGGGCACGGGGGTCAGCAAAGACTCCAGTCTTGGTAGGGAAAGTCTAGCTAGGTGACCCTGACAGAACAGCACAAAGTGGGGCAATCAAGTCCAAGGCTGGAATAGGAAGGAGAGCACATGGGTAACTTCCCAGCCTGAGGGGCTAGGTTACAGCCACACAAAGCCAACTGCAGGTGCAGTGGACTGTGTAAGGAACAAGTCAAAACAAGGCAAGTGATAGATTTAGATTCTAGCAGAAAAAAGGCTCAATCAGGAGTGATCTCAATGCACAGACTAAAATAAGGACCAAGGCATGACTCATGTGTGGACAGGGAACACTCTGAAATGAACATAGAAGTAACTGAGAGTCATAAACAGGTGCTCTAGGTTCACACTATGATATAGCTGAAGAAGCAGGATCAGGGCCAGCCTAGGTATGGCACAGTGAGTCTATGACACAGGTGTCAGTGCTAGAACAGCCAGTTCTAGCTGGCCTGCATACTGGCTAGATAGAGCCAGTTCAGTCAGTTGACCCTGAGGCCACCTGAGGATTCTGGGACAATGGGAATAAGAGAGTAAAGGTAATGGAGGATTCCAGATAGGATCAGATATACCTTTAAGGCAGCAGGCTAAAAATTCCCCAAGTCTTGTCTGGTTTTAGATTGCAGAGCTGTGGATAAGACTCAGTTTTGTCAGGGTTAGAATCACTACCCTGTTTAAACACTGGAAGTAGCTTTATACATCTCACTTACAAATTGCTTGAGAACCTATTTTTGCTCTACATTTAACAACATGGCCTGCAGTGAAGCTTGACTAGCTGCACTGATCTTCGGATCACAAGGCTGCTCAGGCCACAGCTACACCTGATTCTGTGGTATTCGCAGCAGTCACACCCTCATGTTCTGAATAGGCTGTAGGAGGCTGAATTTATTTTCCATCACTTTGTCTTCCAGTACCTTGCACATGTCCTATGTTAAGTAAATGTGTCCACTGATCTGAGTGCATTGAACTTCTTAAACTCAGGGCTAACACACTGTTCTAGTTTGTTTTCTGTTGCTGTGATAAAACACTGACCAAAAGTAGCTTGGGGAGGAAAGGATTTATTTGGCTTTGGCTTCGGCTTCCACTTCCAAGTCACAATCCATCATTACCAAAGTCAGGACAGGAGTTTAAGCCAGGAATGAAGGAGAAACCATGAGGAATGCTGGCTACTGGCTTGCTCCCAGGCTTAGATTCGGCTACTTTTCCTATAGAGCCCAGGGGATGGCACCACCAACAATGGGCTTGACACCACTCATTTGAGCTCAGCCCTCTTACATAAACTAGCTACCAGGAAAAGAACCCACAGACATATCCATGGGCAAATCGATGGTGGCAATTCCTCAATTGAGGTTCTATCTTCTCGGGTGTGTCAAGCTGACAACAGATTAGCCATCACACAGGTCTCAGTGACTGGGAACAAATACTGCTTGTGAGGAAATGGTAACATGGGCATTTCAGATATGACTAAATCTAGGCCAAGGAAGAAACAACAAAAGCAAACTAAAGGCAGGGATACTACAATCAGGCACATTTCCACAAGGATGAGATCAGAAAGGTCCAGAGTGGTGTGCACAAGCTGAACCCCCATATCCACTGTTTCTATTAGAAGCATCACATATCACTTATCCCCTGGAGCAGCACAATGGCAGAGGTGTGGCACTAACAGGCCATGCCCACTCTTTTCCTGTAATGCAGTTTCAGCCTCTAGGGAAAGTCCCAACTGAGGGAACAACTTCAAAGGGTAAGTGTTATTACTGACATTCTACACAGATGAGGAAACCAAAGCTCAGAAAATGGAAGGGATTTTACAAGACCACGAGCCCAAGAAGCAACATAATTCAAATTCAAACCAGACCTGCCTCACTCCAAAATGTATAGTCTTACTCAGGCATATGTGGCAAATACCTGTAATCCCAGCACCCAGGATGTTGAGGGAGGAGGACTGCTTGATATCAGCCTTAGTTACACAGTGACACACACACACATGTATATTTATTCTTTTTAGAGACCTATTTCCTACATGCTCAAAATAAAAACATAGAAAATGAAGCAACATCAATAAGATTAATTAGAAGCATTTTCTAGAGAAAATTAAGAGATTATTTTTATTACAGGCCTTTGAGATGGCTCAATGGATGTGGGAGAATGTTGCCAGACCTTATACCCTGAGTTCCAGTCCTAGGACCATATGGTAGAAAGAAAGACAAGATGTCCTCTGACCTCCATATGAGTACGCCTGTACCAGCACACACAGGCACACACACCACATCCTCCCTGAAACCCCCAACAAGCCACATCCTCACAAACATACCCTCTCCTAACCCACCATACATGTCCACAACCCCCCCACACACAACCCACATACCTCACAAATCCCCCCCCATCCCATACATACCCACATACACCACACACACTAATATGTACATATTACAAAAGCAATTCTGGGCTGGACAGCTCAGCAGTTAGGTGGTAACTGTGGCTGCGGAAGATTGAGGTTCCATTCCCAGAACGATGACTGCAGTTTCAAGGGATCCAATGACTTCTTGTGACCTTGAAGGACAACAGACACACATGCCTTACACAGGCACACACATAAAATATTTTTTTAAGCCTAAGACATAACGGCTACAGTTTTCTGTTGTTTGCTTTTCCCTTCCAGGGCAACTCTACCCTCAGGTAGCAGTGGCCCCCTGAACCATCTGCCTGCCATGTTGGTAGTAAGAAGCAGCGGCTTGGCCTCCTCATTTGTCTGACAACATCTGTACAAAAAGTAGACACATATTTCCTGTCCCAAGTGGAAAGATCTGCTACTCATAATAGCAAAGACTTTTCTAATCGCCAGTCTAACTCTGCCAGTTTTAAACCCCAGGTTCTTAAATTTAGCAGCAGCCCACCGGTGTGCTCTGATCCAGAGTCAGCTCCAAGCCCCAGCAGCAGCTGGTAAAACGGAATGCTAATTCATTACAGATGGTAGAACACAGCCTACATTTAATTTATTTACATTTTCAGAAATTTTGGATCTGCAGTGAAGATGTCAGATTATTTTAACATGTAAGTTTAGCCTTTTTTTAATTTGGTCAATGCTCAATAAAAAATTAATGTTTATATGTTAAAAATTCTTTCAACAAGCCCAATTAGACTTATATTCCCACAGTTTGTATTTTATAAGCTATTTAGCTAGTGAGCCTTTTCTGAATGTCTTATTACACAAATCACATGCAAAGTTGGAACAAAATTAGGCCTAAATCGTACCAAAATGTTTCCAACAGAGCCCTTTCACACGAGGCATGCTTGGTGCTTTTGCATTCTCCAGCCCTGCCATTTCAGGGAGACTAAGAGTTTAATAAATTATAAGATTATTAAATATCTCTAGCGACCCCCCCCCCTTTTTCATCACTTAAGGCAATGGTGATCAAAATACCAAATTACTTGTTTAATTTTGAATAGTGAAGTACACAGAGAAAGAGTGGCCCAAGCTCAGAGACTCGTGCGGCGCTGCTGCCCTCTCCTGGAGCCAGGGATCCTACCCCTCCCCACAGCCCAGGAACAGTGACACTGAGATAGAATTCAAACACTAAAAAGGTTCAAAATTTTTCCTGAATTTTTAAAATTTTTATTAATTCAAATGTGTTCTTGCATGCCATGCATGCGTGTGTACGCTCGCGCACACAGACACACACACACACACACACACACACACACACACACACACACACACACACAGACACACACACACACACACAGAGTTAACGGGTCAGAACGGTTCTCCATGAATCCCCCACTTATTGAGAGAGCTAGGGAGAATTGATTTTTAAAGTCTTATACTGTCATCCCAATTTTTCAGGGTATTTTTTACATGAACCACCACCCCACCCCACCCCTACCCTGCCGCCACCTCAGCTTTTTTCCCTGTCATACCAGGATAGGTCATGTTCCTGGACTCTGGCTTGGTTAGCTTATCAGAGTGTTCTATCTCCTCTAAAATCATTCTCCCTTCAACTAAGACTTTGCTCTCCAGTAATTTCAAATCTTGCTTTCTACTTCCTTGTTCTGTTTCATCAGGAAACAAAGCAGCTCACACTGGAACAAAACTAAACTAAAACACCTTTCCTCTATACAATTTTATTTCCTAGTGTGTCATTCCAATTCTTTAAATACATAGGGATACCCACAGCTAGTTTGTAGGGGCTTTAGTGATGTGCCCAGAAACCACCTCTAGCCTGTTATTAACCTCTTCCCCAAGCCCAGTGCCCTTCAATCCAGTTTAGATCCCACTGTACAGACCATCAGAGCACCACCTTCCATCCAGGACCGCCAACCCCAGACCCCTTCAACACAAAATTCTATTCCTCAATCACTGAAATCGGGTTTCTTGGATTTTCCTGGCTCCCTTTAGTAACCTCTATCCCTACAATCCTCCTACCACATTGGTTCCTCACCACAGCCTGCCAGACACCAACAAAGGCCTGGCCATGAACATATCTTCAGATTCAAATATAGAAAAACAAACAAGGCGAAGACAGTATTAAGAAATTACAACACTATACGAAGGGATGCCTTTAAGACATCCACAGAGGCAAATAGGGTGCTGATCCTGGTGGGTGTGGGTCTGGGTCAACAGATCCCCTTTGCCATAAGCTACTAACTCTGAGCCCACTGGGAGAAAGAGCAATTAAGGTACTAGGCTCTGGTCCACCATTGCTTGGCTGTGTGTACTGGAGAGTTATTGAACCTGTTTTTGATTCTATTTCTCATTTACAAAACATGTAACTCACAGTACATATCTGATAGGGTACCTATGAGATGGGGATTCTGAATGTTATCAATCAGAACAGTGCTTGGCATTATAATAAAGCAACTCTCAGAAAGACAGACAGACAGACAACATATTTTTCTTATTTTTCTTTAAAGCTAGGGACCTGTGATTTAAAGAACAAACAAAAAATCAGTTTCCTAAAAATGTAACAGTCTTCCAAGGGTTTTTGTTTTTGTTTTTGTTTTTTTTTCATGCCTTCTAAAGTTTGGACAACTTAAGCATGAGCTTTGAGCTGCCACATCAAATGATCTGTTCTTCAACCTCTTTAGCACTCTGCTATAATGTCTGAGTCCCAGAACCTTACAATTAAGCTTCAGGTGATGGTTTTGAGGGAACATCTATAAATTCCTAGAGCAGAAACTCATAATTTCTTCTAGTCTCTTCAGGTGTCTATAACAAAACAAAACAAAACAGGCCAAGTAACTTATAAACAAACATGCTTTACTGTTCTCAAGAGCAAGGCATTGGGTGATTCAGTATCTGATGAGAGCCTGTTCCCCACAGGTGGAGGCATCTAAATATGCCTACAAGTCACAGGGGACAGAAAGAGAGACTTCTCCGGCCAGTTTTATAAAGGCAAGAATCCCATTGACCAGGACTGTCCCCAAGGGCCTTTTGAAACTCCTTTTTAATCCTGCACTAGCCTCAAAGCCAAGATTAATTTTTTGGTATGGTCTGAAGACCCTTGCTAAAGGTTACTTTTACTTATCTCTAGAAACAACTTTCATAATCAAAACTATAATACTGAATTTATCTTCTAAAGAGATAATCAAGAAAATTCACATTTGGATAAGCAGGCATTTTCAAAATAATAAAACAGATTTTGTTCTAAAATACATATCTTAAATTAAAATACATTAAATAATAAATACTCTAGAATATATTTTGAGACACATGATATATTTTGTGGCTATTCATGTCTAAAAATAAGATGCCTAGAACTATACAAATATGATCTCTTATGTAAGGAATAAGCTTGTCTTCTCACTAGCCCTATGGTCTCAAGCAAAGGCCAGGGAGCTGAGACTATATCTAGTTCAATGGGACGGGGCTCATCCACCATGTTCAGGACCCTGGATTTCATTTCCAGCATTGTAAAAATCAAAAACAAGAATTTAGTCCAGTTATCTATGTAAGCTAACCAAACCATCTGTGAACTCTGAGCCTAGGGCACCCTTAAGCATTCTTATTTCACAGAGAAGAGACAACTATTTTGTTAGTAAACAATTCAATGTAGTAGTATGTTGATACATAAATTGAACAGGGAATTTGTACCAACTTCCTGAAAATTAGTTCAAATAAAACATTAAGTTTGAGGCCTGTGAAGCTTAATCTTCCTTGTCAATCTACATGTATTTGGAATCGCCATGGATGTATACATTTGGGTGGGTCTGTTAGTGTGTGTGAGATAGAGAGAGAGAGAGAGAGAGAGAGAGAGAGAGTGTGTGTGTGTGTGTGTGTGTGTGTGTGTGTGTGTGTGTGTGTGTGTGTGGAGAGCCATGCTCTCAGAGTGTATTTTAGGACCAATAATGGTTTTGTTGAGGTGTGATGACCTGTGGACTGGGGTTCCAGGCTGAGTGAAAGAAGAAAGCTTGCTGAGCACCAGCCCTCCTCACTCTCTCTCTCTTGCTGCAGCTACCATGTGACCAGCTCTTCAAGGCCTTGCTCTCCTGCCACCATGCCTTCCTTGCCTGCCCGGAGAGGCTATTGTGTTGGATGCTGCCTCTTCCAACTGTGAGGCAGAATAAATCCTTCTGTAAGCTGCTTCTGTCAGGATGTTTTTCATGGCAACAACAAGGAAAGGAACATTTAGAACCTAGACCCAATGTTTGGAGTGTCAGCAAATGAGCTCCTAGCAAGTCTTAACAAGAAAGATTTAGTATTAATTTCTGAACTATAGTAAATCTCTGAAAGGGAACTGGCAGATGCAATGCTACTGACACCTTAAATGTTCTACAAATGTCCAAGAGTGGAAGGCTTGATCCTCAGCTAGTGGCGATTATTGTGAGGGGTTGGAAATCTTAGGAGGTGGGGCCTGAAGGAACAAATGTTAGTTAGCGGCATGACCTCAGGGTAGTGGGACCTCAGCCTCACAGCCTTCCAGTTACCAAACATCTAAGCAGCCTTTTCTACCACTCGAGTGGTCACATCAACTGACTGGCTGGCAGCAACAAGGTCAAGCATCATTGAAGGAAACATGGGAAGCAGTGAGTAAAATAAATTCTTCCTCTTCAAGTCAATTCCTCTTACATATTTTGTCATGTGATTCAGAAATGTCCAACACAGGTAGCAATGAAGGACAGCCTCCAGCTAGGAGTCTCAGGCAAGAGTCAGGACAACATAGGCCTGCTCGTCTGATCCTGCTTACCAAGACAGCAAGCACTCTCAAGCAATTCTGTCTATTACCAGGACCTATTTTCTTGATGCTGCTAAATCAGTTTACAGATCAGTTTTCTGTCATTGGTGATAACTGTGTCTTCTTCACTAAGAAAGGTAGAAGTGAGCTGCCTGTGTACCAACAGGAAATCATGCATGTAGACAGCTGAGGAAAAAAGCCTGAACTCGGATTGCAAAAAGCATCCAGTCAGGTTTCTGTTACCACTTACTGAAATTCTACAGTTCAGAACACAGGCAACAAGCTTTCATACATATTCAAAGTATCTGTAATATTTTTCCTATAAGAGATTAAATATTCTTTCATATCATGCTACCCTCATTCCAGATTATCTGAAGTATCGTCTACTGCTTTAAATATATGGATATATTAGAACCAGATACTTTTGTTATTTAATGTAGAAGTAAAGAAGCTATGTCATGAAGATATTCTTTGTATTGATAATAATATTTTCCTTTAATTCTATGAATTTTATACCACAGGTTTGAAAATAATCACCAAGAGAAGAGAGCCCAGATATTCACACAATTGGCTAATTCCTTTCAGTCACCTAAAGTTTCTGGTCTACAACCTGTGGGTACATGGTCATCATTGCACTTTAAGAAAGGAGAAATGCTAAGAAACATGATGGTGACTTTCTTCTACGTTTCCTGTGTAGTTTTGTCTCTGAAGGTAAGCTAAGCATGGGCTTTTAACCATCTGTGTGCCACAGAATTGGTTAATAAGCGTGAACCACAGCAGTCACCTGCTCCACGGTAGTACCACAATGCCCAGAATTGCTACTTCAAGTTTCAGAAGAGAAGACTACTGCTTGTTGCATAGGTACTTGCTCAGAATCATATCTACAATGTGAGTGGTCATGGCATGACCTCACAGCCTGCTTGGCTAGATCTAGCAAATGCTTGCTGATGAATAGAAATATTCCCCTGGGATATTTATGCTGGGATCTCAACCCAAATGAACAAACTTCAGGAGATACAGAAAGAGCTGCTGGTGTGTTTTTGGTCTACCATCACATTATGTACTTCTACATGCAACAGCAGGGGATTTCAAGCACTTCCCAGACCTACATGAATATATAGGAACAAAAGAGGCAGACCAAGGGGAACCTACCTCTTCGTAGGCATATTCAAACAAATGTGGGGAAATCAGTTGGGCATTTAAAATGTGTCTAGACAGGAGGTGGGAGTCTAGTGGGAAAAGAGAGGGCAGCTATGACACCAACAGAAAAGCTTTCCTGTCCTCAGCACCACATCACTGGACTTTCGTGTAGACCATTTTCCATTTTCAGAGCATTCAGAATATCACAGGACAAAATCCAGGAGGATTACTTCTGTAAAGTCAGTAACCTGATGGTACTCAGATACGGTTCCGGCTCTAGAATCCAACCTAAAGTATCCTGAGATACTGCACTTTGTTATACTATATGTAGCCTAGAAACCTCAATGATGGGAAAAGTCTTTACTAATGTTGCTTGTGTTCTCCTGAATAGATACAGTGCCATCCAATCACAACCAAAGCCAGATGAGAACTCCCTGCAGTCCTTCCCTGTGCTGCCCTAACACTAGTTAAGTACTTCAGCAAGTTCTAAACACTCGACTTCCCACGCAACAGCCCTCAGACACTCTTTCTCCTTTACTATTTCAACCATTCCTCAGTGTACAGCAGCTCAGTGGCTCTCACGGCACTCATGAGCCAAACTTCCTTCACTGGTCTCTCATTCTGAAGCTTGCCTGAAAAAGAATCTTAGCGATGCATACAGCAAAAGCTGCATCAGCTTCTACAGATACAATACAGTTTTAAAATAATCAAAGAAAATACATTTTAGTAGCTATTAACTCTTTTACATATATATCATACTTTAATTTGTAAGTTGTTTCAAAGGCCAAAGATCATTTGGCTAATTTAAATAAGCAGCTGCTCTGCTTTATTAAAATAACTATTGCAATGGTAAGCAGTTTTGAATTGCTAGTCATGTGACTGCCATTAAGGATGGCTAGCATCACTCCCAAACAAAATCAGATTGATGATTTATTTTAATATATTGCAGACAGCCGAGATCATGAATGACATCACCTCGCTCCACTGCTGAGAGGAGATACTGAACAGATGAAGTGCTGTTTAAAGTCAGTGCTGCCCTGACTTAGGGGACAGAAGGATTAATGAGAAAATGAGAATCTGCCACATGGTGCTGCTGGGCTGCTCTCTGTGGCTTCAGTGCATGCAAAGCCCCAGGGCCCCACCTGGTACCCTAACTGTGCACTTATGTTTCATTACACCTTGGCCATTACTATGCATGCTGATCAATTCCTCTCACTGTTGCACACCTCTGCAGTCCCCCAGCACTCAACTGTGAAAACTCCCAGACTCCAGGCTTCGGAACACAAGGCCCATGCTGCTAAAACCACAGAGAGTAAATTGTCACTCGACGGGGTGCCAATTCGGTTTCATGAGGATGACATCATGCCCATTTTACCAATAACAATGGCACTAACAAGAACTTGTAATCAACAAACCTCAGGCCTCTCCTAGCCCTGGCAGGTGCAACTCTCTTTATGCTAAAAATAAGCCAACATTAGCTTCAGCTCAAAACTATTTCTTTTATCACAATGCTAAGCAGAAGTTGGCTTCCATAAGGCAGTGCAGCTGCTGCTGCCGAGGCCGCTTCTGCAGATGCCTGCATTAATTGTATCAAGGACATACTGAACTAAGTGCTTATTCAGCACAATGGCTATTGGGGAGCAGCTGGAGGCACAAGACAAACTGTCTTGAAGGGAATGTCCCAGCCCAGTGTGTAAATTACAATGATGAAGTACAAAGAGTCTAAGTTTAAGGATCTAATATAACTGCAGAGTGGGGCAAAACTGTAGTGTTATCAGTGGAGACCAGATCCAATAAACAAGGAAGAGAGACGTGCAGATTCCACCACCATTGCAGTTACTGCAGTGGGAGACATTGAGACCCATTTCCACCCAGGAGGAGGGGGAACTCCTCACTAAAGAATATCAATGGTGCTGACACTGGCCCTCTTGCGTGTGCAGATCAGAATACAATCCCCTCGTTTATGGGGCAATGTGCCTGTGACCATTTGAATTAATAAGTGGCAAAATCAAAACAGCTTCGTTTACTACACGTAAGTAATACTTGGCTGAAAATGAAAGACACTGGCTAGTTTTCTCCCTGTGTTACTCAAGCAGGCCCTCTGTAAGCATCACTGTCTGCTCTTTGGACATTTTTCTCTTCTTACATTAGTGAATCTTGGTGAATTCAGGGTAATTAAACACTATTCCAGGTGACAGGTAATTATAGAGCTTCTGATCATAGGAGTTTAGATAGGGATGGAGTAAAAGTGCCTGCAAACACCCCTGCAGCGTCCCGAGTAGCTCTGCTACATAAGCAGAAACAACAAGCCAGGGTAGGTTTATGAAGTCATGGCTTCTCTCTCAGTCTCTGCCAGGGTCTCTGCGATCACATTTATCTTCTCTAGTAAAGTGGAATGAGGATGGCCACACCCATGCATTAGTTGGAAAACTGGCCTGAAAGAAGGCAGTGGGTCCAATAACAAGATCCCTGTGACTTGACCCTCCACCTAAGACTCTGTGTAAAGATACTCAGACGGAAATTCAAACCTTGGGAAATTAAAATTGCTCTTTTTTTTTGGGGGGGGGGGATTAAGAAATAGTTAAAAGTGAGAATACTGAGACATGAAAGTCACTCATCCACATAGTACACGTACAATTTGTTTTTATTTCAGCTAAGTTCTAAAGTGGTGTAGTGCATTAAAGAAGTAGATACTCTGCAGAGACACGGAAAAGCATCCGCAGACATAATTACCCGCACCTGTACTCAGCCTGGACCCCAAACCCTCACTGCCTCAGGCACCATTTCCATGTCAGTACAGGACTTCCCAGCAGAAGCTGTTGCTGTCATATACAACCACCATAGAGGGCACTCCACACTAACTAACTTCATGTGCATGCCCAGATGACGGGTGAGGCTGGAGGCAAGCCTTTCACCCAACGTTAACCCAAGAGACACAACTCAAATGATCTCACTCTAGTAACTCATCTTCATAGTCTAGAAAATATGAAATAATATCTGTAGGAATAGGTGAAGAATTGAAACATTCAAAAATGAAAGAAAAAATTGCTGTATAAAACAAAAAGCAAGGCAACTCCCTTGTGCCAGCGGGTCTTTATGATATCTGCCCTGGGAAGCCGTTCTGTAGGGCACTTGGTATCTGACAGCTCTATTAGCCCTGGAGCCTTATCCAGCATGGTTATTTTTAATAGGTTTCCCTTACAAACAGCTGCCTAAGATGCTAGCTTCTTCTTTCTCCCTTGGGCCTTTCGTAAATATTTGAGGCAACCACTCATTACCTTAGCTCATCCATTCAGTCCGTTGTATGGCCTATGAAGTGGAACTGGCTTTTCTTTTCTTTTGCTATCCACTGGCCATACTAGAAACCCCTGCTGTCTGGGTTCAATCTGTCAAGGTTCAAATTATCCTCCAACTGAGAGCTAATCAAGGGCGTCTGACCTGGTCTGCAAATAAACTAGGAACAAAAGTGGGTTTATTTATTTTTTTCTAGCAAGCTGTAGTACCACAAACTAAGCAAAATACAAGCTCACCACAGATGCAATTGCCTAAAATTGGGAACAGGCACTGCTACCCCGAAGATGGACAGACTTACCAAGCACTTTATGAGGGCCCGTTTTCAAGGTAGAAATCCATTTTTTATAGAAATTGGTTTGCAAATACATTTCAAATTAAAAGTCACAGTTCATTTAACACAAGTCTGCAGCATGCAAGAAATGTAGATTTGAAGCACTGGGGCTACCCCAATGAGGACACTGGAGATTTCAAGATCTTCATGGGTGCCAAGCTTCAAGTTGCTGGGTACACATGGCAGAATTAAGCTTTCTGCACGATTAACATCATTACTGCAGCCACCATATACAGACTTCTACACTATGAAATATGAAATAGTTTCCTTTTACATTTTTCCTGCTGCCTCTGCTGCTGCTGCTTCAGACAAGTCTCACGATGCACCTCACTCTGGAATATTACTAATATATCTTAATACATTAAGGTCCCAGGGACCTTACATGTTGGGTCTGAAGCTCAGAGTTCTTTTATTAGATATCTAATCTTAGAAAACAGCCTAGAACAACAAAGCTGAAGACAGGAAAAGCTTGGGGACATCACCCCAGAACACTGGGACTGCAATTCTATGGAGGGTTTTCCTTAAATTGCTATCAACTGACAAAATGACCAAGTTATTACAATGCAGTTAACTGCACTGCAGCAGCAACGCATTTGCAGCATCCAGTATCCAAACACAGCACTCTCCCAAGAGGCAGCAGAAGACAAGGCACACTGGCTCCTCAGTGAAGAAAGAGCTCTGCATTTTAAACTCTTCTCCAGGAGCAAGCAGGGCTAGCTGCACAGCAGCCAGGAGTCACTAAGCTAAGACAGGATGAAAGGCCAATGAGAGGTAAAAAGGTTACCTGGTACCCAATTCACAGTCAGCATAAAGAGTGAGAAAGCAGCACAGCAAGCCAGTTACAGTCAAAAGCACACAGAAGCCATCAGAACAGTCATCACAGTGCAAATGGGGAATAATATCAGAGATGGACAGGATTCGACCTGGCTTATGAAATAAGGCTTTGTTTATTTCTGGTGGCCGCTTTGTGGAGATTTTAAAGATTAATTTTATTATTTTTAATTCTGTATAGACATGTAAGTCTGTGTTTGTGTGAATACTGGTTCCTGTGGAGCTGGAGTTACAGGTGGTTCCCAACGGCCTGACACGGTTGGTGGGAATCAAACTCTGGACTTCTGCAAAAGCAGTACGCACTCTGAACTGCTGAGCGCTCTCTCCAGCCCCAGGTTAGTAGTTTTGATTCCTGAAATCCATGTTTAAGAAAACTCACCAGTATCATGGTTGAACATAAAATATCAGGAATTAGATGATCCCCATTAAAGAAAGATCTGGTTTCAGCCAGAATGCATCCATTAAGTTTTCTCTTTGTCTACAGCGTCCTGTGTAACACACCAACCACTCTAGAAGGCCATATGGTTTAGTGTTCTAGTGTTTTACTGAAAATAAAAAACAAAAAAAACAAGACAAAAAAAACCAACACCCTGTTTTTTCTAAATTTCTAAACGATATTTAAAAATTAGTCATTGTTGGTTCTCATGTTCCAGCATTCATCAGAAAAAAATGCAAGATACTAATAGCACTGTCTTCATATCACAAGTCCTCTACGTAAGAGTAGTTGACAAATGTTCTGAAATAAACTAATAGTAGAAACATTGAAGAATAACATCCACACTGACCCCAGCTAATGTGTCATTTAAAAAAAATCACAATTCTCTTGTATTTATTCAAAGTAAGCATTTTAAAGATCATCAATTTAAGTCAAGAAACATGCAATAAAATGCAAAATGTTAGGCAACCTGAGAAATAACACAGGTTTTCAAAATAAACACAGAAAGCTATTTTTCACATGACTAAAATATTTATGAATTTACAACAGGCATACATTACTTGAAAATCCAGTTCCAAAATTATTGCTGGATGCATTCAAATATTGAACTAATCATGTTAGAAAAGTTATTTAAAAATCTTTATTCAATTTATTCTCCACTTAGCACAGAGCCAAGCTCCTCCCATCAACCCCCTCTTTTTTACATAAACTTATTACATACTGAATTACATCTGAAAGTCAGTGTAATCATAACTAAAGGTCAGACCATCGAATGTAAGTTATTTCAAGTCTTAAAAATAAAGCCCAGATGTTACTACAGTGAACAAATATAGATATAAAAATGGAAATGAATTCACTTGGTAGAGTTTATATCAACCCCATTTTCCCCAAAGAAAACAGATCTTTTCTTCTTAAATCATTTTCTTCAACAATTCCTATGTAAAAGATTCTTTGTTTCAAATATTCTCTAGCTTGCTATTCTTTGTTTATGTAATATAGCTGAGTATGTACTAATATCCACATGTGCCCAACCTATGTTGTTCTCCCAAATGACCTCCCATCTGTGAACACTCCATCCTTCTTTACCACTCAAGGGTGCTAGGGGGTGACTCCTTCCAACCTGAGGATCTGGACATGTGTAAGGTTCCTTCTGAGAACACTCCCTATGGAGGCTGCTAAGGCTGTCTATCTAATTATGAGAATCATCAAGCACACAACGTGCACTCATTCAAAACACATTTACTGAACATTAATTGAAACACGGGGAGAAGTGAGCCCCAGGCAGTCCTCACTGCCAAGGTGGTCAAGTGGAAGGCATAAGTAGACCACTCTATGCCTAGCAAGCTCTATCACCACTGAGAAAAAAAGAATTCTCTTTGGCTGGGACCAGACTATGCTGCTAAAAAACAGCTATTAGACAAAAATATGAAGGGCTATGCAAATCACATTATCCTCTAGGACCTTTCTACCCACTGTGACCTAAGACACCTTAAATCAGGATAACATGGGAGTTTAACAGTGCAGACCCCCAGGCCATACTCAACTAACCAGTATAGCATTCCCAAGTTAGCAAAATTCCCAGGCAATCTACACATACTTTGCAACATGGAAAACATGCTTGAAATCCAGTGTTTCTGCTGAAAAGGTTACCCAGGCGTAGACATGTGAGGCCAGGCATGAGTATGTTCGAATACAGGCATTAAAACCACGGTGTAAGGAACACGGCATAATTCTCGGGCCACACCATGTTTTCGCATGTCCTTCCTCCTTGTTCACTTCTTTTGAGTTTAGTCAGATAAACCAAAGTATGTTTTCCACTGTGTAAGAATGCAGTAAGATTAGGATTATGATTTAAGAATTGCTGTCTATCACCAGGAACCATGAAGTGTGGAAAAAGCCCAAACTCAACAACCAGCGGTTCTTAGCTTGCAGTACACAGCTGTGTAAGCCACTGTGCTTACTGATAACAGCGGGATTGGATTACTTATAGTACTTTGTTATTGTGACCAAGAACAGGATAGGTGCTATTGTGCATCCACAATTGTTGGCTCAGTGACTTTAAGAAAGCCATTTATTCTCTTTACTCCTCAGTTTTCCCATCTGGAAACTAGAAGCAAGACTACCTAGCAGACACGCGGTGTGGAAGCTGCCAGTGCAGAGCTGTGTCTGTGGAACTTGGAAAACGCTCACTAAATGGTTCCTCCCTGTTAGTAGTGATCAAGACGGAGGGTGAGAAAAAGGGAAGGTCCTGGGCCAACAAGCCACTGCCAAAGCAGGCTGCATTCGTTACAACTTTTATCCAGTATGACTTCACTGCTTCCTCTAAAGTACATACAATTTGTATTTTGTATCCCTTTTCTTTATTCATTGTTCTTTTGCTGTTAAGCTAGTGAGAACACCTGTTTAATTCACCACTGAATTCTAAGAATTTGGCATGACAAATGCTATATATTGGGCCCACAATAAATATTTGCTGGAGGACATGAGTAAAATGATAATCTATAAATTAATAGGCTCCTATGGCACTTTTCTTACTGTAGTGTGCTGCTTTTTAGAGAAGTCAGTTTCAGAAAGGAGAATGGGATCCTCCATTCTCCAAAAGGAAAAACAAAGAACCACCCTGCAAAGGAGTGATATTTATGTCTTATCCTTTGTATTGACATTCTAAGTACAAAACTCCTGTCCCTTTCCTCTCTCCAAAACCTCCTATAGATCCCTTCCTGATCTTCTTCAAAACCATGGCCTCATTTTCACTAATTATTATCGCATGCATATATGCATGACAAGGTTTCCCTACGTATTCCACGCTGATCTGAAACCTGCCATCCTCAGATTCATCCTGAGCGATGAGACTACAGGCAAGCCACCTAACTTGGCATCTCCCCAAATAGTTATTCAAAAGCCACGGAGAACCCTGTCATAGAAAAGAAGAGGTGGAGACACGCTGGCCAGTAAAGAGCCTATAGCATAGCCATGAGGAGCTGAGCTTGAATCCCCAGCATATGTGTAATATAAAAACTGTGCAGGGCAGTGTGAATCTATAACCCAAGACCAGGGAGATGGGGATGAGAAAACCCTTGGGGATCATTGTGCAGACAGCCTAGACAAATCAGTGAGCTCCAGGATCGATGAAAGATCTATCACAAAAAGTAGGTGGAAGCTAACCTTCGGACTCTGTACACACGCAGGCACGCACACACCAAGAAAAGGGAAAGTAAGGGAAGTGCTAGGCTCAGTGAATAAGGAAAGAGCAGGGTGGAGCCGAGTGAGTGCTGAACATATCAGTGCGGGTGGAGGATGCAGCCAGAGGCTATGCCCAGCAGCTGCCACGTGCAGCCTGCACTCGAGTACATGCCTCAATGGCCCCTCCTGTGCAGAGCGCTCCCCTTGGCCTCTCTAAGAGGCCACTGCTTCTATCTTTCGGCTCACAACCTTCCTTTCCCTAAACTACTATTCTCAACTGCGTTATCTTCCACCATACAAATGAATCAAGTTAGATGGTTTCCAATCTAGTAGAGATGTAGATATCTACAATATAAAAATTTAAATCTTCTTAAATTTATTCTTCAAAAAATATACACAAAATTACAAACACCAACATATTACTTCAGTATTTATGTAAACAAATGGTTTATGGTGGTTTGACTGAGAATGGCCCCCCTAGGCTCAGGTATTTGTACACTTGCTCCCCATGTGGTGGCGCTGCTTAGGGAGGGAGCACTGACTTGGTGTAGGAAGGGCATCACTGGAGGTGAGCTTTGCGAATTCATAACCTGGCCCCACTTACAGTTCGCTCTCTGCTTTGTTTGCAGTTGAAGATGTGATTTCTCAGCTTCCTGCTCCTGCTAACCATGATGGACAGAAGAAATCTTTACTTCTACAAGTTGCCTTTAGACACAATGTCTTATTATAGCAACAGAAAAGCAATTAATACAAGTCTAATTAGTTCATTAGCACTGATCAACGGATTATTTCCATAATATAAGGCATGTTTGTTTTATAAAACATGTTTAAAGGGAGTTAAAGGTCTCTTGATTCTGCTAATTATAAGAAATTCTGCTTTCAAGGAATCAAGTCATTCTCATCAAAATACATACTTAAGACATTTAGTAAAATTAAAAACTAGGCCCAGAAAATATCTAGGCCATTGATTCCCAAGATTATGGATTTTTTAAAAAATAAATATTTCCTAACACATAGTTCTCGTAGTCTATTCAGAGAGCTACTACAAAATATCTTGGAGGAAGTAATTTATAAACAGCATGTATTTGTTATCCACAGCTCCAGAGGCTGGAAGGCTTTCTGGCAGAAAATCTAGGCAGATTCATGCTCTGCTCCAAGGATGGGTCCTTTGGCTGCATTCTTACACATAGAAGGGTGCAGGAAGCAGTGTCCTCACAGGGTGAAGAGAGCAGAGTCTCCCCCAGGCCTCACTTACAGTGGTATCACAACTGTCTGGGCTCACACACTAGGTACCTCTCAACACAACCCCCTAATATCATCACTGAGGGATTTAATAGGGACTTAGGAATTCTAGAAGTTGACAACCATCAGACCATAGGAAGCTCCTGGTAAACTATCAGAACCTTTTGGGGGTGGATTGGTGGAATCTGTATACTATGAGTACTTAACTTTCTGTTCTTTGAAAACTACCAGGTCTGTGTCATTTTGCTGTTTGAGACAGGATCTTACTTTGTAACACTGGTTGGCTGGGAACTCACTGTAAAGATCAGGCTGGCCTTGAACTCACAGAGACCTACTGTGGAGTGCTAGAATTAAAGGTATGTCCCATTACTCCCTGTTCTTTTGTTTTTGTGATGGTGTCCTGCTGTGTTATTCAGGCTAGTCTTAAACTCTAGAACTCAAGCAATCCCCCTTCCTCAGCCACCTGCACACATAGGAATCCAGATGTCTGGCACCATGTCCAGGAGTTTGTGGTGTTTTATTGTAGAAGCACAAATATAAGAATATAAAGTCTTAACATAAAAGTGATAGAGCCAGTGATGCACATACTTATTACATGGAAAAATTCAGGCAAGATTTTTGTTACCACACATAAATAGTGAATTTCTTCACTCTTTCACTGAGTATTTTGATCAAATGTTAGCATTAGTTTAATCATAATACTTCCGCAAACAGTCTCCAGGGGTGGGCTACATTTCACCTTCATCTCAGTTATGGGCCACGGTGACTTATTTGAGAAAAAAAATGCATAATACCAGGTTTGTGACAAAGCTACTGGCTCAAGAATTTGGCCAGATATTTGCATTTCAACCAATGGTCTAGAAATCAGACTCCTTCTAAGTTTAAACTTACATCTATAGTTACACCTTAGCAATATGCAATTTCCTTGACTATAAACTCGACGTATTAATAAGGTCAGACTAGCTTTCATAGTTTTGAAGGTGCTATACACACTGCCAGAGCAGAAGAGAAAAGCTGTCTTCATGCCCACTAGTTCAGTAGTGGCACAAATGTCATAGGGATTTTTCTACTTTAATGAGATGTGTTCCAGAAGATGAAACCCATATTTGGCACTATGATGGGAGCCAAGAACCTGTGGCAAGGCAGGTCATAGACCATGGGGAGATCCTACCTCTGTTATTCTGCTAAGGGCCAGAGTATTAAATGACTCCTAATGACTTATTACTATGCCTACAGATTAGTGAATCTCAAAACCCTCACTGAGAAGTTACTTTTTGCAGTAAATGGTGATTAAAGACTCACAACTGGTCGCGGGGAAGAGACTAAGAGGCTCCAAAGTGTTCAACCCTAAATGCGGAATCTGTATGATGTTCCCTCCTCCCAACACACAGAGTCACTGCAGAAAAGAGACGGCAAGAGCTGGAAGCAGTAAAAGATTACAACAAAACTGTGTTTTCCAGACACAACGGGGCAACTCCACATGTGAACTCGCAGTGCTTGTCACAGCAGGCACAAGACTGTTCAATCACAAGCCAAACAAAAATCCCAGCATGGAGATGGAGGGAGGTATAAAATCCTACCCCTATCTATTGGCAACTTATAGATGCTGGGAGAGGAAGAACCCATTTTCTTTAAGGGTATGGCCCTGGGAGGTTGAATACATTCTAGCATACAGCCTAACATTCAAGAATATATGGGCTGCACAAATTGTACCTACTACTTTCTTGTTTAATTGTTGTTTGAGGACATAAAGTCAGGTGGATAGGAAAGGGAGATTGGGTCTAGGAGAAGTTGAGGCAGTAGTAAATATGATCAGAATATACTATATGTGTTAGCATTCTGTCTGGACAGCAAGGAAACAGTCAATCTCCTGAGACTAGACAAACATCCCCCATACCCTTTCTTCTAGGTTCCTCAGAGACATGTCACCCCAATGCCAGCATGAAGCAGTCAGACTTTACGGTGCCCCTATTCCTGCTTTGCCATTGCCTCTTTCTAATTTTTTCTTTTTTAATTAAACCAAAACAGGGGAATGTTAGCATTCTGTCTAAACTCCTCCCCACAGTTGCCTGGCAACAGCCAGGTGGGCCTGGCCCACTATAAAAGGGGCTGCTTGCCCCTCCTCTGTCTCTTATCTCTTGCTTCTCTTGCCTCTCTCTTGCTTCTCATATCTCTTACCTCTCCCCATTCCTTCCCCCCCTCTCTCTCCACGTGGTCATGGCCCACCTCTCCACTTCTCTACTCTCTCCCTCTCTCTCCCTTTCTCTGGCTGGTCCCTCAGGGGGAAGGGATGCCTCTGCAAGGCCCACTGAGGCACACTCTTCCCCCACATCTCCCTACCCTACACCCATAGAACAGATATCTTTATCTTTTTATAAACACATCAGTATGACATTCTCAAGAATCAATATTATATTTTTTAAAAGAACTCATTGTAAGGATGTAGGGTAGGGGCAGAGCTGTGGGGTGGATCTCCACTATCACCTACTCACCTACACACACACACACACACACACACACACACACACACACACACACACACGCACGCGCGCGCATGCACGCACAAACACACGTAATTAGTTAATCACTCATTTCCTTAGTCACTGAATTCATTTAATTATCAACTTCCTTTTACTCAGCTACATGGCCACTGTTGGATTTTCTCCTCTGGCTTTCACCCTGCTCTTGTTAACACTATCAGAGATGATACATTAAAGGACATGCGTTTCCAAGTCAGCAACCTAAATCAAACTTTTCTCCTATATCACAAGCAGTAAGAAATGTGTTAGAACTGACCAAGAGATATAAAGAGCAGATGGAGGGCAACAAATAACAAGAAATACAGGAATTTATAACCTCTGCAGACAGCCAAGGTCCCACTAACAAACATTGTTTTTCATGCAGAAAATTGTGCTCACCATATGTGACATTGTGTAAGGGTGTTTACGGCAATTTAATATCCACAGGAGCAGGAGAAGAAATTTAATAAGTTTTCAAATGAAATGAACTGACAGCCAGTGTGAGAAACTGCAGACTCTGCAGAATGAGCACAAGCTGCTGGCACCACAGAGTAGTGCTTCTTCCCAGAAAACATCCCACAAAGGTCAGGTTCAGAAACCACCAGGTAACAGGACCGCTTTCACATCATTCCAGGGCGGTTAAAATTACCCAAAACCACCTCCCACACTAACTAACAATGTCCAAAGTTCACCACCCCACCCCACCCCCCAGAAACAGATCAGCCTCAATTCAAACTCTGAAAACAAACTCTTGAGGAACTTGTGTCCCATTGTCACCCAGAGTAATTTACAGAATGCTGTTAAGAATGCAAAATAACAAAGCAAATGCATATTTATGTACCAGTCATTAATGTTGAGCCAAGTGCACATACTCAATTCATAAAGTGGTAGATATCTGTGCACTGGCAGCAAATGAGTCTCTAGTTATTTCTCAGCTGAAAATCTAGGCTAGCCATCACCACCAAACATCTCTGTCATACAGTCCAGTCTGTGTTCAATTAACTGCATTATTTGAACACCTGAAGCCAAGTAGCATGTCCTGCTCATTTCCAAAACATGGATTGTCCACACCACCTTTTCCTTACAGGTCCCAAGAAGCACATGGAATTACATGAGGCTGGATCATTTATGTTAGCCACTCACCCAACAATTACTGAAGACTGGCCAATCCATACATATCACCACATATGCTTCAACATAACGTCTTCTATAAAAGCTGCCCCGGACCGATCATGGCATGTACTGAAATCACAGCCTTACTACAGCTCAAGCCTATTACCAGAAATACAAACAGCTTCCAACAAATGCTCAGGAAATATCTATTGAGCGAATAGTAGCCATAAAGTTCCAACAGTCATGTTAACTCACAGCCACATCACAGACCTCTAGCACAATATTACAAATGGTATCTTGGATCTTAAGGGTCATCAGAGTGACCATGGCTGATCACTGAGGACTCAGCCACTGATGAGAAGGCTGACGAGCAAGGAACGTCCATGTTAGGGGAGGTGGAGAGAGACATAAAGGCTGCTGAGGAGTGACACCACTATTGATACTTGGGTATGTTTTTAAACTCCAAATGGGCTTATTTAAATTTTTAAAAGGTCAATGAGCTCTTATAGCCTAAGACTTGCTTCATGGTTCTGTATACTTAACATTTCGTCATTACAAAACCAGGTATGGTGATGCATGCCCTTAATGCCAGCATTTTGAAGGCAGAGGCAGGAGGTTCAGAAGTACAAGGTTATTCTCGCTTGCTAGCAAGTTGTAGGCCAGTTAGGGCTAGGTGAGAGACTGTCATTACTCCCAGTTGGTACCCTCTTTCCTAAACAGGGCAGAGTGCCTTAAAACACAGAACATGTGGTTTTAATCTTTTTAATCCCTACACTTTGCAAAGTAAGTACTCCATAACTGTCAGCTGTGTCTTCGATCCTATCTGCATGATGATAAATGGGCCTGCTAGTCTTCCAAGTCTACAAGCACGGAGATGTCTCACGGTACACTGTATATTTGCCTCATGAAATTATGAAACTTACTCTTTCCCTACTTTTCTAGATTGTAAGGATTCCCAGGTCAGTAAAATTATCTTCTCTATTACAAAATAGGCACAGCTTTATCCAGCTTTCATTTTCATAGTCCATTACATATAATTATTTAATGTGTGGTACTTACATTCCTTCTAAAGTTGGCAATATATAGCAAACATGCATATGGAAGTGATCTATAAGAGACATTTACTTGATTATTTTATTTGAATATTGTGCAAATGAAAAGAGAAGGGAATTAGACATTTAACTGCCATACAGATTAATAGGATGCCATTATTGGTCTCTTTTTTATCTTAGAGCAAAATCATTACACAGTAATCATCACTAGAGGTGATAGTCAAATGGGGGCTTTACGTAAGTAAGCTCCACAAGTGAGCAATTTGGATAATACAACAAAAAATCTAATATTACTTCTAGCCTTAACTACCCAACATATAGCAGGAAGCAATGTCCTTCTTATTGTTTTGCACAATTAATCTTAGCCATAACAAGCAGTGCCCTTTGCCGGCCTGGAGCTCCAAATTTGATTGTTAAAATTTCAGCACGAATACTGAAATCACTAGGCATCAAAAATTGTCTTTTTATTCTGAATACCTCATCCATAATTTACATCAGATCCTGTGACTGATTAATGTCACGTCCCTTGCAAGGGCTTTTCAGATTTATGAGGGCAGAAAAAGAGGCGTGTGTGTGTGTGTGTGTGTGTGTGTGTGTGTGTGTGTGTGTTGCCGGAGAGGGGGCAGGGGGAACAGCACACAAGTGAGATCTAGAAAAGCACACGATAGCTGTGCAAACGGCCCACCCATCATCCCCACGTTTTGACTCAGAGACAGCAATGGAAGGTGCTGTTTCCACACCACTCACCCTGCACACACACAAAGGTCTGCTCCATTGAGAACACAACCGAGGCTGATTGATTAGCTGCTAGAGAAAAATCGATACAAATATCCTGGAAAACACCAGCCTGTGAATTCATTCTGGCTCCAACAAAGTCCTGGTCACTGCTTGACATGTTCTTCTAGATATCTAAAAATGCAGCTACACAGAACCCAGCAATCTCAGCCCAGGGACCACAGTTAATCCCGATGATTTCATTAAAGGAGAAAAAAATCCTGACTCAGCAAAGAGAGGAGGCAGGGAGGACAATTTCCCAACATACAAATGTAGATATGCCCTCAAACTGCAAAACACTGAGAAAGTAGAAAGTCAATAGAAAACACCCAGAGGACTAAAGTGAGGGGGAAAAAAGAGAAAGCAGCTAAGAAACCAACTAAACATGTTCGTGCTTTATGCATAAAAGAAATTAAGGTTTCTGTTTCTGAACTAGAATCTTGACTTCAGTGCTGCCCATTTAAAGTTCATAAGTGCACTTTTGGAAGGTGACTGCAGAGGCAGCAGATTCAACACTTCAGGAGGCCATTTTATCTGGAATGATTTCCTGACTGCTTTACGTTCTCTTCTGAGTGCTGCTTGCCTTTCAATCGGCCTTTAGTTGGCACATTCACTATACAGAAAGGAGATGACTTTTTATAAACAAAACATTTCAAGAATATGCTACTAAGGAAGAAATTACATAGTTATCATATATTCTATTACATGACAGAAACCTAGCTTCTAATCCTAGTCTATCCAAGTTTAATTTAAAAAAAAAAATCATTTATATTACTGGCACACAGAAGCTAGTAAACAAAACAAGAAAAGGAAAGAAAGAAAATGCCACGGAAACAGGGTGTAGTGGCACATATAATTCAATTGCTCTGAAGACAGAAGCAAGAAGATTGTTCAGGTTTGAGATCACCCTGGTTCACATAGTAAGTTCAATGTCCCAAACAGGAAGATCTTGTCTTAAAAGCACAGAAAAGGAAAAGGAAGAGGTAGGGAAGGGAAGGGCACCATTTTAAGGAAGGAAATTTACCTGCACTAATAAAGGAATTTACTGGTAGCATATTTACACTCTGTCTAAGTATCTCTTCACAGAGAGAGCCATGTTCTTTACTAATAATGGGGCGAGTCTTCTAAATAACGGTTTGGATCAAAGGCACATGACTTACTAAAGAATAAAGAAAAGTTAAAAATAAGAAAATGGAACATTTATTCTACTATGTTACCTATAAAATTATCTTTTGTGAATTGATAATGCAAACTTTAAAACTCATTAAGACCCTTAAAGTCTCAAGGTCCTTTGTAGAAACAAAAATAATGCTGCCTGTTCAAGGTGTTTATAATATGAGCTTAGAAATTGGTATTCCGATCATCAGAAATGAAAAGTGACTGTCATATTAACTAGCTCATCTACAGAGAATTTTCTCATAAACAGTATTCTAAAGCAAAAGTAACCCCTGTGATTGGCTCAGAGTCGTCTGTGTCTGTTACAGATGCTACAAGGTCCTATGCAAATGAGGGCTTTCCTCCTTGATTCCTTTGCAATTCCTTCACTGCACCAAACATTATCTACTTCCTCCCCTTCACTCAGCCAATAGCATACCCACACGATCTAGAAGTCTTACAACAGATAACGCTGAATTAGCAGTGAGGACAAACTACAGCTTGGAGGGGCCAGGCAGCCAGTTCAGATCACCTGGCAGTGAGCAACAGAGCAGTATTCCAAACCCAAACTGCCTACAGCAACCCTCCTGCACACAGTGGTCTCCTAGCAAGGTGTGACTTGAGTGCTTCACAACAAAGTCACATGCCAATCAAAGGAGCCTGCAGCAGTCTAAGAACCAGGGTCTCAGTATCAACCCTAAGACACAGATAACAAGAAGACAAGTTTCAAGCTTACAGTGCTAACACTCAGTTTATCTTAGTCAGGGTTTCTATTCCTGCACAAATATCATGACCAAGATGCAAGGTGGGGAGGAAAGGGTTTATTGAGCTTATACTTCCAGGCTGCTGTTCATCACGAAAGGAAGTCAGGACTGGAACTTAAGCAGGTCAGGAAGCAGGAGCTGATGCAGAGGCCATGGAGGAATGCTGCTTACTGGCTTGCTTGCTTTCTTCTCCTGGCTTGCTCAGCCTGCTCTCTTATAGAACCCAAGACTACCAGCCCACAGATGGTACCACTCACAAGGGGCCCTCCCCCCTTGATCGCTAATTGAGAAAATGCCTTACCACTGGGTCTCATGGAGGCATTTTCTCAACTGAAACTCCTTTCTCTGTGTTAACTCCAGCTTGTGTCAAGTTGACACACAAAACTAGCCAGTACACAGTTCAAATGAAAATAACAGACAAATTGCTGGTGACAATAATGTTACAATCTTCTGGAACTTTCTACATAAGCAGCCACTAAGTGTTGCTGGCCTGAGATACACCGAGTCAGTTATTATCATTAGCCTAACACTGCACAGCTGACACTACCAACTACCCCAGAAGAAACTGCATGCTTCTCAGTAGAGAAATAAGACTGCTGAGGTGGAAGCACTTACAAAAGTTCCCCAACCCAATTTACAAAATTCATGTTCTCTTTGTCTTCAGTCCTGTATGAGACATGAATGGGTCCATACAAAGTCATGATGCAAGCCTGTCAGGCTCAATTATTAAGTAATAAAGAAAATTCTTCACTTCCTAAATAGTTATTTTATAATCTTTATAGTTTTCAATCTTTTCAAGCGAAATGAGATAGGTTTTTTAAGTCTATGCAATTTCATAAATGTTGAAAAATATGCTTCCTATACTTGTAGAGGTTGACACATAAATCAGTTATACTTAATATCTCCATTAAAAGATGGAAAAATGAGCCCTGGTCAAAAGTGCCAGCCAACATGACCAGGTGCATAGAGTAGGTTTCTATCCAAACTCCTGCACCTTCTGAAAAAGGCTTTTAAGAATCATACTGAGGAAAAAGACAATCTCTCAGAGTTTCCTAGAACACATAAAACCTAACAAAAATGGAGTGTTACTAAGAGCCAACAAGAGTTTCAGTGCCTGCTAAATATGAACAAGACAAAGGAATAAGTTAAAAAGAAATGGTTTTAAAAATGGTTTTATGCCAATAAATTACATAAAATAAATGCCACTTTTCTCTATTTTTTTCTTACATGAAACATTTCAAATTCATATTGATAAAGGCTTTAGATAGATTGAATAAAGGACTGTGTTTGGAACACAAACATTGTGACATTTAGGGTTTAAGTACTGACTGCAGTTTTCCAAGTTACTTGCTAAGATGAAAGGACATTGCCAGTAGCTATTAACCCACAAGAAGAGGAGACAATAGGCCATCCGTGTGTTGGGTGTAA
The DNA here is from genome assembly GCA_028551405.1 of Uromys caudimaculatus. Taxonomy (NCBI): domain Eukaryota; kingdom Metazoa; phylum Chordata; class Mammalia; order Rodentia; family Muridae; genus Uromys; species Uromys caudimaculatus. Next base: position 30,395,154 of record CM052714.1, on the reverse strand, counting down.
AAACATACCACTGTTATATACACAGATTAAAACAAAGACAAAAGAGGAAGTTCATGGCTTAAGCAGTTATGTGTCAAAACAACCGTGACTCATGTTAAAGATAAGCTGTGCCGTTTGCTGAGGGCAGGAGCCAGTGATTCAGGCAGCAGTAAGCAGCCCAGGCAGAGGTTCCTCTCAGGACCCCAGGAGAGCCACTCTTCCCTGGCCCGCAGCTCAGTATTTCCTTCGATCTGCAAAACTCCCAAGACATTCCCAGCTGTGTGGCTGGCTGGCTGGTTCTCTCTCTCTCTCTCTCTCTCTTTCTTTCTTTCTCTCTTTCTTTCTTCCTTCCTTCCTTCCTTCCTTCCTTCCTTCCTTCCTTCCTTCCTCCTCCCTCCCTCCCTTCCTTTCTTTGTTTCACTCATTCACCCTTGCTTTCCTTCTCCATGATATCTAGACATGGCTGATGCTGCAATGTATTGTTTACCTGAGTGGTTAAATGGAAAAATGGTGCAAGACCATAACCAATAGAAATACAGCTTGAGCAATCAAATCAGATACTATGCTCTGGTAGCTGAGCAGACACACACACATACACACACACACACACACACACACACACACACACACATTCACACTTATACACACACACTTCAGACAGCTAAAGAAACTGGAACCTTTAACGGGAAGTATTACTTAGGAGATGAATATGACGTAAGAAGACAGACTTCATACATAATTCTAGAAACTCTTACCTTGAAAGGACTGCTTGGCTCTCTCCACAAGTTCATCAATGGGGTAGCTGGCCAGGTTTCCTCTGGCATGTTTAGTTTTGCAGTAGGTACAAGCATTGAGACACCTGTTCAAACAGGAGCAAGAAGTAAGGCTCAAAAACTTAAAGACACGGCATACATAAACTGGCAGTCAGAACAAACAGTGCAGTGACATTTTAGTAACATTTGCTTAATTTATCTGAGATACTAAAATAATTATCTAAATGATTCACGTTTACCTTCCATGGGGAACAGAGGTGGTAATCCTTGTGACTTTTAACTATGAGAGAATGATCATAGAAAGCCTCAGATCACCCTAAAACACACAACTCTACAAGGAGCAAAGTTTGTAAGGACTTCATGATTAAGCACATGCAGGTTTTTCAGGACCCAAGTTTATAAACTCCACGATTAATCAAATGAAATTCAAAATAGCAGGTTTAAAAAACAAAACAAAACAAAACAAAACAAATTCGTAAACCACCAAAAATTTCTTTGGCCATCAAATAACTACAAAAATTTTAGTACTGCTTGCATGTGTGTGTGTGTGTGTGTGTGTGTGTGTGTGCGCGCGTGTGTGTGTGTATGTGTGTGTGTGAGTGTGTGTGTATGTGTGTGTGAGTGCGTGTGTGTGCGTGTGTGTATGTGTATGTGTGTGTGTATATGTGTGTGTGTGTGTGTGTGTGTGTATCTTTTTATTAGGAATATTGAACTATATTCTTGATCCTTTAGCTAAGGATTTAAAAATAAATGAATAGGCAACAGCGGTTTCACAAAACTAGAAACTTTTAGAAAATTTCAGATTATTTAGCCTCCATCCATGGCTCAAAGCTACTTTTTCCAAACTAGAATATTGATTCCTTTAGTTTAAAAGTACAATTTAAATAAATGTATTACAAAATAAAAGAAACAATTTTTAATATCCAAAACAATGAAGTTTAAGAACACCGGAGGGAACAGTTGTCTATCCTCGTGGTTCAGTGTCCACTGTAGGAACAAGGCCCTCAAAAGACCACTGTCACACAAAATGCTTTACACTTTCACACTGTAAAAGCAGAATTTGACAAATGAACCTACCACCATGGTTTTCCTGGTATACAACTGTGAGATATACATGACTTACTGGCCTTAAAAGTCAAACCAACAATGCCTACTGTTGGCCAGTTTTGCATGGAACTCTAGGAAACAGTAACACGTACATTTTGAAAAGTATTTTACTATGTAGTGAGATTAATCATTAACTGCCAACGCTGTCCTCCCAAGCAATTTATATTTAATTTCAAACACTGAGGACCTTCTGTAATTTTGGAAGAATGGTGTTGGGCGGGGCTGCCCATGGAGGACAGCCCTTCTGTTTCCTCTTAACAACCTGTTAACTGTGGTGCACAGGCTCTCCTTTGGCCTTATTTGTATGGTAGCAGGGGAGAGCGGGAGGCAACAGAGGATATTATCACCAGGTCCACCAGATTTCAACTTTATGGGTCTTCCCTTTGAACAAGTCCCTGGAATAAATGTGAAGCAAGCATCTTTGGGGTAGATTGCTAGAGCCTGTGTTTAGCAGAAGTGAGGCTCTGGGTTCGATTTCCAGCATTTCCAGTATGAAAAACAAAAAACAAAAACAAACACCCAAAACGGAATCATCCTAGCTGCAGACAAATGAAGACAGAGGTGCTCATCCCACAGGAGCTAAGATAAGCAGCATATATTTAACAGCACTTATTCTCCAACATAAGGCCATTTGTTTAAAATCTGTGTGCCTCTCCCTCAGCCTGAATGTGTGGAGCCAGGCTTCCTGTATGCACTGGCCTCTGCCTGTGTTTGCATGCCCGCTGTCTGTCATCTGTTCTGTGTCTCATCTTCTTGCTGTGTCACCTCATACTGACTTGTTCTCTTTCAAATTCTGGAACTCAATTCCCAGTACTGTGCTGGGAACACTGGGAGGCCAGTGTGCTCTCTGACTCTTCCTCCAGCGTTCTCATGGACCTGGGAATCCCCTCTAACTGGCATTCACTGAAGCCAACGCTATTCTAGGCAAGCTGCCACATCAGGCTGTAATGTACTTCAGGGACCCTGCTCTGGTCTTTGTCCCATCCAGATGAAGGGCAATGACAAGGCCTGGGACAATCTTGAGAGAAACCACTAGCATTTCTGACTGGGGTTGCTTCTTAAAAGATACCACACCGAAGGAAAGAGTGTGGAAAGAAAAATGGGAGAAGTATTTTAAACAAAACCAGGAAAACTGATAAAGCTGAACCGTGCAGAAAAGCGTTTTACAGTTGGTAAATTTTACATAGCAGTCACTTGGTGTTTGTGCACTGTCATGTGACAAGTAATGCCCAACTCTGTGAGCATGTGTACTGCATGTCCAACTCTGTGGAGCACATGTATTGAGGACATCTTAGTTTAAAAGCAGGTGTGGAAACCAAGCAATAGTTCCCAACCGTCGTATTCAATAACAGAAGCGAAGCCACTCCATGCAAACTTGCTTGTGAAAACGTACTAAAAAGGGAAAATGAGTGATATTCTAAAATATTCCTAATAGAAAAGCCAGGAAATATAAATACTACATTAGGAATTCAAAATATTCTTCACTCAGTTGCTCTTCCACCCATTGTTGATGAGATATTTTGAATTCTAAATTTCCATTGAATAAGATAGATTAATTCTTATCTGTCAAAAAAAAAAAAAAAAAAAAAAAACCTTGCTATTGTTAGCAACTTTAAACTCAACAATTCTAAAGTGCACCTTTCTGTATCTAACATGCATACTTCTGTAAACATGTCACAACAGGACCAACTCAAGCAGTAAGTCTTCTGTCTAACTTCTAAACAGGAGAAAATCACAGTGCCAAAGCACTAAAGAATGAGCTTTTTGACGTTTCAAAACAATTTTTATTTTTTTGCAGTCACCAGGAACTGTGTTGACCAATCGTTTCAACACTTTAAAATAAGGGGATTCATAATAGACACTTTCAATTGTCCATAAGCAATTAAGTAACAGTCCAAGAGTAAGACTGAGCCAGTTTCTTTAACAGTCAGAAAACAAAAGGTCTTTGAAGGCTCACCACTGAACTGCAAGAGTGCAGGAAACCCTCCACCTACCCTGGTTGTGGTGACAAAAGAGAACGCTCAACACACCTACACTTCTTGTGAGTTAGCCATTGGCCAAGAAACACTAACCAGCTCGGAGGCAAGGAGAGATTAGGCTGAACTCAGCAGTGCAGCCCCGAAGTCTGCGAGAGCACAGTCAGGACAGCACTTTTAAACTACATAGAACAAAAAAACTGAAATATCAAGGTGGTTCAAAAATCATAAGTTCCCAAAAGACTGGAGCACGGGAGAGTATGCCGATGCAATAGCTGACCACACGAAGCGAACAAAGACAACCCCGTCGGCACAGTCTTTTCCAAAACCTTAGCTACAGTGAGTTCAAGACTAATTTAAAAACCATAGTTCCACTCTAAAACATAACTCATATTATCTGTTTGTAGTGGAGAGGGGCAGAGTGAGAAGCCTCATGTCACTGAGGTTCCTGTTTCTTCCTTGATTCTAGGTTGAGAATACATTTGAATATGCAAACCCACTTGAGAATAAAGCATTAACACTGAAGTGTAAATTACTGAAACAGTGTGGTGCAGCCCCTTCATATACTTTAATCCTTACTTTTTAAAATCAGTTGCTACAGTATAAAAATGTCTCGAAGCTTCAAGTGTGACAAAATAATAAGCTCTTAGAGCTAAGTCTTGGAAAGGGTACTCTGTGACCTGCCCATGTTCTCCTGCAACTCATCACGCAGAGGGAAAATGAAAATCCAATAAATAACTCCCACAGGATAAAGGTTGAGGCAGACCTGGCTGTTAAATAGCACCTACTGTGCCTCCTCATTAGCATTTTAAAAGACTTTTCCAAAAAAAGGACCAAGTGTTTGAACTACCAAACAAATACGGAGATGCTATCAGCAGACTGATGAACACTTCAGGTAATAAAGAGTTGTCTGCTGCTGAGGCTGAAACCCTCAGCAAAGGAAAATGGAGCACCAGAAACACAGCAGAAGTGAGGGTCCAGAAAGATGAAGCCTTTGGGTTCCGGAGAGCAGGATTCTCCCCGCCTCACTGACCACCGATTCCCTCCAAACACCAGAGTTTCCCTGGTAACTCAGCATTGTCTTCCACTGTGCCCTTTCTGGACTTCTGTCTCCTGCGTGTCAAACACTACATGATGCAGACTGCACCTCTATCCCCCTTATCCACGCCTATGAGCTTCATTCTTTATTTCGAAAGGCTGTGTTAATGGGTTTCACTCCCATGGATTTCATCTCCATTCCTTTACCTGAAAGGATTACTCTTATGGCCAGCATCCATCGATTCCCATAAAACTCAAAACCTTTAAAATGATTTGGTAGGAATGACAGCTAATAATAACAAAAGAAGATGGCCGTATACAAAATTAGGCATCTTACATAATAAAGATGCAAGCAGCAGTACCTGGATCTTTTATAAAGGAAACTGAAGCTCAAAAGGATTATAAATTGTGCCCAAAGGTAGACAGAACCAAGTCCAATTCAATTTCTTCCTTCTTCTTTTCTTTATGTGATGCTGGGGACCACACCCAGGAACTTAAGCAAGTTAATCTTGTGCTATTATAACCCCACAGTACAAAATGAATACTGCATTGCTCTAATGACATAAAAACTAACTCTATGTGAGAATACAGACTGCATGAGCCTTTAAAAGCCTTACAGTTGTGCCTGGTGAGGTGCCTTGCTGAGTAGGAGCCCTTGCTGTACAACAGTGGGGATTTAAGTTCAAATCCTCACCACTCCTGTAAAAAGCTAGACATAGCTTGCCATGCAACTATAAACTATACAGTATGGTTGGATGGAGACAGGAAGACTGCTGAAGTGTTTGGGCTACAAGCCTAGCTCCAGGTTCAATGAGAGATACTAACTCAAAGGAATGAGAAACAGACACATAAAGTAAGGCACAATGCTCTGGCCTTTCTATATGCCCGGGTGTCTGTATCTACCACTGGCACACACCTACAAATAAGCACCTTACAGCTGCCTGCACATGCATGCAGCAATTTTTACTATGTGCCACAACCTTTAACACGGTGCTTGTAGTCCACTAAAACACCAACAAATACTTGGTGCTACTGGAGATCTCACAATGGACTACCCAAGTTATGAAGCCATAGCTTTGTGTAGTTGGGAGGCTTGCTATGCCGGGAGGTTCTCAGTAAAACACACGCAAGGAAAGAGAAGCCATCATGCCTAGCAACAAGAACTTCCTCTAAAGGTAAGCTAACGTGTACTGATACTACTAGTTTTAAGTTATTTTTTTATTTTGAGATTGTGTCATATCCCCTTTCCTTTCTTCCCTCTGGACACTCACACCCTTCATTGTTCCTTTCAAATCAAGGCCCTCCTTTTCATTAATTGGTCACACACACACACACACACACACACACACACACACACACACACACACACACACACACCACTACACTCCTAAAGGCATAAGTACAGTCTGCTCAGTCTATATAGTGTTGTTTGTCTGTATGTTTGCAGGGCTGACCATTGGTATTGGATAACCAAGTTGGTATGTTCTTCCCTAGGGAAGGCTATTTCTCCCTCTCTCAGCTTTTCCTAATTGCCTGCAGTTTCTTCCGTAGGTTTCAAGTCTCACTGGCTTTCCCCCAACCTCATCAGCATGTTTGCTGTTGTTGTCCATTTCAGCTCTTGTTTATGTAGTTGTGTTGGTAAGACATGGGTCTGGCTTCTGACATTCCTAGGAGACACAATCTCACCAGAAACTACCTGTTCCTCCTGGCTCTTGCAATCTTTCCACTGCTGTTTCTGCAATGATTACTGAGCCTTAAAGGTACAGGAGCTGTGTTGTAGACTGAGCTCCACAACTCTGTGTTTTGAACATTATAGCTTTCTGTAATGGTCTCTGTTGAAAAGAGAACTCTCTAGTGATGCTGGATGAGCACTACATTCATCAGTGGGGATACAAACCCACTGTTACTATTTAAAAAAAAAAAAAAAGAAAGAAAAAAAACAAAACAAAGATAAATACCAAAATAAAAGGAATGCTGAAATACAAGCTTATCCATACAATTTTATGAAAGTCATTATATTTCACTCACATTTCTTAGTTCTCTGGAGACCAGTAAAGAACCATTGAAATCTCTGGAACCTATTTGCATATGCCATTCTTTATTATATCCCCAAATTTTCCTCATAAGTCTAAAAAACTCCTCAGAATTTAAAATGTTTAAAATTAAACAAACAAACAAAAAAAAAAGATGGCAAGAAAACACCTTTGTTCAATTGAGTATTGCCCTGGTTGGTGAATGTATCAGCCAATGGAGTGTAGAACGAACATCACACATAGGTGGCGGCGATAATTCCAGGCCCGTTGCCCATGTTTCCTATCTGTATCTCACAGCTTACTTCTGGGAAGTGCTCTCTTGCTAACAGCTCCAGAAACTGTTTTCTGGAGGTGTTTATTAAACAGTAAGGTAAAAGATAAGCAAGAAGCAAGTCCATCTACCATGATATATGTATGAATGTACTGACATGCCTAGAGAGACACTGCTTTATGCTTAAAATTGAGCATTTTTCTTCTAGAGATTTGTAACAAGCTTGTGAGCAGGACCATTTGATATAGTCCATGAATCAAGACATAAAAAGATTACAGAGCAGGCATACTACAAAGGCCTTGTAGAAGGGGCTGTGTAGAGAACTGTTTACATTTCTGAATTTGTGGAAAAATCAAACAAAAAATAAATAGAAATAAAAAACTTCAAGCATAATATTCATCAAGGTCATTCTCTAATTTTACAGATAAAAAATATGACACAATTTTGCTAATAGAACCCAAAAAGAAAACATAGCTTGGAAATACAGCATTCTTCCTGGGTAAAGACAGCATTACCATATGCACAGGTCCCATCAGAACCAGTAAACCTCCAGAAGGATTTAGAAGTATAGAAAAGAGAGAGCAGGGTGGAAGCATGGGCACTGCCAATGTTCTGGGGAAAGAGAGTTCCTTTTAGCTGGGTTGTTTTATTTTAAATGTTTATTTGTATCATATTTTTAAAACTGGTCTCAAATGTCTCTACAATTCATTTAGTTAAACACAACCTTCGTGAACCACACCATATAAATGTACTGACTTTGTAAGCAGAACATGCAGAGTGAAATCTCCACAGCATCTCAGGCCTGCTGTTACCACCTTCAGAAACCAACGGAAGTGCATCAGAGCCAAGACCAACAGTTGCCATGTTTTCCCTTATCATTGACTCATTTTTATTTATTTGGAAAAATAAAAAGGGAGACACACCATTATTATCAACTCACGTTTTTAGGGGAAAAAATTTATTCCATTTATTTTATTTATCTATCTAATTATCTAGCCACCCAAAATGATGCTGGGCCAATCAACTATGGTCCTCTGTTAGAGCATCAAGTACTCATAACTGCTGAGGCATCTCTCTAGCCTACTATCAACTAATTTCTATTGGTGGTATTTGTTGTTGTTGTTATAAGTTGAAAAACAACTCACACTGAAAATAATCCATAAGAAGCTGAAAAGATGGCTCCGTAATTTAGAGCACTTTCTGGTCTTGCAAAGACCTAGTTCTGGTTCCCAATATTCACATGGCAGCTCACAATCATCCCTGATTCCAGTTCCATCAGACGCACTTGCTGAACTCAAAGGGGACCGTACATACGAATAGTGCAAAGTCATACATGCAGGCAAAACACTCATACGCATAAAATAAAATAAATAAATCTAAACAAATTTTTAATGAAAATAACTGATCAAAGGGCTGATAATACAGCAGTACTGGCAGGCCTACAGGTCTTGGCCTCACTCTGAGAAATCAAAACTGTCTCTGCCAGTGCACTTTCACATTTAGAGTAGGACGGTGGGGTTAAACATTTGGCAAGTTTTGGACTTGTTTTCTTTATTCTAGTCTTTGGGGATCTTAAAAACATTTTCCCAGATCCCCACACAAGACTCTATGTGCTGCTGAGGTGATCTTTTTATGTTAAACTCTATGACCAAGGGTGAGAGCTAAACGCTTATGTTGCATCCACACACACACTATGGTGTAGAGAGAAAAGAGCCAGACAGATCTAATAAGAAACATCTGTAATATTATGGAGAAACTTCGCATATAAATAAATGAAGATAAATCTTTTGTTGACCAAATACAAGAACGGATGACTTTTGTTTTGTTTTCTTTGATTTTGAGGATGTCTGTTTACTGACTCTGAAGGAAAGAGGACACAAAAGTCTACAGGTTGTAGCGATGGGAAGTGACACAGTGGCTATAGAAAACAATCTGACGGTTCCTTAAAAAGACAGAGAAGAAATGTTATATGATACAGAAACTCCACAGAAACAAAAGAATTACACACAAACACTTGCATACAGATTTATTCAACAATGTTTACAGTAAATATTGCTCATAGCAAAAAATGCCAAAGAAACACAAATATTGATCAAAATTAGAATACACAAAGTAAATCTAGTAAGTACATAGAATAGAGTAGTATCTGGCCTTGAAAAATGAAATCTACCCCATGCTATACCTAAGGAGAACCTAAAATGTACAACACTCAGTGTAAAAAGCAAATCACAAAAGGACAAAAAGATGTGATTCCAACGGAAAGGTAAGCAGTGTAGTCAAATTTAGATGCAGAAAGTGGGAGAGTTGCCAGGGATGAAGACAAGAGGAAGCAGGGATGCTGCTGTTTAATGAACACAATCTAAGGTTGAGGAAATAGAAAGACTCGGAGTCACATGGCGGGAGGAGCTCCCAGTAAGCAGCTAAACTGAGGTAAGGGCTCCCAAACTGCATAACCAAGAAAAGTAAAATGCTCAACTTTAAGGGGTGTGTGTGTGCGTGCGTGCGTGTATGTGTGTGTGTGTGTGTGTGTGTGTGTGTGTAATTTGAAGTAAGGAGAAAAGGTCTCCCTCTCTAATCTAGGATAGCCACTTGCTAATGTAGTCCAGGTTAGACTCAAACTCGCTGTGACCCTTCTACCTTTACCTCCTGAGTACTAGAGGTGTAAGTATGAGTCACCACCTGTGCTTTAAAACACATACACTAATTAAAAGACTGGGAAGACAGCTTAGTTGATAAAACACTTGCCTAGTCAACTGAAGTCCCAGGCCAGTCAGAGATATCTCCCAGAGAATCATGTGTGATTGACCTCTGAGCAACACACACACACACACACACACACACACACACACACACACACACACACACACTAAGAGGTGGGGGGAGGAGGAGAGGGAGGAAGGGAGGCAAGGAGGAAGGAAAGAGGGAGGGAGGAAAAGACAGACAAACAGATACCTGGAGAAACACACAAACACTGGACTACTTTAAAACACTGGATAATAATAGCTGGAGAAGGAGAATGAAATTCTATAGATAACTTCAGGAGCTCAGAGGTCACCTAAAGACTGTGATCTGTTTCCTACAAATGATACGTGGCTGTTAAATTTCAATACAAACATGAAGAAACAGGACCCAAGGAGCTTTGTACAGAATTAGTTCTATATTGTCCCTATAATGCCTGCCAAACAAATCCCATCCCTAAATATAAGGAAATGTATTAAACAGCAGAAATGGTTCTTTCTTCCCAAAGCTCTTTCCAAACAAACATAAAGCAAGAGGGAACCACACGTGCTGTTGGTATTTCATCACTGGCTGCTTTGTACAGAACAAGAGTGTTGTTGCCTACACACCATTTCTCAGCATCAACACCCATTTTCTTATGCAACTTAAGTATGGTTGGCAGGTCAGAGACATTTTTTCCAACCACAGACAAAACGTCTTTTGATACTCAAAGAAAATGTTCAAGGAAATGTCCCCAATAAAAGACAACAAGAACAGTGATCTGCAAGTGCAGCAGTGGTCTAAGGGACAGCTGGGTGGCTCCAGTTAACCTCGGGTAGCATGTGACAAGTCAGGGACTGCCACACACCGAGCCTATGCCTGCAACCGGAGCCTAAGAAATGCCTGCAGGGTGCCACAACGCTGGGACGGGGGCAGGCAGAAATTTTTTGAGACAAGATCTCATAGCTCAGGCTGACCTTTTTTTTTACTTTACAACTTTTTTTTAAATAAAGAAAAGGAGTCATTGTTTGAGGGCACAATCCACCATAATAGGAAGCATGGTGAACAGAGAAGCCCTAGCTGTGAGGACAGGAGAGTGAAGTGGATGGTCACATCACATGCACAGTCAGGAAGTAGAGAGGGGACTCTGGGGCCCACCCACTCTCTCCTTTAAATGCAGGCCACAACCCCATCCCATGGGATGGCGCCTCCAAATGCACAGTGGGTCTTGTTCCCTCTGTTGAACTCAGAACTGGCTCTCTGAGATTCTGGATCTCGTCTAGTTGACCAAGAAAGACTGACCATCACAAAAAGCTCTGCACTAAGCCACATAACGAAATTAAGAATTTGGTCTCAGGCTGAAGAGATGGCTCAGCAGTTAAGAGCACTGGCTGCTCTTCCAGAGGTCCTGAGTTCAATTCTCAGCAACCACATGTTGGCTCACAACCATCTGTAATGGGATCCGGTGCCCTCTTCTGGTGTCTGATGACAGCTGCAGTGGACCCACATACATAAAATAAATAAATCTTTAAAAACAAATAATTTGGTCTCAGAACTCTGGACAACTCCCATTATTCTCTCCACCTCCAAGACTCTGAGCCCCTATCTCCTATCTCTCCCTCCTCATAGCTGGGAGTACAAGCATACGCTGCCACACAAAGTCAGTAGAACCCAGGGCCTCGGCATGCTAGGCCAGAATTCTACCAGTTGGCTAAGTACAGCTTCAGCCCCCACACTGTATTATTGACTCTTCCATGTAACCCTATGACAAGCTTTTGTTTCATACACTAACACATGCCATAAAAAGTCTTGATGATGACTGTTCCATTCTAATTTCTCACTTCTTTGGTGTTACAGAAAGCTTATACATGGAATATTCAGTTTTTAAAGTTTAAATCCTAGCATTTACCATGAAATCTCATAGAGATGTTTTTTACTTAAATATAAATAAATATGTATATCTATGTATATAGATGTGTGTGTGTGTGTGTGTGTGTGTGTGTGTGTGTGTGTGTGTGTGTTTCTATGTAAAGACTGGGGACATAGCTCACCAATTAAGAGCTCTGACTGCTCCTGCACAGGACCTGAACTCCGTTCCTAGCACCAATGTTGAGCAGCTCACAATCACCTATAATTCCAGATTCGGGGAATCTGATGCTCGCTTCTAGACTCCATAAATACTGGTGCACATGTACCCCACATGCACTCACGCACGCATGCACGCACATGCACACACACCACATAAGTAAATATAAACAATTTTAAAATGTGCAAAACTGTACAATCACAGACAGACAATGATATGTAAAGCACCAACAGCATTCTCTGCTCCAGGATCTTTAGACACACTATGCAAACCCTGAAAAGCACCTCCGTGAAGTGGCTGCCACTTGCATTCTCTCCAAAGATAAAACAGACATAGAAACATAAATAATCTGACAAACATCGCAAACATTACACAGCTGGTTAAGTAGGTGAACCAGACAGTCTGGCTCCACTACACACAGTTGAAATCATTACACATGCTACATGTCAAAACATATTGGAAATAAAGATAAGTTTGATAATGCTTAACAAGCTCTTTAATGGGAACATAATAGAAAATATTTCAGTTGTCTTGCTGATCTCAGTATTATTTTACTTTTGTTTTTAACTATAAACCACTATCCTAAAAGTCTGTGTGTCTTAGAGGGTTAAACACACAAGTGAAGCCTAAATTTCTGGTAATCCTCATTACCATTAGGAAAATATTTAACAAAGATTATAAAGGGCTACTTGTAAAAATCTTTTGCAAAAAGGCAAGTGTGGAAGAACACGTCATCCCAGCACTGAGGCTGAGGCAGAACTGTGAGGTTAGGGCTAGCTTTAAATGAAACAGAAAAACTTCATTTGCTTTCTAACTTAAGGATCACTATATGAATATGAAAATGAAGGCAATGGGCTGGGTACCTGGCACAGTAAAGAAATAAACACATTATCTTTGGAGGACATAAAAGAGCAGGTGACTAATCAGGACTTTCACAAACTGGCACACGATGAAAACTTTCAGCACATCAGCTGCACGGTGTTGAGGTGCAGGTAGACTACCCAAAATAATTAGAGGTCTGGAGGAAGCACAGAGTTCATGCTAAGTATGACTCATGCATCTCACAGCAAAACAAAATCCACCAGACATTTATCTCTTCAAAACAAGACACTGGGTCTGGCAGCAGCCCACAAGCAAGGAAGACCACGTGAAAGCCAGACACTTTTGTGATGGTTAAAAATAAGAGGGAGGCAAGGCACATGACGCGCGATGACTCCGAGCTGACCTCTGAGACACACAATGCCATTTATAACTTCCACAGCATTTCAAAACACCTGAAAACAGCAATGTTCACAAGACAACTCAGAAAGAAAACTGAAGGCCACTTGGTAAGTAAGTCACAGTCTCAGTAAGATCTGCTCCATCTGAAGAACAAAATCCTGAGATGTCAGTCACACTGGCTTCAGTGATGAGCCCTCTGTCCCTGTTAACTCGAGATCAGTGTAGTCACTGCTCCCTGCCTTTAGCTCTGTAGGCTGAGTCCAGAAGAGACCTAGCCCAGCCTCCACCATGAAGGAGAAAAGGCAACAGACAGACTGCCACATATACATCCACTCAAACACTGATTCTGTTTGAAAGGTTGTGAAATCATGACCCAGAGCAAGAACACTTTCAGACCCAGTTCAGGTCCAGGCTGTTAGGAAAGACACAGAGGCCTTTGTTCCCAAAATGTACTATAAAGAATTCACCTCCCCACGGGGGGAGGGGGAGGGAATTAAATAAAACAAAATGGAAAATCAAACCCAACAAACTGCCACAAAAGTAAGAGCACAAGTCTGGGGCCTGTGACAGAGCCTTACCAAGGCATATTTAACAGTGTTTCATTGAGTCACAACTAATAACTAGCTAGTACTAATAGCAGCAAACTGGAACCATGTGTGATCCATTAATTGTACTATTACCAGCAGCAGCATTTGTAATTTTTTTTAGATTTATTCTATTTTATATGCATGGATGTTTTGCCTGAACATATGTATGTTAACTATGTGCACACTGACGGAGGTCAGAAGAGGGCTCTGGATCCCCAAGAACTGGAATTAAAATGGTTATGAACTATGATGTGGATGCTGAGAATTGATGCTAGGTCCTCTGTAAAAGCAACAAGTGCTCCAAACAACTGAGCCATCTCTCCAGCCACAGCACCAGCCTGTGACCGAGGCCCAGAACTATCAGAGGAACAAGGACATGTTTCATATGTTCAAGACAGCAGCTAGAAAGCCACAAGGATACATGGTGTCATTACTGTGTGTGTGTGTGTGTGTGTGTGTGTGTGTGTGTGTGTGTGAGAGAGAGAGAGAGAGAGAGAGAGAGAGAGAGAGAGAGAGAGAGAGAAGAAAACCTTACAGAAGCATCTGAATATTCCCTCTACCTCTCCATGCGTCTTCTTAGGCCAGTAACTACCTTACACCAACCAGCAACCATAATAATTTCAGCCTTGCCCACTCACACCCCTTAATAAAAGCCCAAGCCTCAGCGGGGCTTGGTTATAATCATGTGCAAATCCACCCTGCCCATTGAAATCACTAATTCCATATGGATTTATTGGACATGTAACCTATGTGTGAGGAATAAAAAAGTGACTAAATTATAAAGTTTGAAGAGTTAAGATTCCACAAGAAAGGAACAGAAAGAAATCGTTGAAAAGAAGAACCAGAAGAAGAGCTACACATAAGAGAAAGAATTAATAATGGAAACTCAACAACAGTCCCAAACACCACCAAGAACACAAAATTGAGAAATTGTTCTTTCCAGCCTCATCAGAAGAAAGGTGGGTAGCACAGGGGTGGAGGATGGGGGGTGGGGGAGGGTGTCTGGAGCCAGAAGAAATGTTAAGTATATATCCAACCAGATATAATAATTAACTACAATTTGCAGGTAGAAGAGTTAAAAATATCTTACTTTTTAAAACAAATATACCACTTCACTGGGTATTCAACAGAATTTACTGGGCCATGGCATTGCTTCTAGACAATCTATGTGTATTGGTCTCTCATGATAGAGTGCAGTGGCCTCCGATTGTCTACCTCCTAGAATGTCTACCATGTATGAACCTTTCTCTACAATGTGGGCAGGATCAGAAAACCGCTTCAGACCACTACAGTGTTTCAAAGTGGTAAGAAGTCCTTTGCATGATTCCATAACTTCTGCCCACCAAGGAAGCACTCCTTTGCTGGCTCTGAAGAAGCTGTCACAGTGTAGGAACAGTCCTGCATAGAACTGGGGTTATCATCTGGTGCAGTTCCAATAAGAGACCAGGGACCTTGACACAACAGCCTATAAAGAACTGCATGTTCCAAAACACACAAAACTTGGGAAAGTCTCCTCCCCGGTTACAGGAGACTTCAAATGATATGTCAGCTACTGCAGAGCTGCAGAGCGTACTGCAGGCTGGCTGAAGAGTACAGCACCCAGACACCTGACTCAGACACAGCCAAACGGATGTGCTGTGAGCAGCACGTTTGGGTACTATTGTTACACATCGGTAAGTAACTAATGCCAGGGCTCTCACTAGAGAACCTTCATTTTGCAGTAGATGATGATTAGCACACATCTTGACAATGTTCACACAGAGAAGAGATCTTGAAGCACTCAGCTCTAAATGGGATGTCCCCATCAAACCCCTCCCCTCAGGGCTCATAGACATGTGCTGAGGAAGGGGGGGGGGGGGACTGCAACAGCCAGAGATGGTAAACAATTCCGAAGAAGCAGAGTAACAGGACTGACGTACACATAAACTCACGGAGATTGACAGGATGCACATGACCTACACAGGTAAACCACCAAAATCTCAGCACTGAGCAAAGTACCTGGGCATAAAGTCTCGGCTCTGACCAATAAGACATTTGCAATTGATATCTGATAGAAATGGGAAAATCAGTTTACTACAATGGGGTGCCTCTGTGAATGGTAACCTCACTCCAGGGCAGGCCTCATGCTCAGGTGTAGTTGACCAAAATAAAAAGACTCCATGTGATTGTATGTAGGTGGTGGTGGTAGTGTTTGGCTATGACTTGGTGGGTTTCTTTTTAGTTTTCTTTTAACTTTTTTGTTTGTTTATTGACAGGAATAGAAAGAACATGAAGTTAGACAGAAATGTTGGGGGAAAAGGAGGATCTGGGAGAATTGGAGGAGTGGAAAGATATGATCAAAATATATTGAATAATAAATTTTTAAAAATTTAAATGTAACAAAAGTAAGAAAAGGAAAAACTGTGGACCCTTCAGAAATGTTAAAACAACCCACTTCTAGAAACAGTAGATTGACTTCTGCCTGGGCCGCCAGAAGTCCATAGCCAACGAGTGCCTGAGAGGGGTGGCCTCCCAGGAGCTTGGAAAGGCTGTGAGTGGGGTTAAGGGGAGCAACACCTCTCACCCAGACCCGCCCGGATCTGCCGGGATCCAGGGCCTGAGAACCTGGGGACAGAAAAACCCCGAAACTTCCGGTTTTTACCTGTGGGTGGAGACCTCTGCCTGGGCCACCAGGGGCCTGTGCCTGGGGACCTCAGCCTGGGCTACAAGGCTCCACGAGAGATCGGAGAATCCTAGGAGTGCTGACACACCTTTGAGCACGGGCAAAACCACCACTTCTGTTCAAATTCACTGGATCAAGAGGCACCCTTACAGAGCCTTCAGGGCATAGGAACCAAGGGACAGCTGGGGACAAGATCC
>CM052714.1:30343232-30378006 GCA_028551405.1 Uromys caudimaculatus | reverse complement strand
AGGCCCTTGGGCCTGAGGATGTTAGAGGCCCCAGTAAAGGGGAATGTCAAGGTGGGAATATGGGGATGGGTGGGCAGGTGGGTGGGAGGTGGAATTCCCTCATAGAGGCGGGTTGGGGAGGGGATAGGGGGTTTCCAAAGAGGAGACCCAGAAAAGGGGAAACATTGGAAATGTAAATAAAGTATCAAAAATAAAAAAAATAAAAACAAACCAAACAAAAAATAAATAAATAAATAAAAAATAAAAACAGTAGATTGTCAGGGACATGGGTTCCTTCTGGCAGAGGTTCAAGAAGCTTCCCAGACTCTAAGCCTCACTATGACCTAGACAAGGCACAGCATGCTGGCAGAAAGACAATGAGCACAGGGAAGGAGCATGAACAAGCCCGTGGAAGGCCAGCCCACACTCAACTTTACCTGAGCTCCGACTCACACATAGTCTCAGTGTTTACAGTATTGGAAATCCATGGCCAACCACAAAATACACGAGTGTACCATGTTTCACATTGTGATTGGCAGTTTTTACTTGGTGTTCTAGTACTCAAAGAAAGTTCAGAATGCGATGCATGCCATCTAAATACGCGTTGTAGCAATTCACTGCAATTCCAGAACCACTGGCCATTCACTTCCCACAAAACCTTGTGCCATTTGTTAGTGGGGTCAGAAGACAGGACTCTGACAAGTGCACAGGTGACATACAGAGGAGAATGGGGCGGGGCCGCAGGACAGCCAACGCAGGTCAGGTACAGGATAGTTAGAAGACGGCAGCATCCCAGAAGGAGGCAGCACAACACAGGCAAAGAATGTGGCTTTTCCAAAGTAGACACGGGGATGAAGAGGATGAGGAAAGACACACTTCTGGAACAACCATCAGTGTACAGTCTAAGGGGGAGGGGCGAAGCAGAGAAACACAAAGAGAAGGGGCAGATGTAGGTGTGGTAGCAGAGTTATTCAGGCAGTCAGGCTATAGGAAAGACTAAATGATTGGCTGGCCGAGAAGTGTGAGCTTACATTACTAGACGACTATAAAGAGTTTAAACATGCTGGGTCACAGAACATGGTACTGTTGGCCATGTGGCTGATGTTGCTGATTCTGGAAACACCCGCAGGGTTAGACTTACAGTGTGGCCAGTTATGACTATAAAGAGTGGGAAGGAATGTGAGCCTGAAATGCTCGGTGACATCTCAACATGATTATGTGTACAACTTCCCTTCCAGTTCTGCTGTTGGAAGAAAACAAATAACTCTGTGAAAATAAGTCTGTATTAATTAATGAACAGATATATATTCTTTTTTTCAAATTTTTGCTATCCTAACTTCATTGGAGCAACTTGTCACAGACCAGATCTACACTATAAAATGTAATACAGTATAATTTTAGAGTAATGCTCTGAATGGGATCTAATATACTTTACTGCAAAGTACCAGAATATCAGATTTTAAGGGCTAGAGACTCTCTACCAGTACTGAATTCTCTTGAAAAGCAGCTGATGGCAATTCAAAACTATGTGAGCACAAGTACAAGGCATGTAAATCCTATGGAAAAAGAAGCCGGACAGGGTCTGCCCATGGACTAACTACAGCTTTATGACCTCTGATCTGTGTTTTGCTCCACTAATTTCTTTTCCCATAAAAGAGTAAAAGGGGCCTCACCAGGATATAATTACATCCTTGTCTTACCAGAGGCTGGGCCTTATACAAGGCACTAAACCAAGTTTATTACCTCCCACTTAACAATATCCAGAAAGTAGATGAGAAAAACATACAAAAGAAAGCCTGTCTACTTGATCTTCAGAATGCTTCTTCTGTGCAACGCTTGTCCTCCTCCACAGCCTGAAGGCACTCATGTGCACGCACACACTGTACCTGGCTCTGCTCAATACACTGAACGGAGAGATAGAAAAGCCCCTGCCCTTGGGGAGCAATGTCTGTGAGTAATCCACATAATTAATAAAGGAGTACACTGCTGCCACGACAGGGCTGTGCAGAAAAGAAAAAAGCAGGCCTGGGAGTGCCGGCCAAGAGGGAGCAGGAGGCATCGAGTAACCCGAGGGGTTAGGTCTGGACCAAATAGGGGAAGATATTCCAGTGGCACTCCACCAAAACAAGGCCTACACTAGGACATCACCTGCACCCCATCTCACCTGCACTACCACAGGGTCAGGCCACTAGGACATCACCTGCACCCCATCTCACCTGCACTACCACAGAGTCAGGCCACTAGGACATCACCCGCACCCCATCTCACCTGCACTACCACAGGGTCAGGCCACTAGGACATCACCTGCACCCCATCTCACCTGCACTACCACAGGGTCAGGCCACTAGGACATCACCCGCACCCCATCTCACCTGCACTACCACAGGGTCAGGCCACTCTTGCTTCTCCCATTTTGAATCTATTATCTGCTCTACACAGCAGTCACGGTGCCTCTGCCATGTTGATTCCCAATATGGGGTGAACAGAACCTGGAGTGCCAGAGATTCCCAATATTTCCTATCCCTGTTGTTCATCACTTCTACATGGTGGCCTCCTTGCTATTCCATATCAAGCAGCTTACCAAGACTTTGTTTTGACTTTGGACTCCAGATTCCAGACACTGCCACCATTGACCTCCACCATTACGACCACCACCACACTTCCTTCACATCTCACATCAATGACTCCCTCCAAGACCATTCTTAAAACTTCTCTGTCCAAAATGGCTCAAGCCCTTGCTCTATGGCTCCTCAGACAGCTCTATTGATCATCTTCATACTTCTAATTACCTTCTGTTCTCAGATAGTTGTTGCCTGCTCATTAGTCTGTCTCTGGAATCTAAACTACATGAAGACAAGGGCCTCATTCACAGCACAATCTCTAATGCTTCCAACACAAGAAAGCCTCAATAAACATTTCTGAATTAAGTTTTCAATTAATTAAGGGATAGGTTACTCTTTAACAAAAAGGAATAAAATTTCTGAATAAAAATTTCAAATAAATGGGGATAGTGGAATTCTTTCACAAAAAAAAAAAGACAGAAAGCATTCCTAATCCCAAAAAGTAGCCAAGCCAGTATTCATCTTAAGATGGTTGGAAACTAGGACCACATACCACCTTGTCCATAATCCAGTAAGGCATGGCCCCACTGAACTGGAGGGGCTCTTTAATAAATCTGCCTAGAGTTAAGACTAAACTATCTTAACACCAGATTTGTCTGCTGACTAAGAACATCTGCATGGTGCTTTACAAAGCTTTGTGATAGTTAGCAAGCAAGTAAGCTACTTAATTCTATACACTTGGAATAATACTAAATCCTTCACCTCACAGAGATGATTGGAAGAACAACCAAGCTAATATCTGCAAATTTCCTTAGAAGAATGTTAAACAGGGAAATTGGTCACTGGGAAAACATGATACTTGAAGAAATCAAAAAGCTTTGAGGCAGGAAGACTTGAGTCAAACTAGTTCAGTTACAGTAGTTACCAAAGCTGAGGTGCCGATGAGACAAGGCAAGTGACCAGAGTGCCACACCCTTTCATGTCAGGCCCTCGGCAGTCCTCTGTGGGCAAGGACCACACCACATACACCTCGACAGGCCTACACCCTTTGCTCTGGGGATTCTACAGAGCACCAGCATACAGGACAAACACACTCTCGGCAGGAATTCACAACTCTCATAGCAGGCCACACACTAGACTTCAGCCATGGGTTGAAAGTAGAAGCCTCTTCCTACAGGGTCAACAAGAGTTCCTGTGCAGCATCAGTATCTTTGTATGGTGCCACTGACAGGGGCTGGCACAACAGTCCAACCCTTCTGGCTGAGGGGACGGTATATGTGGTGAATGTTTAAATGATTCTGAAAATATTACCTAAAGTTTTTGACAGTAGATATAGTGTTATATCTCTATAATAAAAATCTACTTGAAAAAATTAAAAATTCATACACATTAGAAATAGCTTTGCATTTTGCATTTTCAAGTACAGAAAACAGCCTTATTTGTTTACTAATTAACATTTTAATATAATACAAGATAGATGTATGTAACAGTTTTTAGATCATCTCAGAGCTGAACAAATAAAAAACAAAAGCTGGCTAGGGAGATGTGGAGCAAGAGTGAGGACCAGTTAGCCATCAAGGGAATAGAAAGCTGAGCTCCAAGTGAATGAAAACAAGAATACACTTGCCAATGCAATGGGTAACTCTACTACATCTTTTTAAAAACTGAAAGTTGTTATATTCACAGAAGAAATTTACAAGAAAATACTGTACAAAAGTGTTTTCAAAATACACTAGCTATCATCTGTATCATAGATGGAGAGACATTTGCTTCAGTCACTTGGAATTTTTAGGATATCACAAAAGGCACTTATCTTAGCTAAAACTGTTCATTAATAGAAGTTAAAATAAATAATAAGCATTGACACTTAAAATGGGGGGAGGGACATAAAATAGCAGACACGTAGGCAAAAATTGACAATGAAGTACCTGAGCTCTGGGATAACAGAGAAGAGCAACTGAAATGGTACTTGCAGAATCTGTTATGAATACCCAGACAGAGCAAGGAGCTAGTCAAGCCAAGGGAACTCTAGTTCAATAAAATGACTGTGTGAATTTAAACCATAAACTAACCAAGGACTCATATCACACACAACTAAAATAACACAACTGCTCCATCTGTTAAGAACACACAGAGAATTCAAGATTTTAAAAATCCTTATACGGCCTAAATCCTGACCATATGAATACTCAAAATGTGCCACAACAGGAGAAACGGAGAACCCCTCTCACTGAGCCCTGGGTTCGAGCTCCTGAGTGTGCCCTCACAGCAGCAGGGTCCTGTGCATGCACTCACACAGAAGCACACACAAAAACCCCACTGTCTTGACAAGACATATTCATAAAAATTTAATTATATGAGTCTATAGGAATTCTTAAATGTTTCCCTGAGTTTAATATGTGCTCTGCTAAAGCCTGTTCTCACTCTAAAGAATGCGTTACAAAGCCAGAGTCACGGATGACTTTAGTCAAACTGATTTCAGTGGTAGTGATGCAGATCCACAGTTTTAAATAACTGACTTCTACGAGAGATTGAGCTACTTTTTGAGATAGCATCTGACAGTACACTATCTAGACCCTGTCTCCCAGTGCCCAAACTGCAGGAAAGAGGTTTAATTGTGTGTGTGTGTGTTTATCTAAATATCCTCAACTCATTTAATACCATACAAATATAAAGTTTGCAAAAATACAAAATGTATTTTTCTATCTGAAAAATAAAGAAAAATTTAAAACTATAATCATATATATACATATAATCATTTAAAACATATAATACTATGAATAGATATAGTACATGAATGAGGATTGAATTAAAAGAAATAAAAACTAAGCAGACTCCTATTTAAATGTTAAGAAGCGGGCTCATACACAGAAGACTTTGTGGGGGATGTTTATATGTATCTCCAAGATTTAACTATAAACAAGCAAAATCAGGAAGCTATGACCTAAACTCTTAAGTCAAAGTATGCTACTATCAGTAACTGTCCTTTAATTTTTGTCTCCATTTCTTAATAAATTCATTAAGCTTCAAGAATTAAAGAAAACTCCACATGTAACATGCCACACTGTGTAATTCCGATTCCCTCCTGACCCCCTCCTCCACACTCTTCTATCTAGGCTAATGAAAATTCAAAGCGCTGGCGAAACAATGAACAATTGATCCCCATAATATAAAACAGCCATTGACTCTTTCAAAACTACCACTGGAGGTTGCAGATAGATAAGCACGTGCTCAAGAAACGAGGGCGTGACAAAGGGTGTGCACTTTAAGTGAACGAGCACACAAACGGAAGGGGGAGGAAGGGCTTGCTGAACAGGTAAGCAAGACTCAAGTGGTTTAGGCTTTTCTGACACAATTCAATTACAACTATTTGCTTTTTAATGATACTTAGTTTTAAGTTGGGAAAGAACTGCATTCATTTTACTCACTGAAACATGTAACACAAACAATTTTAAGGGATGGCAGAACATGGAGTCTTCTAAAACTGATGAAAATGTAAGCTGTAAGGAAGTTTGGTGGGCTCTGGTTTGCTTTTTAGGATGGTGGTTTGTAAACGTAGATAGAAATCTGTGTTATTAAGTAAACCATAAGTAAGGCTGGACACTATCACACCACAATACTCACAGAGACCAGTGTTGAGATAATCTACCAGCAGTACTAGTTTTGCCCTAAGTTCACTTCCAGAAATAAATGCACGCAGAATTCTTGAAACAGACAGAATGAGAAATGGCAATATAATACTGTACTGGAGTGAATATCGCTCCTCCCAAATCCATATCTACTTGGACCCTTATTTGGAAGTACTACCATTGTGGACAGAATCTAACTGGGGTGAGGCCATTCTGGAATAGGGTAGGTCCTAATCCAATGACTGTTTCTTAAAAGAATGAGGAATCTGTACAGGGGCACAAAATAATGAGGCCAAGGAAGATCTGCACAGAGAGTTAACCCATCCAAAAGCCAAGAAAGATGGGATTGGAGAGTTAATCTTTCCCAGGCCAGGGAGGGCAAGCAGCCATCAGAGTTAAGCAGAGGAAAGGAGGACTCTCCCTCAGACACCACAGGAAGTGTGGCACTGCTACATCTTTAGTTGGAGTTACCAGGCTCTAACAATCCTAGGCGTGTCCATTCTAAGCAACCCAGCTTGAGAGTCTGTTTTCGCTGCCCTTGGCCAGTAACTCAAGTATGTGCTCAGAAAACTGATCTCAGTGGTGGCACAGTGGGGATGTAGTTGCACGCACACTAGCAGATGAGGCGCTATTAAGCCGGGAACGGTGATTATCTCTGAATGAAAGACTGGTTGATTTTTATTTTACTTTTTGTGCTCTTTCCAAATTTATAAACCTTTTCTCAATAAACATGTTTACTTTTATAATCAGAACAAAAGCCAATGAAGATGACTCCATAAAAAAAATTGAACAGAGTTAAGTTAATCAGGAAGCAAGGCATAAATAAAAACATGCAAAAATAGAAAGGGTGAGGAATGTCTATCAAAACAATCATTTTTGCTAAAATAAGAGACATTACACAACCTTTTGTAGATGATTTTGAAGATCCAGATAAAGTACATGATTTTGTAGAAAAATGCAATTTACCAAATCTAGTCCCCAAAAAAGACAAAAAAAAAAAAATCTAAAAAGTAAGTTACCATAGTTAAATGCTAAACATTTCTTCTATGTAATCCTAAAAGACTGAATGATATAGTGGTTACAGAAATAATTCCTAAAAACAGAAAAACAAAAAAAAATACTCCAAACCTTTCTTTTTCTGTCAGATTCAAAATTCTGACAAAGAAACCTGTGGGAAGGGGGGAGGGGACAACACCTGAATTTTCAGGAACAGAAATATAAAAATACTAAGCAAAACATTAGCAAATAGATGTGGGTTCTAGACAAAAGGAGAATGAGAGGGAATCGATATTTCCTTCCACAATAAATAAAGAGGACAAAAAAAAATATATGCAAAGTAATTTTTAGATATTGGACCAAAAATGAACAAACAATAATAAACAAACAAGACATGGCATTGAGAAAGTGAAGAACACTAAGTAGGACCTGCTTTCCAATTGTCCCATGTGCTCTATGAAAACACTTTCCCCATCTCAGTGTATTTGTTTAGATGTATCCCAAGGAGAGGAGGCAGCTCTGGTAGAGAAGAGTTGGGTACCAATTCTAAGTTCGTAAGAACCTGCTACCTGTAGGGTAAGAGAGCCTTAAAGAGCTGGAGAGACTATAGCAAGTCTCTATGGCCTGACCAGCCCATACCCATGAGGAGTTCCTTATCAGTTGGAAGAGAAAGCCATTCCAACACATAGGACACTGAGCAGACTCTTCAAAAGCATATTTATCTGCCTTAAGGAAAGCTAGCCCTCCACTAGCAGCTACCTTTGACCTGCTAACATCAATTAAGCGAAAGTCCAGAAAAGACCAACTGTTTCCAAGTAACCAAACTGGGACCAAGAACACAATCCAAAAATATCTAGGAGAAAAAAATAGGCCAGCACCTAACAACATAAAATTTACAGTCTGGATATTAATAATCAATTTATAGACATGAGAAGAAGTAGGAAAACATGACCCATGATGAGGAGAAAAATAAGTCAGCAGGAACAGAATGAGAAGAGACACAGATGATAAAATTGGTAGCCAAGAGCTTGAACAATCAAACAAATCCCATGTGCTCCAAGTGGGAGAGGATTCTATGAGTAAAATGAGGATACAAACTGACGTAAAAATATGTGTGCATGTTTAAAAAAAGATTCAAGTCAAACCTAGCAGTTAAAAATAGAATAGTAAAGAAGGAAAACAGAGGGATGAATAAGCCTGAAGCCCAAAATAGAAATGAGCCCTAAGGAAATGCAGAGAAAGAGTAACAAGCGAGTAACAGAACGCAATGGAGCTGTGGGACACAGGAGACCGACCAGCCAACAGAGTCAAGTGGCAGGGAGGCTCCTTCCAGAAAACAGGCTCACCTTCTTGAGACCTGATGGAAAGTCTAAACCCATACAGACCGTGAGGCTTAGGAACACAGTATAGAAACAGCCCAAGAAACCACAAGGCACGCACGCCACCATTATAATGCCCAGAAACACCGATACAGCTGGACAGCTCCCAAAAGAAAATTAAAAACGCATTATCCTTTTTGTGAAATAAAATTAAAAGACAGCTGACCTCTGGTAAGAAACAATAAGCAATATAAAGGATGCAGGACATTCTCAAAGTATTAAAAGATAAAGGCTATTGAGAACACATTGAAAATGTTGAAAGTATTCAAAATACTGAAGTATTAACTGCATCAAAAATATTGCTCAAAAATCATAGAGACAGAAATACTATTTATGATCGGAAAAAGATAAGAGAAAGCAGACTAGACTACAGTCATGTTAAAGGTTCACAGAGAGAATTGACCTAGACAGGAATCTGAACATATAGAAAGGAATGGAAAGCACCAGAACTGATTAAGAATGGAAGGTAAAAGACTGTAGCCCTCCTAGGAAAACCTTTTAAATAAATATCCTTCTGTCCAAAGAAAGCATTATATGGACATGTGGCCAGTTTAGTTTGAATTTGAATAAATAAAGCAGGAGATGGGAAAATTACAGTAAGTTAAATATAAATCCTTAAAACCAGAGAGGAACACTAGGCAACGAGAAAGCAGCAGAATGACAATCCGTGTTTAATAAAAGGCAAGGAGGAAGCTAAAGCCAAAGTTACAAGAGATTGGAAGATGACAGAGCAGGATAAGACTGGAGACAACTTGAATATATGAAAGTTGTAGGACCTAAACATCCCAATTAAAGAATTAAAAAACAGATATGTCAGATTGGATACAACAAAACAAGCAAATGAACAAATTAAAAAGCTCCATCGCATATAGACCAGACAGTTCAAATTAAAACAATAGAAAAGGGCATGTCAGACTCACAGCAAACCACAGAGGTTTAAAGTCACTCTCTCAACAGAGGAAGGAGAGCTGCAGATACCATCAGAGCTTCCCAGGGCACTGCAGATACCATCAGAGCTCCACAGTGCCTCTTCATGATGGGCATGGGCACATTTAGCTAATGGCAGTAAGAATCCTAGCTTTAGCTGGGAAGTGGTGGCACACACCTTTAATCCCAGCACTCAGGAGGCAGAGGCAGGCAGATTTCTGAGTTCGAGGCCAGCCTGGTCTACAGAGTGAGTTCCAGGACAGCCAGGGCTACACAGAGAAACCCTGTCTCGAAAAACAAACAAACAAAAAAGAATCCTAGCTTTGCATCATGTAAAATTATAGCTTTAAGTACATAGATAGGACTAGAATTGAAAGAAGGCAGCACTGGAAAGGCCACAGTTACACTTCCAAACTTCAACAGACACCTCTCCATTATGGAAGAGAAAGGAAGAAAATAAGTAATGTCAAAGTGAGCCAGGACAACACTGCTAACAACTTGATCTAACTGACATTCTTATCAAGAGCCATGAAACACTCACCAAAACACAGTACACTCTGAACAAAACAAATTTCTCAAAATTTAGATAAGTTGAAATCATAGCTTCAGAGCAATGGAGAATTAAGACAAAAACACAACAGAAGGCTATTTTGATAGCTCCTGAGAAGTCTGTGGCTAATAAACATGCTTCTCACATTACAAGGGCTAAATAAGGCACCACAAATGGAACTTAAAATAAGCTGAAGTAAACAGAGGTATGACCATACATGTCAATTTCTAATCTGTCTACCCCCAAAATAATAAGTGTGCCAAATGCTAATCTACTGAATGCCAAAATATATGAATAATCATGCACTATCAGCAACTACAGTTCACATCAGTAACACGGTGGTGGTTTAGCAAACAACAACCCACCCACGTAATTCCTCACAATAAGACTGAACTAAAAGTCAAGGGATTGTCCCAACGAATGTGAGAAAGCATTTGACAAAAGTGAGCATCCACTCATGATTAAAAAATTTAACAAACTCAGAACAGAAGCAAACTTCTCCTACCACACAAAACTTACATCTCGTTCAAGGCCAATCCCATCTACCTGATAAAGAACACTGAAGGTGCCTGCTTTCAAGCTCCAGGGTCACACTACAGAAGACGGCCCAGCCAGAAAAGTAACTTAAAAAACAATTCCAAGGCATAGGAGCATAGAGAAGAAAGTAGAATTCCACACACATACAACATGACTGCACAGACAATCAGAAGCCAACGTTTAAAAAAGTAGGCTTCTTAAGCAAGTTTAGCAAAATGGCACGATACAGTGTTAACACATGAAAAAGTCAATTATACACAATATTCACAAATATCTGGATGCTAAAACATCTTAATCTCATTTATCAGAACCTAGACAATTTAAGTTTTGAGGGTAAATTTGAACTCCCTTCCCCTAAAAAGTATAAGAAATTTTAAGAAAACTGTTCACTTTTTAAGAGCTTCACAGCCTAACTAAAACAGGGAAGGCCCACCCTGAGCGAGGGCCCAGATGGGAGCCGAACACTGTCGGTTGGGAAACACTGGCCTGGATGTTGTTTTGGAAAGAGTCCTCAGGCAAAAAGATCACAGATTTCATTATACTCTACACTGTAAATGAGTGTTTGCTTTCCCTCTGATAAACACTGTGGGTTTTGCAAGCAACATTCATGAAGCCAAAACTCATGGATGTTCTTTGCCTTCAAAAAAAGTTCTGGATTCTACTTCAAGTAGTGTAGCTGAGGGGTGGGTAAACATATATATAGTGAAAGAATTGCATAGTCAACAGAAAAAGTGACATGCTCTCCTCTGTATAAAACCAAAAGACAGTCTAGCTTATAAAGGATGGATATCTATTTCAGGAGTGTTTCATAACAGAAAACACAGAAGTAAGTGTTCCCTTCTAAGGAACACAGATCACACTAAGGACCATGCAGTAGATTCTATCACCGCCTGATATAATGACAACCCTACAACCCCATTTCTCTCTGAAATCTGACTCCAGACCTGTGCAGTGCTGGGTTGGTGTTTTTCAATCTGATATAATTTAGAGGTACTAGAAAAGCAGGAACCTCAATTGAAAAAATTGCCTCCATAAGATTATTCTGTGGTTAAGCCCATGATTCATTCTCTTGATTGATGATTGATGTGGGAGGGTCCAGCTCTCTGTGGGCAATGTCTCTGGTGGGCACATGATCCAGGGTAATA
This sequence comes from Uromys caudimaculatus, assembly GCA_028551405.1. Classification (NCBI taxonomy): domain Eukaryota; kingdom Metazoa; phylum Chordata; class Mammalia; order Rodentia; family Muridae; genus Uromys; species Uromys caudimaculatus. The sequence goes on along the minus strand of CM052714.1, from coordinate 30,366,303 downwards.
TATAAAATAATCTGAGAAAGCCATAGAGAACAAGCCAGTATGTAGCATTCCATCATGATTCTGCCTCAGTTCCTGCCCGGGCTTCTCCTGCTGATAGACTATAACTAACTCATAAGCCAAAATAAATCCTTTCCACAGCAAGTTGGTTTTGTTCAGTGTTTTACCACGACAACAGACAAGCAAGCATTAACAAGACACAAATTATCAATTTACAGCTGGAAAATCTCCCCAAAACATCTCAAACACAGGTCCAAAGTTCAACTGGCTCCTCATTGTCCAACCTCTGTTTTTCCTGAAACCAACACATACAGAACAGTGCTGTGCTGTCTGTCTACTGTGGGAACACCATCCCTGGGGAGACATAAACACACACACACCCCACTCCTTACAGAGCACCATTAACAAACAAAAGTATGATTCCACCAAAGCCAGACTTGCAGGTCCAATGAGATTACTGTGTTTACTGAGCATAAGTGAGGAATCACTTATAGGAGCATGGGTGACCCAGAGAAGCCATATGATGTACTGAGCAGAACGCCTCACCAGGTATGGATGAGGTCTACCTCACAGATGGGTACATGGAGTCTCTCCTTCACTTAGTCTTTCACAGTCAAGATCTTAGACACCTCCGAGAACACGGGTCACGTAAGATTATGGCAGACACACACACACATGACCAGAAGGTGAAAGAGGGAACTACAGACACGTCAGGGGAGGGCCCCTCTGAAGCCTCAATCGATGAGAAATCCAGCCCCAGGGTCTCTAGGAAATGGCAGCTCTTTGGTGAAGAGGACAGCTGTTACGCTTGGCGGCCAGAGCTCTACAGCACTGTGCCCACCAGCAACCACAGCCGCTGGCCCTCCCTTTCCAGACGTCCTCCCTGCTCTACATCCCATCAGCTAGCTTTCTGCAAAGAATCAGCGAATAATTTCCAGACCAAGGTTTCCACGTTAAAAGGCAGAAACCAGGCCATTACAACGGTACTCAGAGGAAGGATCTTCTTGGAAAAGTCAAAATATAGTAACACAAATAACAACACAAGGTTTATAATACAAGTCTCTAGAACAGAACTTCTTCTTTATGGAAAATAATGTTTTAGTTAATTAAGTATGAAAGCAATACCCAACATCAAAATCAATCATACATATACATATACATATACGTGTGTGTATGTATGTATATGTATGTGTGTGTATATGTGTGTGTGTGTGTGTGTGTGTGTGTTGCACTAATGTGGCAAGATTTTACTTATTCCATCTTGTAAGACTGTCTTCACAGAGATAGGTATCTGTGAATATTGATGGCATTCACTCCTCAAGCCTGAGTTGAGCAAATCCATCAGTAGGAAGCCCTTGTAGAATTCTGCTCTCCATATATATCTTTCAAGATGTCATTTATGATGCAGATTAATTGTTTCCAATGTTGATCATGTGGGAAGAGGCAGTTCCTCACTGCACACATTATGACCTTTGAAATGAAGAAACTGCCTTTGTTCCTGCACAGAGATGGGCGGGAAGAAAGGCTGCCAGGACTGGAGGTGCTTAGGACTGGAGGTGCTGCTTGAACCGTGTATCTGCTGCAAGGCTGGGCAAGAAGCCAGGCCACGGAGCAGTGGGCTGCTGGACATTACTACACTGCGAATACTGTTATCACAATAACTTTACTACAATATACATTCTAAGTGTAACTGTCATTTTGCCTCTCAATTTTAGATCATTTACATTAAGAAATGCTGATGAGCTTTTGTCAAAAATCCAATTTCTTGGCTTATTTATTATTCAAAACTCAGCAGTTGAAGGTGCTTTTGGTCCATGAGAAACTTTGAATTTTGCACCTGATCTCAAAAATATATATTTAAAAAGACCCAACAATAATAAAACGGCACACAGAGTGTGGGGGCACACAGCTGTAACCCTCGACGGCAGGGAAAGAGGATCATTAGTTGCAGGGCTCTCTGGGCTGCAGAGACTCCATCCTCCCCAACAACAACGTAAGCAAACAAAGCAATGCCAGTAACACTTTGCCACTGCTGAACTGTCAGCGACCATCCTCTGGGGCGATGTGCAATTAATTACCTGGCTTTAGTTCTTAGAGAAATTCATGGAACCAACCATAGCTGAGTCTTTCAAAAGCAAGTGAGGTTTAGCAATGACACTACTGGTTTAAAGTAGCTGAAAGGTTCAACTCTTATGTCACTATCTACTTATGAATAACACTTGAATATAAATACGAGGAAAACTAACTGGCTATCCAAATATAGTGCGTGAGTATATGCTGTCACACCCACATACCATGGATTTGTGAATCTAAGTGTACTTTTACCCTCACCAAAGAACAGTCCTAGCACATTCTGCCTCTGCTTAGCTGAATCTGTGCTTTCTTAATTCCCTTATAACTAAGAAACAGTTCACAGTGAGATCCACACTCTGCTCATCTTCTTTCTGGCACAGCGAGAAGGCTGTGTCAATGAAAAACAGAGAAATAGAGACAGTGAGATGCATCCACACAAATCACCACCGGGATACACAGAGCTGCCATGTGCATGCGGCCTGCAGAGCAGGCATGCAAACACACCAAGCTCCCGTTCCAGGGGTCCTGCCATCAAACACATGGTCAGCAGATCAGTATAGGACTCAGTGCTGGGGGATCATCTATTACAGCAACCAGCCAGAGAAAACCACAGAGGTGCAGCCTGGAGCAGCACAAGCATGAGCTTTGAATTTGTCTCAGAGATGACCCCAATAAACATACTCCTTCCCTAGCAGATGCAATATTTATGTCCAAGACAGCCTACTCAAGAGTCAGTCAAGAGATTGTACTTTAGCTTTATCTGTCAAATTGATAGGATCCCTGAAGAAAAGCCCATGTTCAGTACCAAAGAGGTAAAACAGTTATAGCAACCTCACGGAAATTTCCACAACTGCATCCCCACAAGCTTCCCAGGATGTAGGCCACAGCCATCCTCTCTAACCCTAGCACTTCCAGACGTGCTCTGCAAGTCTTTTCTGTGGAGAACCACGCACATTCTTCATCGTAATGCTCCACTGCCACAGGACACAACTGCAAACACAGGGGACCAGAATTTCAGTCCGGGTGCCTGCTTCCCCGCACAACTCGATCAACATTAGACTTTAAATTTTATATATTCTTCATGTGTCTCAAACTATTCTTTTATTTCCTTTCTTGGTTATTGAAAAACATCAAATTCTTTCTTAGATTTTGAGCAATAGGAAGGCAGAATCCATTCTGGCCTAAAGAGTGTGGTTTGCCAACCCTCACATGCCTGTCCTGTGATGTCTTAGTCCTAGTTACGACCCCTCTCTGCTGACAATCGTTGACAGAATTCGCACTGCCACTGTTTCCCTCACGAGCCTTTAAAGTCTAGAACTCTTGCCATCATCGCTCCAGCCATCACATTTCTACTCAGGCTGTCACACAGTGTGCACACAAGATGTTTCAGCTAACTGTTTGGAAGATGGCTTCATGGGTCATAGCACTCTGCACAAGCAGAACTGTGATTCAGATATCCAGTACCCATGAAGAACACTAGTTATGGCCTCCACATGCAGTGCTAAGGGGCGACAGAGACAGGAGGCTTGCTGGGCCTTACTGACTATCAGTCTTGCCAAAATAGCGAGCTCCTGGTTCTCAAGAGAATAAGGTAGGTAGAGCCTAAGAGTGAAGGACACCCTTCGTCCTCCGCTCCTTCTCTGACTTCAACTCCTGCACACACATATGTATCTACACCCCAACCACACCACCATACCAGACACAGATTCACATACCTACACACCCACATATAACACACACACACACACACACACACACACACACACACACACACACACCTGTTTTATGTGCTGAGTATTCTTAATCTAAAATCCAAAACTTTTTAAATGTTAACATAATACCAGAAGTAAAGAATTCTATACAGGAAAGTTGTATCAACAACAACAACAAAAAAAAAATTACTAAAAACACAGGATAAAATTTCTTACCTAGTTATATTCAAATTTTTTTTAAATCCAAAATATTCCTAACTCCAAACAGTTTTAAGAAGTGATACTAAACCTATAATACAATTGTTAATACTTTCAGGTATTTAGAAAAGTCAGGCATGGTAGCTCACTTCTGTAATCAGAGTAACTTAGGGTTACAGAAACATGTGGATCCCTAAACTTGCTGGCCAGTCTAGCCAATCAGTAAGGGTTCAGTGAGAGACTTTCAAAAACAAACAAACAAACAAAAGATGAAGAGTAACATAAGATTCACGATGTTGACACAGGACCTTGTAGGGGTTTGAATAGGTTTGGCCCCCATAGACTCATGTGTTTCAGCTTGGCCATAGGGAGTGGCACGATTCAGAGGTATAGCCTTGTTGGAGAAGTGAATCACTGTATAGGCAGGCTTTGAGATCTCCTGTGCTCAAGAGCAACCCAGTATGGAATCAGATTCCCCTCCTGGCGGCCAGAGGAAGGCAGTCTCCATCTGCTGCCTGCTGACCAACATGTAGAATTCTCAGCTCCACCATGTCTGCCTGCTTGTTTCCTGCTATGATGATAATGGACTGAACCTCTGAAACTGCTAAGCCAGCCCCAATTAAATGTTTGCCTTTATAAGTATTGCCTTGGTCAATGATGTCTCTTCACAGCAATTCAAACCCAAATAAGACTGACCTCAACATACACAGGCACACAAGTACACATAGCTACCACACATACAAAAATAAAAAGTAAATAGCAAACCTCATTGGACCATCTTTAAATATTTGTGTGCACATGCACACAGTGTATATACCCACGGGTACAGATGCAGTGCAGGCCTAACAGCAACCTTGGGTGTGGTTCCTCAGGAATGGGCCGACCAATTTGATTCTTGAACACAGAATGCCTCAGTGACCCGCAGTTTGCCAGTTTGGCTTTGCTGACTTTCCAACTGCTCTAGCTGCCTATCTCTGCCTACTCTGCTTTATAAGTAGATTCTGGGGACTGACCTCATGTCCTCATGCATGCATTTTACCAATGAATCTATCTCCCAACCCCTCAAGGTATGTTAAATTAACTAGAAGCCTTACTTTGTAGTACTCCTTTGCAATCATATAACTGAAAAGAATGCTTACTTCTCAGGAAAGATAGACAGACCATAATGATTTTTTATTTGGCTAGTTAAATGATACTTAAGGTGGAATTACTTAAAAAAGAATAGTTAAGGAATTAGCACACTTTTATTTTTCCTTCTTTGTACAGAGAATGGGTGAAGACATTGTTATATTTAGGGTTTAAGAAAGTTCTATAAAGAAGATCATTTGTTAAAAGTAAGGACACATTTTTAAGGTCAATAGTGAATATACCAATACAGCTTTAAAGAAAATATTTTATCAAGTATGTTATATAATGATGTGTTGGAGATACTTAACACGTGTAAAAAGGAATCTATGAAACTGGCTAAAGTCACCTATGATCTACATAATTCCATGAAGAGACTGAGTGTGAGATCAGAGAAGGGAGTACACTTCCTTCTCTCAACTAAGCAAATACAGGACACACCAACACTTCCTGGCATACCGAGGAGTTGCTGTATTTGCACTGTGAATCTTACAAGAGCAGAAGCTAGCTTGCATGCGTTTTGCAGATGAATACAACTATAAAAACAACACACTTCTATTATTTCTAGAAATTTCATAAAAATCTCAAAAGAATATATTGAAGCCTAAGTAGTGCTGTCACATCTGATGAAGTACTTAGCACAAAGAGTCATGGTATCCACAACTGAAACATAATTCAAAAGAACAACATGCACTGAAGGACATGCAGAGACAGACGGATCGATAGATCCAGGACAATAAATAAAATGACAGTGTCCACTGAAAATTCTTTCACCATTACTGTTTGAAATTTTCTTAACTTTTTAGAAAAAATTCAACAATTGCTGCACTGTCATATGCAAGCCTAAAGGTTCATCTTGGAGGATGCAAAAGGAACTCCATGCATTGCCTCTGTCTTCGGGTATCTGGGTCCCAGCCATTTTCAAGGGTCATCTGACATCTGATGACCAGGCTGTCTGGTCAACTCTCCCTGACTCTGATTTTGGAAGATGCCCTACTAGGATCTTTCATTAATATTTCTGTCACATTAAAAACCTGATGCTTTCTCGGATATGAAAAAGGGATCTGAGCATCCCCATCAAACCCGATGGAAGTCCACACTATTTCACTGTGATGATTAATGATGAAAATCAAAGAAATTGTACTAACTCTGTATACTGGGAAGCCCACCAGATTCCAAAGAAGTAAAGTAAGTAAGTCCCGTGCTTAAACTCTGGCTGAGGGGACTGGGAAGTGGGTAGAAAAGGAAGGAAATCATAAATATCACTTCTTAGACCAGAAGTTTTTAATGACTCTCGGAATATCTACGAGTACATGTGTATTTCAAAGATTCTGTGACCTAAATCAAAATACAGAGAAATATTTTAATTTCATTGTTATGGTGCAAGAGATGGAAAAGGGAGAGAGAAAGTGTTTGCAGCAGTCCTCAAAAATAAAAAACTGAATAAATCATTAATTGAAAAGGCAATTGCACATGTGCACATTAACAACAAGGTGTTGAGGAGATGCCATCGTAAGCTGCTGATGAAGCAGGTAAGCTGAATTACCTGGGAAGGCAAACTGCCCTACCAGTTCTAATTTTCTCTGCACCCATAGTAAGCATCAAGGTCATTAGTCTCAATTATGGATGACAGTGGTAAAGACAATCAGTTCAATATGTGAAACTAGCAGATTAGAGGCAAGTGGCCAAGAAACAGACAGTGTTACGGCTCGAGTATGAAATGTCTCCCACAGATTCACAAATTGATGACTTGGCCCGTGCTGGTGGTGCTGTTTGTGGGTGGTAAAGCCCAGGCATGAACAAGTGCACTGGGGATGGCAGCATAGCCCGACTTTCAGTCCCCTTTACAGTTGACAGTCAGACAGGTTATGAAGGATTAGCAGCCTCAGAGAGGTAGACATGCTTCAGCCAGGATGCCTTCCCACCAGGCAAACAAGGCCCTCCTTCCTCCAGCAGCTCCTGTGTTACCTGAAGTGCCTAGCATGTGCTCTGATCTGCCTAGGAGGCCCGGATGTATAACCCTGGAGAATAAATGCGCACAAAATGGGGTTGGAATCCTCCAGTGGCCTATGACCAGCAAGATGTGTAGCTCACCACTCTCTCCTACCTTAGATATGTTCATCACCATTCTGATTTAGCTTCCTTCATAGTCTAAGGAAAATGCCATATGAATAAATGAAAATATAAAATTAGTTTAGGGGAAAAGCTAACACCAAAAGATAATGCAATAATAATATATATATAAATTTCTATTAAATAGCAAAAGAATTCAAGAAGCCAGAACTTGACAGTTTGAGAAGTTTCTCAGACACAGAGGTTAACTATAGATGCGGGATTAAAATAAAGTACAAATTAATATACTTTCTCCCTCCAAAACCTAGCAGGAAACATAAAAGAGTCAGTGACACATATGCCTCAAGGAGAGGGCAGGATGCACAGGGACACCACTCTGCAACATGCCCCCTTCTAATCAGATGCCAGTCTTGCCCCCTCACACCCCAGAGAATGACACAGTCCTGACCTCATTCTGTCCAGAGGAGGCAATAATGCTCCATTCATCAGCGAGGAAGCATCAGATAATCTTCACAGGGATTCACCAACTAGTCCAACTCTCAGCTCCAACACTCAGACCCAGACTCTCCTCCCTCAGCTTAGGTACCAGCCTTCCCAAGTGAATTGGGGACAAACAAAGATTTCCTTTCTCTTCAGGTCTTTGGGGGGGGGCAGGTTAATTAATGTTTGGAAGTCCCTACTAGTAATATTGGTGCTTTGACAGGGGTACAGTTGAATAAACTCATCACAGATACAGATGCATGAAAACAATACCAAAATAAAGAAACTGAAGAGCCCCCTCTCTCCAGCATGCCCTAGCCCGCACAGTCTGTTAGCAGTTATAGACGCTGCCCTTCTCTGAGGCTCTTCCAACCACAGGAAAGCCCTGACCACTTCTCTGCTGACAGTGTGGTCCTTGAGAGATTCTCAGAGATAGCTGATGGGCTTCCTCTTCGTGAGGCTTTCGGGATCAATGCAGAAGGCAGTGACTAGTGCACATTCTAGACTGGGGCTCAACAGTACTCAACTTGAAAGAAGGCCGTTTACCCAGTGATCCCACAAAGGACACAGGTGCCGTTTGCAGCTTAGTGCAATTAAGAAGCAGCTATAATAAAGGTTTCTTTCAGCATTTCATGTATGAGTACTATATTTAAATCATTTCCCTTCCATCTCCTCCTTCGTCTCCCTTCCTCAATTCCCTTTCAAATTCATGGCTTCTTATCCATAATTGTGGTTACATATGAACATAGATATAAATTTATCAAATCAACAGGCTCAGTCCCCTAGTGTTGTTCATCATGTATATGTCTTTGGGGCTGCCAACTTGGGAGTGAGGAAACTGTAAGGGGAGTCTCTTAGAAGCCACTATGCCTGTAACTCAGCACAGAGTGGCTGAGCTCTACACTGGCTTTTCTTTTTTTTTAATTCTTCTCTCATACAGCACATCCTGATCACAGTTTCCCTCCCTTCACTTCTCCAAGACCCCCCTTCACTACCCATCTGCCTCAGATCTCACTCCCCTTCCATTTCTCTTCAGAAAGTAGCAGGCTTCCTAGGAATATTGACGGAGAACAGCAAAGCACATTACAATAAGCACAAGCTCTCATATCAGGGCTGGGCAAGGCCGCCCAGTAGGAGGAACAGAGTCCCAAGGGCAGGTAAAAGAGTCAGACACACCCCAGTCACGCCTAGGAGTCCCACAAAAACACCAAGCTACACAATCAACCAAACATATATGCAGAGGACCCACACAGGCTCCATGATTGCAGCTTCAGTCTCTGTAAGCCCCTGTGAGCTTTCCTTAGTTGATTCTGTGGGAAATGTTCACCTGCTGTTCTCCACCCCTATGGCTCCTACAGTTCTTCCTCTCCCTCTTCCTCAGGCTTACTTGAGCTCTAAAGAGAGGGACTTGATGGAGATCTTCAATTTGGTTTCTCTCTCCATCTAAAGTCTGGCTATTTGTCTCTGATGACAAGTGGGTGTGTTTTAACTGATATTGGGGTGGTGTAGTTTTTGTTTAGCCAGCCATACTGCTGAGATTTCATGAGTGCACCTTCCCTGTGATCTAGAAGACATTATCATACAGCAAATGTTCTGGTCTTCTGGTTCTTTTCAAGTCCTTTTGTGATGTTCCCTGAGGCGTAGGTAGGTGTACAGCTGTGTTACAGGGATCAACATATAGGACCCTATGGTCAGTTGGTCTCTGCATTTTGATCAGTTATGGATTCTGTAATCATCTCCATTTGCATTCACAGGAAGCTGCTTTGATCTAGGAGAGAGCTGCACTTATCTGTGGGGATAAGGATAAAGATGTAGATAAAAGTTAGAAACCATACTGGTTTAGGAAGGCAGCAGAAGTGGGTTCTGCACTAGGGTCAGTGGCCTCAGCAGCTATGGGTAGTGTGCTAGGTTTAAAGTACCAGGCATGCCCCCCTATTGAGCTGGTCTCAGAGCCAGCTTTTTGATTACCCACAGGATACAGTTCCATTATTGCTCTTTTGGGATATTTGGCTGTTCTGGTCTTTGTTGTGATGTGAAGGCATTTCAGCTGGGTAAGAATACTGACCACACATTGTACAGCACCTTCAGATACTATGACAGCTAGTCCTCAGAGAAGAAGCTTCTGGGTCAGATCTTACTCAACTTCTTCAGGTTCTATGACAAAAGTATGGGGTATTTTCAACAATAGGGTGGTTCCTTCAGTTTCTAGGAGGCAACCAAGGGCAAGAGCAGTACTCTGTATTGTTTTGGGAGTGTCACAGGATCCACTGACCAACAACCCTAAAGAGGGTTTCTCATACCTGGCACTGGTAATCTAAGGCTTTTAAGGGAGCATTGTAACCTCAGGTTGTATGATTTCAATTAAGGTATATATATATATATATATATATATATATATATATGTGTGTGTGTGTGTGTGTGTGTGTGTGTGTGCATGTGTGCATGTGTGTATACACATACATACATATATACACACATACACTTATATATACACATATATAATATGTAATTTTAAGAAAACATAAAATTAATATTATCCCCTATGGCTTTTTCAAGCATCCATAATATTATTTATCTCTCCTCCCTCCCTACTTCCCAGTTAAAGTCTCCCCTAGGCTCATTTTCTCCCACATCCCCCTTCATGGCACCTGTGCCATATTCTTCCCCAATCTAATGCTCCACCCACACCCCAAAGTCCCATTTTACTTTTCTAGTATTTGTGGTTCCTTCATGTTGCATGCTCATATCTGAAGATTTGAAGCTAGACCACACAAAGAACAGAGAACACGTGTGGCATTTCTTTGGTCTACTATAAATTTTCATTTCCTATACCCCACAGTGAAATATGGCCACATGACTAGTATACGCTTAACTTCCTGAGAGAGCAATCTGAATGCGAAAGACGAGAGCAGAGGCTCCACATCTTGCCCCACCTCACTGCACCAAGCCTGCATCCTTGCTCATCCAACAGTTTAGTTTAAGAATCTTTGAAAGTAATGCTTTTTAGAAAACACTTGACATTGCTTATTTCCATCGGGATCTCTTCTGAAGATAGTACCTGTCCAGGTCTTCCAACCTTCTGCTATTTGGGAGGTTCTTTTAATATTCTGGATAAGTGTCACCCAACCTGTGGCTTGCTTTGTAGTCTGTAAATCAGATGAGTCACAGAGCAAGAGCTGTCACTTTGATGAGGACTATCTTTTGTCCTTTAGTAGATCATGCTTTGTGTTTCACATCCAGGATGTCACTGCTTATCTGCAGGCTGCAAACATGCTCTCCTCCACTTTATTCTACAGTTGGTAGAGTCTTTACATTTCATATTTGCTCTCTATTGGGCTCATATTGTGTACATAGCAAGTTGGAATCAAAGCTTCTCTTCCCTTTTCCATATGGATACTCACGACGTGAAAACACTGTTGCCTGCCCTGGCTGGACATTCGGACCTCTGACAAAAGGTAGTTGGCTGCACGTGTGTATTTCCTATTTCTAGACCCATTAGACCTTCCAGTAACTGACTGTGTCTGCTCATCACTTCCACACTGCCTTGCGAAGCTACTTCACAAAGCCACAATGTGGAGAATTATTTATCCAACCTTATTCATTCTCAACTGTATTTTTCAAATTCTACTTCCTTTGTGTTTCTTCTACCAAAAAAAATAAATAAATTCTACTGACACTTATATAGTAATTTCTTTAGGTCTCACCAAAAATTTGAGAACTGACATCTTTTCTACTTTGATCTTCCATTTCATGAATACTACATGGTCTGTTCATTTAGGGCTTCCTTAATTACTTCTGACTTTTAGGTTTTAAAATACTTGTACTATACAATAATTGTAACATATTTTTCTGAAGTATTAAATTGATTTTGGAACTACTATGTAATATAAAAATCATCAATCACCTATTTTGTACAATGTACAATGTACAATTGTAATTGCCCAAAATGCAAATAGGATCATTCAGTGGGTTTATGTTTTATCCTTGCTAAACCCAGAGTTCTAAGAGTTTTACTGTAGATATCATTGGATTATCTATGTCTATAATCATATGATCACTAAACACTTTTATTTTTCCAATTTCACTAGATTCTGTCCTGACATATTCGATTTGAATATTTCAGGAATAAGAAACTGAGGCAGTTACAAGCCTCAGGTACCATACCTGAGGAGAAGGTAGACTCTTTAGTATCAAATATAGCAGACAGTGCATAGCAAACCACAGTCACTCTACCAGCTCCTCCATTTAGTCTTTACCTTGAACTTGTATTGCTGTGGACCTAGCAAGCTCCCATGCAAATTCGTACATAGTTCACCATTCAAGTGGCAAGCACAGCAGCCAGATCAAGCAGTCATACTCTGCATGTTCCATTTCAAAAAGAATACCCAGTTTACTGTGCTCCATTCAGTCTAATATTAACTTAGCAAGAGTTCTTACTAAAAAGTCAATCTATGAACATAAAATATCTAAAAGAAGTAAGTTTAAAGTAAAGTCAACCATTTATGGTGTTTCTGAGAAAACTAACATTTAATTCATCTGAGTCAGCTTTTCTCAAACCTATGTTTCAAGAGAATGAGGTATAGAAGGTAATCAATCTAAGTAACTCATTTTTAGTTCTATCAAACATAATACAAAACTAAGATCATTCCAGATCCCAAAAAGACAATTAATCCACAACAATGAGAGCCTTAGGGGATTCACTCAGGTGTCAGCTCATTTCTCCAAGAAAACATAAACTGACGAAGGCTGGAATACAAGGGTAGCACTCCCGAAGTATAAAGACAGACTGTGGAATGCAAGCACACCCTTGGCATCTGGAGAAATATTTTCATCTTGAGCACCAATGTGCTGATAAGTACAGCTGCTACAGAAAGAAGCTTATAAGAATACCATGAAATGTGGGTGGAAAAAGCATTGGTGAGAGAACAGAAGAGGAACAGTCAAAGGGAGTAGCCTTGGAGTCCTTGGGAAGATGCTCAGACAATGAAAAGATGTTATCAGATATCTTCTTTCCTAACTCAGTGTTTAAATACTTTAGCTCAATGTCTCTTATTACTTGTACATGGATCAGTGGTGAGGTCCTGTGTTTAATGATAATCCACTGTAAGAACTTCCTCTTATGAAGGGTGATGCCATGACCTGTGAGTTTACTAACATGTCATTAGGAGTCATTTTATTGCTATGTCCAGTTAACCACACGATCTGGAGCTCAATGATGGTATCATCTGAGGGTTCTACCTCATGGAGCAGGCCTTAAATCCAATCAAAAAGTTCTTGCTTACTCCCATAAGGTTTGTGCCACTGTTGCACCAGACTGGTGTAGGTTCATAGCTGAAAAAATTGATGATTACTTTTCTTCTCTGGTAACATGAACAGCACCTACGAGTATAATGAATGCTAGGATGAAGCACACTATATAGTATCAGCTAAATGTTCGCATGTTCTACAGCTCAAATGATGGTGTCTTCAGCAAGAGAGTCTTAGTAAGTTCTGAAGGATAGCAAGTAACATTGTTAATAGCCTGTAATGTTTATAAGGGGTCTATCGGACCCCGTTTGCCAACAATTCAAAAAACGGGTTTTCCATTTCTAATACTGGAGGTTCATCTTATAACATATGGTATCTAGTTGGTCCTTTATTGAGTAATTTTGTATAAAATTTCTCTCTCTCTCTCTCTCTCTCTCTCTCTCTCTCTCTCTCTCTCTGTGTGTGTGTGTGTGTGTGTGTGTGTGTGTGTGTGTGTGTGTGTGGTGTGGGGGGGGGAGCTTTTACAGTTGTGGGTTTCCATGTGGTTCTAATGTTAGCTATCCCTCCCCATATTTGCTCCTGTAGGCTGTGCTCCCATATCTTAACCCACTTAACCCTTATTATTCCATTTCCCCCTTCTCTTTTTATACATTATATCCTATTTCTCCTTCCTTTAAATATTCCTTCTTCTCCCATGACTTCTTCACTAGTTATTTAATCTCTGTGAGAATTCTGAATGAAATACACATATCTAAAGCTTAAAGCTAGCATCCATATATAGGAGAAAGCATGTAATGATGGTTTAAGTCAGGATAATTGTTTCCATTTCCACCCATTTATCATTAAATGTCCTAATTTCATAAATTCATTGTACATTCTCTGGTGTAAATTGTAACATTTTCGTCATCCATTCATCTGTGGATGAATATCTAGGCTGTTTCCATTTCCTGGCTACTGCGAAGAGAGCAGCAATGAACACACGTAAGTATCACTACACAAAGATGGAAAGTACTCTGTGCAGAGCTGGATTTTGCAGTAGACCCAGTTCAGCTTTTTGAGGAACCTCCATAGCAGCTCACCAGTTTGACCTCCTACCAGGAGTGAGTAAGTGTCCCCTTTGCCCCACAGCTCCACTGGCAGGTAACGACATCTGGGGCTTTGTTTGTTTGTTTTGTGCCTTGTTTTGTTTTTAACATTGGCCATTCTGATTGAAATAAGATGAAATCTCAAAGTACTTTGATTGCACTTCCTTTCAGCACTTGCTCTAGTGTTTCTCAGCTGTTTGTGTTTTGTTTTTTGAGAACTCTAATTCCATGTACCATTTTTAAAAATATGTTGCTTGTGTCCTTGATGTTTAATTTTTTGAGTTATCTGTATATTCTAGATACTAACCTTTGTTAGGGTTCTCTAGCAAAACTAAACTGATGCAATGAATATATATTTATATAAAATTTATGGAGAATGAATATACATAGGATTTATTAGAATGGCTTATGGATTATGGTCCAACTATGCCAACAATGGCTGTCTCCCAATGGGAAGTTCAAGAACCCAGTAGTTGTTCAGTCTATAACACTAGATGTACTAGCTGGTATTCAGTAAACACCAGAATTCGAAAGAAGTAGGCTCTAACACCAGTAAAGACATTAACTTGCCAGGGAAAGTGAAGGCAGGCAGGCAAGGAGTGTTTTTCTTTCCTTTTCCTCCTCGTCTTCCTCCTCTTCTTCCTCTTCCTCCTCCTCTTCTTCCTCCCCTTTTTCTTTTTCCTCAATGTCCTTTATATAGACTGCTACCAGAAGTTATGAACCAGCATTTATGCTGAATCTTAACACCTCAAATGATCCAATCAATCAAAATCCCTCACAGCTATACCCAGCAACTTGGATTTTAGTTATTTCCAGATGTATTCAAGTTTACAAGTAAGAATAGCCATCACAGATATACAATTAGTAAAGATTATTTTGTCCCCATTACATAGGCAGGCTGTTCATTCACAGGATGGTGCCTTTGCTGTATTTTAGTTTTAAAAGGCTCCATGAGTTAACTACTGCATTCAATGCCTGAGCTATCAGAGTCATGTTCAGAAAGTTCCTTACTGTACCAATGAGTTCAAGCATGCCCTATACTTTCTTTTCTAACAGAGTCAGGGTATCAGATCTTAAATTGAGGTCCTTAATTCACTTAGTGCTAAATTTTGTACAAGATGAAAGATATGGACAGAGTTTCATTGTTCTACTTAAACCTACCCAGTTTGACTAGTGCCATTCACTGAAGATGCTGTCATTGTCTTTTCTCCACTGTGCATTATTGTCAAATCAGATGCTCCTAAGTGTGTAGGTATATATGAGGGTCTTCAATTCTATTCCACTGGTGAATATGTCTAATTGTATGCCAATACTATGCTGACTAGAAGGGGTATCGATATCACATCCCAGCCCTCAAGCCTTAGGGATGTATAGAGATGAGGAAGCAATAAGGTTGTAAGAATCAGAGGTGGTAGATCACCTCAAAAATCAAAACAAAACAAAACACTATTTTCCAAACACAACAAAGAATATACAGAAATTATAAAACATGTATAAGACCTACACAAAGTAAAGCCAGACAAAAATCTCATCATAAAGGAGGGCAAGTGTCATGTCAACTCTTGCTGAGGAACTATTGATATTTCATTGTTATTTGGAAAGAGAAAGTCAGTTTTCTTTCATTCAGTGACACCTAGTATATCAACCACACCCCAGGGAAGGCCCCACACTTAGTAGTTGGCCAAGGCAAATAAGATTTGATGTTTTGTTTTCTCTTTAATAGAAAAAGAATTATGAAATTTGGTAGATAGGAAAGTGGGGAGGATCTGGGAGGAGTTAGAAAAGGGGGCATAAATATAATCAAACTACTTTATATGAAATTATCAAAGGATAAATAAAACATTATTTTAGAAAAGGATCATCCAGCTGCCTGCCTATCAAAAATTGATGACCACAGCAACGCCTGTTTGTATTTTGAACTCCACTTCAATATAAGTAACATAAAATGTAGTTTTCATAATGTCATACAGACCATAAAACCTTGCAAGCCACCCATTAATCCCTAAATTTCTGAACATTAAGGTGCACCATCACTAACACCAACTTCTATTTTGTATAACTTTACACTCCTGCAAGCTAGGACACCAAACACTGAAGTGATCTACAACATTTTCACTGAAACGAGGACTCTTTCAGCTTCATTCTCTACATGGAAAATTTAAATTCCTACAATCTTTTCTGCCTCTAAAAATCTATGAATATATGCATTTTCCAAAAGGATTGTAATTATCCAAGAATAGATTCATATTAAGGAGGTGTATGGGCACTTGGTATTTGGTATTTGGCCAGGAGGCTACAAATAATAAAGGGACTTATTAAATATTTTGTAGAATCTTATCCGTAATTCAAAGGAGGGTGTTTTTTTTTCGCCTCTAATAAAAAGGTCTTAGAGCACTCTCATTAATTGGCTAAAGATCTTAAGCGGTATAACCATGGATAAATGGCTTAAATCAAACTACTGCTCATTATATGAATTATCACAGTATCCTCATACCCATCCCCTTTCCAAAGAAAGAACAAAAGATCTACATATTTACAGTAGAAGTCCATGAATTCAAGTAGTTCTTTCTCATTTACTACACCAAACCAAGAAGGTATTTAATAAGATACAGCTATATAAAAGTCAGAAATTGCCGGGCAGTGGTGGCGCATGCCTTTAATCCCAGCACTCAGGAGGCAGAGACAGGCGGATTTCTGAGTTCGAGGCCAGCCTGGTCTACAGAGTGAGTTCCAGGACAGCCAGGGCTACACAGAGAAACCCTGTCTTGAAAAACCAAAAAGAAAAAAGAAAAAAAAAGTCAGAAATTCAAAAGACTGGAAATGCAGAATACGCAAAGGTGGAAGATAAAAAATAAAACTTTTAAAAAGAGAAAGAGAACAGAAAATGTAGATATGGAAAGACAAATTATTACAAAAAAAAAAAAGAAAATGCTGGGGAAAAGAAAAAATTAGGTAATTAGACAATGCAGTCTGATGTTGCTTAAAAAAGCATGTGTGAAGTGCAGGAAAACCTCTGCATGGCTGAGTCCTGCACGGCTGTGCTGTACTGGGAAGGTAACATGACTGTGGTCAAATTAAAGAAGAAGCAAACTCAGAAAAGCAGTCATTACCATCCTCTCCTGGCCATCCTTCAATTGAATGTTAACAGAGTCCTAGATACATTAGTTACACTCCAAAGAGAACACATGAGCCAAAATGCACCAGTTCAACTCAAAAAACTAATCATTTGAAAAAGAACTGAAGAACAAAATGTGGAACTTGAAGTCCATTCCCACACACTGCCCCCCGTTATGCCATCACAGGCACCTCTCCACACTCCAGAAGTGCAAGTGAGCTTGATCCCACAGCACAGGAGCCCCAGGGCCCTCTTTCCTCATGGGCATTTGTTACAGACAGGCATCTCCTTCCCCAGGAGCTGGCATCACTGCTCCAGGCACCCTGTCTTTCTGTTGCCCTGACTCTCTCTCTCTGCACTTAAGTGAGAATTAAGGTAGGAAAGTAAAAATGAAGAAATAACTCAGAGCACAAATACAGACAAGAAGGACAGAAAAGAGCTTTACCATTCCTCCACTTTGGAAGTGACATCAAGGGGTTACTCAAAAAGAATAAGCTTAGGGAGCACTGAAAACATAATCTGTCATCCACATTTTGGAGTAAGAGGAATATGTATGTGATGGTGATTCTTGGATTCTCACCAGTGGTTCATCAACAAAGAGGGTGTAACTAGGTAGCAAGGCGTTGGACGCCACTACCTCCCAAGCCCAGTTCAGCCATCTTCTATTGTAGGAACCCTATTATTCATTCTGGACACGTGTGGTAATTTCAAGGAAGGCAGCTCTAAGCCACATATACATACATAGCAATATTAACACAGATGACAGAGTAAAACCAAAGCTGTTTACCAGTTAGCTAAGACACAGGATCACAAGCCCCTCCAGAGCAGTGACTTCGGGGTAGGTCTTGTTTTGTTCAATGCACACAGTATCTGATGGCTACCAAGTACTCTGCACATTAACTGAGTGAGCAAAGGTACAAAAGAGTAATTAAATGGATGTGCAAACCAATGAGTAACATTCTGTCAGTGTGCCAGTTACACGGTCCTAAAGACACAAGTCCATTCTTGTATTCTTGAACATAAGTGTCACAAATTTATATACAAGTATAGGAAAATAAAAGAGAAAAGGAAGAAAAAATAGATGAAAATAACCACTACAGGCAGAACTACACATAAAAGGTATTTTCCAAGGTACAAACGAACAAAAAAAGGAAAAAAAAGGAAAAAAGCTCTATAGAAAGTCATATTATCTCATAACTAATACTTTAGGTTAGCCTTTAAAAGTCCAAAAAAAAAAAATACATTACAAATCACTAAGTCACATATGTTGTTTTAAAACTGAAACCAGGAATTCTTACAAATGACCTTATTGTAAAACCAACTTTCTCAGTGTACTTATAGGGAAAACGCACATTCCCCAGAGACTATTTCATCAGATAAAGTAAATGAGGTCTTAACTACATGGACTATTGCCTTTTTAAAAAGCCAAATAAAACATTGTGCTTTGTTAGGGTTAGAAAAAAATAAACCAACTGAGGCTACCATGCTGATACCGTAGTGAAATGAAAGCAAAGTGGTTTTAAAAGTAAATATGGGGTCTGTATTATTCTAGTGTTGGAGAGAGCTGACAGGCCTGCCAAACATTACATGTGTATCCAATTACATATAATTTTGGTCGGGCTACACAAATTTGGTCCTACCCCTCTCCCCTGACCACACTAGAATAGTGGTTTTCTTGAAGCAACAGAACCATTTACAGAGGGCCTTGACATGTCCAACCATGTTCACTGACTCCTTGCACACGGAACCCAGTTGTATGGACCACGATATGAGTAGAGGCTTGAACGGAAAAATAAGACAGCAACAAGGGCCAGGGCACTGGGTACCATCGACAAAAATGTGTATGATTTAGGAGTCTCATCATTCAAACAGCCTATAAAATCACAATCTCTGTCCACTGGTCAACTGACCACACGTTAAGAGGTGCCACAAGTCCTCCAGGCTAGCCTCCACTTGAACAGGTCACTGTTACCCAATCTTTATTCTCTTGGAAAGACTCCGGTGCCCACAGTTTCCTTCTCAGATTTCACTGACTATCCTGTGATTAGTCTCAGATTTTACCTCTGTCTTTCCTTCTAGAACTGTAGTAAAAGCCCAAAGGAGGAAGCACGCTAGAAGCCACTGAGCTTGAAGTTATTAGGACAGAGTTGGTCACGTGCATGGTCCCATAGGGACTCTGCTACTCGGTATTACTGCCACCATAAGAAAACTGAAATCTGCAGAAGCCTCAAACTGGTCCTGAGGCCAGTGCTGTAATGAGAAACCTAGTAACATCTGAGCGGATGCTTTGGGACAGTCTTTTGTGCTAAGGCTACATATAAACAAGGAATCTTTCTTCATTATTATGGCACTGTTATCAAGCCACATGTACACACCTTAAAGAAGAGGGATTTAAAAACTGAGACTGACAAAAGGATTGAATAATGTATTCAATACCATACAGCAAATGATGAAATGATGGTGCCAAAATCTAAACCCAAGTAATCCCAAGGGCCTAAAAGAGAAGAGAAGAGAAGAGAAGAGAAGAGAAGAGAAGAGAAGAGAAGAGAAGAGAAGAGAAGAGAAGAGAAGAGAAGAGAAGAGAAGAGAAGAAAAGGCAGAGTCTCACTGGGTAGTCTAGGCAGGCTTGAAAGTTGTGAATCGCCTGCCTCAGCTTCCCAAGCGCTGGGACCACAGAGACTTGCTACCACACACAACTGTCAAACTCTTTTGGGTCCTTCTTCCACTATCTCCTATGGAAAATCCCAGCACACTGAACTCCTTACCATTCTACACACAAGGCGTGGCCTTTCAGTCAGTGCTGCTGCTCATGAATTTGCTTTGAATTTTAGCCTTGCTATGATTGCCTCTGAAGCCATCACAAGATGGCTTAAGACATACGGTCCGTATCCCATTGCATGGAAGTCTTTTCCAACACCCCAACAATGCACCATGACCCTGAGGTGACTTTGTTCACTTCTGTACTATTGCACTGCACAGTGTTATGTTACAGCACTGCTTTCTGTTTATATCTTTGCCTTTTGCTGTGGAGTTCTCAGGGGAGACTTAAATAAACTCCTGTTATCAATAATACATAGGAAATTATCAATCACCTTGAAACAAAGGTAATAAACAATACAAAATAAATAGATATCCAGATGCAGTCTTCTATTTTCTTAATGAACAAGCATAGAATAAGCTGATATTTTCTTGAAAATATTTTATTTTATATATAGAAATGTTTGTCTGCATATATGTACAACATGTATGTGTGTAGTGCCAATGATGGGCAAAAAAGGTATAAGATTACCCTGGAACGAGACTGACAGTTCTGAGCAGACACATGGATGTGGAGAACTTACCTTGATTCTGTGCAAGAGCAGAGAATGTTCTTGAAACTAAATCATCTCTCAAGCCCCCAGTAAGTTGATGCTTCAAATCAAAAGTTAATAAACCTTCTAAATTGTAGAGGCATCGCTAAGTTGTTATATTGATGCATGTCTACACCATAAATCTGTGAAATGGCCTGGACAAACTGACAATCATTCCACTCGACTTAATGTAAAGTCATGTCTATAATGTGAGCCTGAGTATCTTTTGATTTTTCTTAAACCAAAATTCAAAACTAATTTCCTATCTTCAACCTAAATAGTTCTGTTCACAGAGAAGTTATAAATAAACAAGGTATAATTTTTTACTTAGGGCAAGATAATCCTATAACATGTTAGGATTTAAAATAATTTTTTAAAGTCAGATATTTATATGTGCCAGTTATAGGTAGGTAGGTAGATAGATAGATAGATAGATAGATAGATAGATAGATAGATAGATAGATAGATAGATAATGTTCATTACAAAGTTAATCTAAAATAATGGTTATATAAAGAAAATTTTACAAAATGTAATATTAAACCTATAATAATAGTGCCTAATCTTTGTTATCTAACTGACTTACTTTGAGGACAATTATTGAACCAACATTTGGAAGTTCTGAAGTTTACAGATAATTACATCACAGGTATGGGCCAATAGTGCCATCCACTGTTCCTATGAAGATCTAAATATAGTTGCATAATGCATAAAATATCTGTTGTGCAGAGATTTCATTTTTACAATATATACCTCCAAACTATATATTTGGAAATGGCAGTGAAGACATGAAAAGAGCTACAAATTTCAAGAAAACTAGTTTTTAGTTTAAAGAGTAAAAATGTCACAAGAAATTCAAGTCAGCTTTAGGTACTTCAGCTTCTGGGTATTTGACTGTTTAGGCTGTTTCATTTTCTGATTGTAAGAACAACGAAATCATCCATAGGAAGAAATGTAGAATAGAAGTACAATGTTCCAACCCTGCCAGCAAAGATCTCTGTATCTCACCGTGCCAGGCCTGAAAGTACCCAGCAAACCCCAACCGACTGAGAGCTAGAGACCTCTGGCACTCATGACTGCACAGACACGCTCCCCAGGAATGGAGGTACACACATGAGAGTCCAACTAAACGGAAGGAGAAGCAGGGAATCAGCACCTGGGCTACATCCTGACTCGGAACTAACACAAACCTGAATCACTGCGGTCGGAGGCTGAAGAACTGAATAAGAAGGACAAAGGCCAAACCTCCGTGAGTTCCAGAAGCTTTCATGACTAAGTAACAAGAAGGATGAAACCTCCAGAAGGGGGAGGACCATGGGAAATGTTCATACGGTATAGGATCAACAGCCCCAAAGTCCTGCAGAGAAAAGAGGTGTGCGCTGAGAAGCAGTTGCTTCACCTGAGTCCCCAGCTAGAAAACAACGGGGTCAGGTACTCCAAACTCCAACAGGAGACTCATCACAGTGAACTCTGTGGCCCACTCCAGAACAGGCTGGTGTCACACCCCATCGAGCATACTGACTGCACTGAATAGCTTACCTCATCTTAGGGGTGTCAATTTACAGCCACAGTGTTTAGCAGCTAGATTTCACAGGCCACCTTAGAATAGCTACAGATCTCCTGGGGGGGGGGGGGGGGATTCAACACAGAGCAAATACAAACTAGGATCTGCTTTAAGCTACCATTCTAAGAGCAATCAAGCCCTCAGCCTATGTTTGACCAAAAAAGCCAATCCCTGCAGAACCAGGACATACACTTTCCCCAAATTTGTAAAATAAGTCAACTTAGTGTAAGTGTGAGTATGACTGCTGTACAAAGCCTCCAGAAGTTTAAATGTAGAGATGCTTTAAGGCAACATCTCATTTTGTAGACCCGTTGGCCTCAAACACACTTGTCCTGCCTCAGTCCAAGGGTTGTGATTACACGCATGGCCCACCATCATAGGCAGAACTTTTGCTCCTCTATCCCCACCTTTAACATTATTTGGTTTTTTGGTTTTTTCTTTTGGTTTTGGTTTTGTTGTTGTTGTGTTTTGGATTGATTGATTGATTGATTGATTGATTGATTGAGATAGTGTTTTGCTATGTAGTCCTCGCTGACCTGAAACTGCGTAGACCAGACTGGCTTTAATCTCACAATGATCCGCCTGCCAATCACAGGCAGTCATCACACCTGTCTACAATATGTCTAACAAAACTCAAAAACACTCTATGAATACAATGTTCTTTGCCAAAAGCCCCAATTACCACTAACATAAAGAGACAGCAATGGAGCTTTGTACTGTACAGTGCTGATGACAAACACGTTTGAGGACAGAGGCCAGGAAGATGCAACCCATTCTATTAGTCCTTGGTGCTTCTGCATGTGGCAGAGAGGGACAATAGGAGGACTTCTGCGAAACCAGTGACCCCTCAAAGTCAGAAACCTGAGGAGTCATTGCTGTGCCCTCAGCATATGGAAGACAGCTGAGGCATTTCCCCAAACACAGAATCTTTCATACCTCTACTTACAGCTATATATTTCCATGATGTCAGTCTTATAGGTGACTTGAGAGAAGTTCACCTCTGTATTCTACAATCCGATGTCATAAGGACAAAATAATTATATTTTCAAGTGTA
>CM052714.1:30295732-30338232 GCA_028551405.1 Uromys caudimaculatus | reverse complement strand
TGTAGGCATGAGGACAGGTGCCCGTGGAGGATGGAGGTCCAGATACCCTGGACCTGGATTTATAGACGTTTGTAAACCACGTGACCCAGGTTCTAGGAAGAAAACTTGTAACCACTGAGCCATGTCATGAGCCCTGTTCTGATATTTTTAAGGTAATATGAACAGAAACAACTGCGTATATTCAAATGGTGACCTAACAAACAACATTAAGAACCAAATGGGGCTGTCTTCTTAAATGAATCACATATATGAATGATCTAATACCACATTTAACTTGCAACAGAACACTGAAGTTTTAGACTTTGATAAGGAGAATGATTATTATAAGCATAATCATTTAAAAGTATTTTCAAGTAAGATTTTTAAAAAGCAATTTGCTCCACAGGCAATAAGGGTTAAAAACTGAAATCCAAGCAAAGATGTTGTAAGGAGATGGTGTGGAAGGACACTCGTGGGGCGGCTTCCATGTGAACGACGCGATGAGACAGCAACTGGCTCAGCAAAATGATGCGAGACATCTCACAAGACCTACTATGAGTTTAGATAATATTAATTGACTTAATATCAAAAATGTACTTGCTTACTTACTTCCAAGGGTCAATTCTCTACTCGCTAATGTGAGGGACAAGACTGTGAGTTACTACAAATACCCACTGAGCCTCAGTCCTCATTACAATCCCATCACACAAGAACTAAGTCCATGGGAGAAAAGTTCAGAGCACAGAGGGGAGATGCTAGTTAACATGATGCTAGTTTTGTCAGCTGAAACAAAATTGTAATAAAATACATAACAGTTTTAGAATAATATACGGCAAAATTGCAATGACTTTAAAAGAAACTATTCAGGGGCTGGGGAAATGGTTCACTAGGTAAAGAGTTTGACATGTAATTGTAAGGATCATGTCTGATGCCCAGCCACTACTAAAAAACTGGAGGCAAATCTTATAACCCTGGCATTGAAATAACAGAGACAGAAGATGTCTGACCTTACTCCCCAGCCAGTCAGAAGAACTGAACTGCTGAGCACCAAGTTCCATGACAGACTCTATCTCAAAATATAAGGTAGAGAGCCAATGATGCAGATACCCAGCACTAATGTCTGACCTATATAGGCACATGTGTGAGCACACACAAACACACAGAGACAGACAGACAGACAGACAGACAGACACACACACACACACACACACACACACACACACACACACACACACAGAGGAGAAGGAGGAGGAAGAAGAGGAGGAAGAAATAGCAACAGCAGCAGCAGCAGCAGCACTCTGAGGCTGAGGGAAACGCAGCAGCTGAGATGAAGGAAGCAAACAGTCTCGTGATAACAGGCTTAGGCAGTCACCACTGCCAAATGCCACATGACTTGGGGTTCTGAGTTTCTATCCAAGCCCCTGTACCCTCAATGCTGAAAGCCAGAAATTTGTTCCACAAAACACTCCCCAGTTGGTTAACTGCCACCCAGAGGAATGCTGATGAAAACCCAAAAACCTCTTCTACCTTCTGTGGACTACAGCAGAAGTGTGAAGGGTGAAACAGGCACAGGGAACACTGGCCGGTGATAGGGTGGACAAGCATGCAGCAGGAATGCAGGTACCTGGAGCTAGCCTAAAGAAGAACACAGGAAGACCTCCAATGGGGAAGGCAGGAAGAAAAGGGCAGCAGACAGTCAAACCTGGGGTGGAGAGGGACTCTTGGGGCTGAGGAATGTAAGCCTCAGTCTTTCCGGGAAGACTAAAGATTTAATGTTGGAACCTAATTCAAAGAACCCAAGCCCAAGAACAGTGAGCAAAGAAAGCAGACGTAGTAGAGACAAGGGCTATGGTTTGAGAGGGCCTCAGTCCAAGAAGAGGCATTTAGTATTCATGCACGGGTTGTTTAAAGAATTGTTCTAGAAGACAGTTAGCTATTGATCAACTATGGTTAGTATTTGGAGCAATCTCTACCAGAATCTCATGGTAAAAGCAGTCAGAGATGCCGAGTCAGCCATTCCTGAAACTCTTCCATGCTTTTTTCTTTGTTTTTGCTTGGAGAAGGGTGGTGAGGGATTGAGACGGGATCTCCCTCACACTGGCCTGAGCTTCCTATATGGCACAGACAGATTTTACAATCCAGACCCTAGTGACTTAGTCTGGGATTGCAGGTGTGAGCTATGAGACTGTTCTATTATTTTTAAGAACGTTTAAAACTATTTTTAACAAAGTATATACCTAGGAAATGAAATACATGTGTACTGCCCAAAATGAGAAAAGTAATATCGAAGATACGAAATCCTGACTCAAGCATACATGTAATTTAAAGACCCGACACATCTTAAAAGAAACTATACTCACAAGCATTAGCACTTTTTGTGATTTTTCTTCTCAACAAAAACATTTCAACCACCTGGCATCAGGTATCCAAGAGCGTACAGGCTAACCTCATGGCAGTCCTCTATGCCATGGACAATTCTGAGAGATACTCACCCCGTGTTGATGGAAATGATCTCTATCAGCGGATTCTTTCTGATCTTTGGCAAATCCAGTCTTGCTCCACCCAACCGCTTCCCGTTGTCTTTCTTCTGGCCCAGGAGCCTCACTGAGTGACCTTTAAATCAAGCACAATACAAACATTAGCATGCCACACAAATCCACTGTCATTTACTGTTTTCAATAAATATGTTCATGATTGTATTTGATTTTTTTACTCCAGGGAGAAAAGCATCCTAGAGAAGATGTGATCATTTGAACATAAAAAATACAATAAAAAAAGAATCTGTTTCAAGGACTGACTATACATGTCAATGCTTTGTTCACTGTATGTGCACATTTGGGAAAGGCTCAGTGTCCTTAAAAATAACCTCACAAGTGAACACTATCTATACTGACCAGATACCACAATGCAAAAGGAAGGGCTTACAAGGGCATTAGGACTGCCTGCTGTTTTCTGACAATACTAAGACATATGGATGGTAACTCACACTCTGTTAAAACAGCCTGAACTGGTATTTTCTACAGCCCCCTGCTAGTCCCCTGCTCCCACTCTCCTCCTTCCCTCCCAGCCTCATTCACACTTTCATGTGGTGAGTGTGTGTGTGTGTGTGTGTGTGTATGTGTGTGTGTGTGTGTGTGTGTAGCATCTTTGTAAAACCTAGGACTAGGTATTTTCAAATAAAACCTTTCAAGTTTACTTGTACAAGATGCACTATATGACTTCTAAGATCCATTAAAAATGTGTTAAAAACTTTGAAGTAATTTCAGACATGTAGAAAACGCAGAGCAAAGAACCTGCATATCCCTCTGATTCTTGTTACAATTTTACCACGTAGAGTTTAGTATTTGTACTCAGACTTGCTGTGTTTATGACTACACCATGCAATATATCCCATGAAACCATTCAACTTGGCTATACACAGCAATGATTTTTAAGTAAATTTCTACAGTGATATACTGTTTTTTGTAATTTTACCATTGACTATTCTACAGCATATAAAAGCTGTCTACTGTAAAGATAAAAGTGAATGATTTTAACTAAATATCTAGTTTTAGAATCTTGACAATAACCCAGTTTGGGAGCATTTCCACCACTACTGGAAACTCCTCTGAGTTTAGCTCAGTACATCTCTGCCCATGCCATAAGCAGCGTATGTTGTTAGTCCATTGGCCAGGAGATGGACATTTGCCCCATTTCCAGATAACAACTATTATAAGAACACTTCTAAGAACTTCTGTGCATTAGTATATCCATGTTTGCACTTCTCTTAGAACCGAACATAGAAATTGAGTTGTTTCATGAATTCGTATTTTAGCTAAGAGATAACCATTTTATATTCCCAATTTTATCAGACATGAGATTATTAAATATTTTTCCCATTTTGTATATTATATTTTAACTTGTAGGACAGTATCATCTTTTGGAGGAAAATGTTTGTCAGTTTAATAAACTTCAAATTATACACTATTTCCTTCATTGCTTATGTTTTTGGTGTTATTCCTAGGATCCCTTTGTCTTTCCAAGGGGTACAAAGGTTTTTGGGTTTTTTTTCCTTTTCCAAACTATTCTATCATTCCATGTCTTACATTTGGGTGGAGGGTGTACTCTGCTGCTTTTTGTGTAGTAAGGGCCTATGTTTACGTTCCCATATTATACTCAGTGATCTCCGTGCCATTTCTTTGTCTTATTCATCCACATGCAAATCTAGTCACACATATTAACCGAAAAAAGTTATGCAATGCCAAAAGAACAGTGCTATAATTATCATTTTAAAAGAAAATACATATTTAGAGCATAGTTTGTAGTTATCTACCAAAATACTATTTCTGACACTTTCTCTTGCTCCTTGGAATTCAGATTATCACATGGTGCCACTTTTCTTCTTGACCTATCCCTTTTAGCGTTTTTTAATAAAGTAGCTCATTTAGCAACAAAGCAATATTCCTTGCTTATCTGAGAACATTTTTACTTTTGCTTCTTTTGTAGAGGATAGTTGTGCTGGATATAAAACTGCTGCTGTCTGTGCAATGGTTATCAGTTGTCTGCGGTGTTTACTGTTCATGATCACATGTCAGCTATTAATCTCACTGTTCCGTTAGGCTTTCCCAGACATCCCAAACTGTTTTCCTCAGTTTGCTGGGGTTGAGGTGTGGATTTCTGTAGTAGTCTAAACGGGACTAAAATCCTTTGGATACTACATGATTTTCATCTAGGACTTTTTTCAAAATTTTTGTGTCATTTTTTTCTATCCATTCTTCTGCAACTCCCACCATGCATTTGCTAGTATATTTGTCCAAAAAGTACTTGAAGCTGTTTTACTCAGGGTTCTACAGAGACACAGAACTTTAAGAAAACAGGATCACTTGATTATAGAGGCTGAACAATCCCATGGAAAGTCAACAATATAGTTCAGACAGCAGATAAAGGTATCAGAGTTAAGAAAAGTGATGATATAATTATCAGGCTGAAATCAAATGCCAAGACCCAGGAAGCAGATGATAGGAGTGCCAGAGTTCAAAGGCATTACACTATTTCCTTCATGGCTTATGTTTATGTGTTATTCCTAGGATCCCTTTGTCTTTCCCAGGGGTGCAAAGGTAGTATTCTTTGCTACAGTCTGGACTTGGTCAAGAACTCCAACTCTTGCCCAAGAACTGGGATAAATAAATCTTAGATTACTCTCTCTGCCCTTGTGTCTCACTCTTTTCATAGCATCCTCCTCCTCTCTCTGTCTCTCTGCCCCGCCTTTTCTCAACCCTAATGGCTCTGCTCTTGTCTGTCTGCATGTGTACATATCTACTGTGTGCCTCTATCCCTTCCGTAGGTCCTCACTTCTCTCCCTCTACCCCGCAAAAAGAAGTCTCAGATCTTAAACAGAGAGACATTGGCATTTCTTTGCCTTTCTTGTTTAATTCAGGTCCCCAGTTAACTAGAGGATGCCCATGATATAGAGTGAATAATAGAACTTAATCTCCCATGCCACATGCCAGTCTTTTCTGGAAGCATCCTCACAAATGAACATGACCATTGTATCCATTTCAATCAAAACCAAAATCACATGGGCTGCTCCATTCAGCAGGAGAGATGGGCTCAGAGCATCCCAAGCACAGAGAAGGAACAGTGCTTTCCTAGCTGAATGTCCTTTGTCCAGTCAATAACCATAAGTCAACATTCACAATGGTGTCCATTCTATCTCTGTTCTTCAGATGGACTCAGTCCTCTAAATCTATCATAAAACTTACAGATATTTCCCATTTGCCATGAAAAATTCAGACTTGAGCCATTCCAATGAGCACCTCGCTCAGATAATGCTCATTTCATTGCAGACAATACCATTCTTTGTTTGTACAACTTTACTCTCTAGTATGAATTCAAGTCATTGTCACTTTTTTCTTGATATTTCTTAACATGGCTTCACTTGGTTCTTTGAAGTCCTTGTCTTCTAAGTCCCATATTTGTAAGAAAAATCAGTATTAACAATTTTGGGGGTGAATTGGGTTATAGCTGGTATTTTGGCACCTATAATTATATAATGTGAAATAAGGGACATTTCATACAATTTATTGTAGCAAATCAAAATTTAGATTCCCCACAAATACTACTTTTATATAATGACTTTCAAACTAAATCTACAAAACCAACCCTCTCTACAATGAATAGCTCTTAATATTGCTGTTATTCTTTCTTTCTTTCTTTCTTTCTTTCTTTCTTTCTTTCTTTCTTTCTTTCTTTCTTTCCTCTTCTTCTTCCTTCTTCTTCCTTATCTTCCTTCTCCTCCCCTTCCTCATCCTCCTCCCCCTTCCCCCCCTCCTCTTCCTCTTCTTCTTCTTGGGGCTGCTTGATTTGTTTTTCTTTCAAGCATGGCTTTATAGGGGTCAACTTGATATAGGCAAATTTTCCTGCTAGTCAAAATTGATTACTCATTTGCTCAAAGATCATGAGCAAATCAGAGTTCTAGTATCTATTGATGGATCAACTTATGGACAATGAGAAAAGAGTATGAGCCATTTCCAAGTGAGCCCTGCATTTTACTATAGCCTAGACTCCCATTGGTCCATTCTGGCCTTCTCTGAATTCAGTTAAAGGCAGATACAAGTGGGTATGTTAGGTCCTCTTGCATCTCCTCAGTGTGTACGCATACCTTCTAGTCAACTCAAAGGATTTGGGGAGTTTCTCTAGGTTCCCACCACTGTCTCACAAACTTGAATCTCCTGTTTAAGCCAGAGCCAGTGCACTTGATGGCAGACCTTGATTGCATCAAACCAGCCAGTAGTGTCAGTGCAACAGAGCCACACAGATCACCAAAATCTCCACTGTAACTAACAGTTAGACACTGAGCCAACTCAGTAATGGGAACAGAGACACTAGGTTGCACAGTATGCTTTTTCTATGTAGAACAATCCTGTCCAATATCAAGAAGGGAAATGGGAGCAGCCTAAGCACAAATGCCACACACAACTATTCATAGTCAAACTTTGGTAATTTTCACAATGATAACCTTTTAATTTGTGGCTGAAAGTTTCCAGTGAGTTTCCACAGCAAGGCAGCCTTGCTGTGGACATTTGTCCAGCTTTATCATTGTTTTGTGGGGATGTTCTGTAGGTCAAAACACATAATCACTCCAAAGGCAAATCAAATACAACTTTTTCAAAGCAATCTCTTAACATAAGCTCAAATGCATACAAAATGTTACACATATTTTATTAGCCTTCATTTCAGAAAGATGGACTGCTTAAAGAGCTGAAGAGGCAGGTTTCCAAGACCAGAAATAAGGAAACCAACAGTCAGAGCTCTTGATGCACTAACAACTCAAATAGGAAATGTTCATTCGTTTGGACAATGCCTGTTCTAACAGTTAAGAATAGTCAAAGCCTAACAAGTATTTGACTAATTAAATCCTACAGATGTTCAAGATAAGATGAACTTCTCAGTCAAGGTCCAGCTAATGAAAAGATGAATGAGATTGGCCAGAAAGCAACAGTTCTTTGAGAAAGTCCAAAAGGTCAAGAATGACTATGCAAAAGGAAAGTCATATTCATATAAGCTCCAGGCAAGTTTCCTCATGTCCTGCCGGGACTCTGTAATATGCAGCCTGCTCTAAAAATATTCAGAAAAATTATTCATCTTCGCTATCAGCATGTAAATAGAGAAGCATGTCTACATGCAATGATACAAAGAGTTATTTTCTAATCCAATGACTCGTTAAAAAGCGTCACATCTATCAATAGGCTAGTTGGTGTTTAGTGCACCAAAGACAAAAATAGAAAGCATAAAAGTTGTTTGTTATATATAGACAAAGATGAAAGGAAGGAAACGACGTGATTTCCTTTAAAATGGACTAACAAAATAAAAGTCCTATTTGTGATATATTATCTCTCTTTAATGTCCTGTTTCAAAGAAAATTATTGCAAAATGTTCATCAAACCCACAGGCTATAAAGTCAGAATACACATGTTACAAATTATTTCGTGTTTCATGTGCAGTTATCAATACTGTTGCCTTCTGAAGCAAAACTGAAATTTGAAAAAATAAAGAATAACATGAAGGAGAAGCCATAAACAAAGTATGACATTGAGAGGAAACCAGAGGGACAGAAAACCATGCTGAGAGAGTAGAGACGGGACAGGGGCAGATTCTTGAAGCAACGTATCATAAAAATGAATATATTAACACACACACACACACACACACACACACACACACACACACACACACACACGACCTTGAAGGGAAGACTATAACTGAACACCCACGTGCTGTATCTCGGTTTGATCTCTCTTGTAAGCCACTAGTGTCTAGCACTGTGATAGCACTGCAACACAAAGAGAAGTGGTGACACATGTGTGACGGAACCACAAAAGCAGGGAACTCGGATCCTCTCTTTTCCATTTTAAATATAATCCCACTTCATGTCTCTATATAATGACCAGACATAGCTCAATAGATTAGTCATCTTTAATAAATACTTCTCTAAGCTATTACTTTTAATTATCACTTAAAACTCAAAACTGTAAAAGCTAAATTCAATTATAAGCCCTAAAAGATTTCAGCTGCTATTTATAAACCAACTTCAAACCCCTGATTGCATGATGGTTTTTACATTAGAACTAATCCACTGAAAAATTTCATAAAACCATTTTATTATTACATATTAGTGAATTTTGAAACCAAAAGGTAGCTGCTTATGATTCACTTCATAACACTAAACCTGGGTCAAAAAAAGCCAAGCCATCCTATTTGATTTGTGCAACAGTTGTTAGATCGTCACTCAGTCAAGAGCAAAATCAGACTAAACCACACAGTTCTAAAGGCCTTTATGAGAGAAGGAAGGCCAACCGGGTGTCAGAACAGCTAGCCAGTCAGGACAATTATTCACAAGCCAACACATACAGTAAAAGAATGTTAGAAACATGATGACCTACAAAATGTGTCTATTAAGTAAGTCGTGACTACACACCAACGTCCTCCCTCTTTTCTTCTCACAGATTAGCTTAGAGAGTTGTTACATGTTGTAAAAACATCAACAATCTGACAAGTGGGACTCTTTTGTATATTTTTGTCTTTCATTTCTTTTTTCTAAAGGCTTTGTAAAATAGCCAACAGCCAGAGTTTCCTTTAAAACTTCATTCAGGCGACCTAGTTTAGATGCTGGACCACTGTTTCCTGATTCTCAATCTCTTGCTGACTGACGGCTTTGCACAAATGCAGACCTAGTAGGCACACAGTAAAATGGCAAATCTGAATCCTAAGCTCCCAGTCAGCCTACTGGAAAACCTCCTAGGAAAGCAATCCAAAGTGATACAGGGAGCAGAGGGCACAGCGTAGCCAAAGTTGTTCTCTACCCCACTCAATGTAATTGCTCATACGCAACACTTTTCATAGGAAGACACATGTTCAGATATCCACAACAAAAGTATGACCCTCCCTTCAAATATTTTCATCTTGAGAAATGAAAAATAAAATGAGTTCAGCAGAAGCAGCAGTTTCCTCACAAGTTGAGGCTGGACGAGAATATGTAATATTAAAACCAGCCGGACAACTCACACTCCTATTCAGCCACTAAAAAGAGACAGCATGTTCCTTAAGTAGGAAGAACTTAATGATAACTCAAGTAACAGCACTTATAGAAATACCAAGATGGGGCTGGTGTGAGGGCTCAGCAGTTAAGAGTGCTTATCCTTCTGGCAGAGGATTTTAATCTGGTTCCCAAAACACACACCAGGCAACTCACACCTGCTTATAATACCAGCTCCAAGTGTATCCAAAGCCTCTGACTTCCTGGGATATCATACATATACCCAAACACTAACATACACACATACGTGTAATTAAAAAACTTTTAATATACTAAAAGGAAAGAACTCGAGGCATAAGCCAACACTGGAAAAGAGAGCCTGTAGATGTACTAGTGGTCTCTCAGCTCAGTAGTTTCTAGATCTTATTAAAACAAAAAGAGCACAATACTCTTGGCTACCCACTAGAACCTGTTGGTAATACCCTGTATACTTTGGTCACAGGATTGGGAAAAATCAGGCTGGTACTGACCTAGAATCTTTCTCCCTGATGACTAGCTTTCAAAATACCAAAAGGTGCTAACAGGCTGCTGGAGGAGAAATGGCATCAACAGTTTTATCCAGTAGTGAACCTGCAGCCTACAATGATGGCTGGCACAGCAAGATATGTCCACTGGTGCAATTGTGGCACAAATGTTATGGGGATAACCAGCCACTTCCTGATTGGAATTAATGCCTACTCCACAGGAGGAAGCTCATGCCGGGTATATCTGGCCAAGGACACATGGCTGGAGTGGTTCATAGGCACTGGGAATAGAACTATCACTATTATTTTGCTACTGCATATAATATCAAACTGCCCTCTGAATAGGTGTAATTCTCTATAGATTAGTGCTGGTCAAGGCTAATCAGAGAAGCACCTTAGTGCAGTAGATGACAGTTTATACAGAGACTCACAATGGAACAAGTACAGAGAACAAGAATCTGTGGAGTGCTTAGTCATACATGACATCTATATTACAGCTTTTCCTCCAAAAGCTAAAAAAACATCAAGGAAGATGAGGCAAAATGACTGTAAGAGCAAGTGGTCAGGGAAGAATGAGGCAAAATAGTCTCTTCTGGACATAACAGGGCTGATGAACTCACAGTTGCTATGGCTGCCTGCCCAAGACCTGTATAAGAACAGTCTACTCAACACCCCAGCTTGGATAGCCAAAGGGTACATGAATCTCTACCACTAACTAAGGAGCTATTTTACAATGAATGGCTGCTGGGGTAGGGGAATTTTCTTTAGAAATGTGGTCTGGGTAGGTTGATCATACTCCAGTGGGTAGACCAATGCTCATGAGTAGACAGACAGCACTAGCAGATGCAATGGGTAGTTTAAAAAAAATGAGAAGAGTTGGAGGGAAGATAGATAAATATGTGACCAAAACACATTGCGTGCTTGTATGATATTCTCAAAGAAAAAATAAAAAACATACTCTTTAAGACTAATTAAATTAAAATTTTTAAAAATAAGATCTTACCTGGTAAGATGCTATGAAAAATTAGAGAACACAGTTTAAATCTCTGGAAATCTGAAGATTATTTTATGTCAAAACTCATGTTGCACAGAAAAATACACCTGCCCTTTACCATCAAAGTGTGAAACTGGTGTGTGGCCACCGAGAGCACTGCTACACCAGGAGGTTCTCAGTGATGCTCTGCCTCCAGTGCACTACTACAGGCTTAGTTCATAGTAACTGAGAGAGATTAAGCCACAGACTGCTATGACAGAGTAGATCTACACAACACGTCTTCTTGCTCCAACAGAAATGCCTTCTGCAGGTAAATTACAATTCACATGGAATCTTATGTCTTAAATATGCCTTCTATAAGCAGACATGCCTTTTATGACAAGGGTAGGAGATGTGTGTGGTATGTCAATTATCTGTAATCTAACTGTAATGTCCACTCAAACTATCAACAGCCAAAACAGTCCTGAATGAGCAGGCAGTAGCCCTGACCCTGGATAGAAGCCTCTCAGACCACAGCAAGCCTTGCTAGGACAGACTTTCCCATTAGAAGTTTGTTAAAGAGCTGCAAGGTTGTGGTATTTCCAACGATAAAGTGATAAGTGTTTCTGTCCCTGTCCTGTTGCATTTCGTACTAGAAAATGACAGGAATGAAATACGGGACTTTGGGAACTGGTGAGACAACTTTAACTTCTTTATCTTTTCTTTATTCTTTATAATTTAATTTTTTTTAAATTTACTCACTTTTACATCCCGCTCACAGTCCTCCTCTCATTCACCACACACACACACACACACACACACACACACACCTTCTCCCATCTCCCTCTCCCCAGAATTTAACTTTTAAGATTGAACCCACAAAGCGGGGAGATGGCTCAGTGGGTTTGCTGCAGGAGAATGCAGGTCTGAGTCTGGATCCCCAACACCCATGTAAGAAGCCAGATGTGGCAGCCAAAGCCTCTAACCGCAGCCCTGGGAGAAGGGTAGAGACAGGAGGATGGCCATGGCTGATTGGCCATTACCCAAGACAAAAACAACAACAAGCTCCAGGCTCAGTGACAGACCGTGTCTCAGGAAATACAGCAGAAAGTAATAAAGGACACCCATTAGAGTCATCCTCCTGTTGTCTAGGATGTTGGATATACAGAACACATCTTCTATTTCATAGTACACTCTGCTGGAACTACAGCTTGCTGCTAATTTTCCTTACAGCCAATCAAGTGAAAAGTCTATCACCACAACCACTTAGCGCTGAAAAGATTTATTAAAACTGGGCATGAAGGAACCCTGTGGTGAAAAGGCACACTTCTAAAAATGAATGCCCTAAATAGCATTTACGAAGTAAGAATGGAGAAAGCTGTCAGGCACTGGTTACGATCAAATCATCAGTCAAACGTCTTCGTAAGTGTTGAGTTTTCAGAACTGTAGTGATGATAATGAACTTTAAGGATTGTAGTTTCTACATTAAAACACATGTGGCTCTGACAGTAACACTTTCCTGCCTCCAGTGTATACTTGGGACTGCAAAACTGGTCATATCCTTAGGAAATGCACAACAATGTTCTTGATCTAATGACTGACATAAAAACTATAGAAAGCGTATTTTATGGGAATTTTCAGGTCAACTTTAACACATGCGCACACAAAAGAATGTCCCTTATAGAAACTCTTCGCCAACTCCTTGCTTATACTCGGGTTTCATCACTAGTTTCAATGACAAAAACCTTTTGCTCACTTTCTAATTTAAGCAACTTAACATCAAAGCAAGATTAAAACAGTCTACTGAATTTTTGAAAAAAAAGAAACTAATCTTTACTAACTTCCAGACACCAAAAAGGTTCTCCCCTAGACAGAAAAAGGAAACAAAGAAAAAAAAATTTAATTTCCAAGCAATAAATAAAAAAAGAAAGACACAGGCAGAGAACAAAGAGGAAAAAGGAAGCAAATGTGTAAAGGAACAAAGCACATGATGAGGATTTGAAGAGAAGAGGAAAAAGTGAGCAGCAAAGTTACACTGGAGGGGGATGGGCGTTACAGCCAACAGGTCCTCCCTCCCTCCCTCGCTCCTCCCCTTTCTCTGGTCACTACAAGCAGCTTCACAGAACAGAAGGACCACGGGCTTTTGAACCAGAGAGCGAGGATTCAGACTTGGCCCTGACCAGTGCAGCCTCAGTGCAGCACCAGTGCAGCATCTGCAGCATCAGTGCTACAGCAGTACAGCACCAGTGCAACAGCAATGCAGCAGCTGTGCAGCATCTGCAGCAGCAGTGCAGCAACAGTGCAATGAGGCTTCCTGCAGAATGCAAAGGAATTAATGTCTATGGAGAAGATTGGCTACAAAGAGTTAGACAAGGTGCTGATTACAGCTGCTACAGTAATTAATGCAAGTGCAGTCCTGGAAAGACCTGCAGTGCTAATGATTTGAGGAAAGTTTCATACATAACAAGTGAATGTAATCTTCTACTTATATAAAAAACTGACAATGAAAATCAATTTTATGAGTGATTTGTAAACTAAGTAATTAAAGTATTATAGATTCAAGGCAATGCCTATGAAGTCGCTCATGTGCAGTGACAGGAAGGAAAGGAGGTACAGATAAAGACCCTCATTGGATCCTGGAAACCTATGCTTGTGTGCAGGAAGCTAGAAGAATGCCAGTTGCTTGCCATCCTAGAACCCTAAATTACACCCAGCTATGACAGTGCAACCCTGAGAGGAATGACAAGGCCAACCGCCAACACCAGGCTTAACAAGGTTAGGATCAGCCAGCCTAACCATTTTTAATTTTGTTAAAATAACACATGGAAAAAACTGTGTGGTGTGTGTGAGCATGCACACACATGTGCGCATGCATGTATTGCAGGTTCACAAAGTGTATGGGGACACATGCATAGGAATGTGGGTTTGACATGGAGACCGAAGAACAAGCACAGTTTGAAGTGGCTCAGGTGCCACCCCTTGTTTTTGAGACAGGTTCATTCATAGCTAGGCCTGAACCTTGTAACGGAGACGCGCCGAGGCTGGCTGACCGGCAAGCCCTGGGCATCCATCTATGTCCATCCACCTTCCCTGAGCTCGCTTTACAAGCACATGCTACCATGCCAACTTTTTTCCTCTGGGTGCTGGGGATCAAACTTATGTGCCCAGGCTCGCACAGCAAGCATTTTACTGACTGAATTGGAGGGAGGCAGGGTATACAAAAAGTATGCCACAGCTATGTGTGTTAAGTCAGCATGTTTTGTTAACAGAGTCAGAACTTGCTGTATTTTACAAACAGAAAAAAAAAAAAAGAAGTTTATATATAATACAAATATGTTATAGGACTGATACTTTACAATCCTTATCATATGGTATAAAACAATACATTGTAGAAATCAGAACATGGATCTCAGAAACTGCCATATCTGAGCATACCATGTAAATAGCATAAATAATCAGTACAGACATTCGAATTGAAACTAGCATACAGTAGCAGATTTCACCATGTCTTACATTAGGATTATTAAGGAACCTTAGAGTCTCATCTTCCCACATAACCAGACAATGTGTTTTACAAGGGTGTTAGCATGTAAGCTCAGCCTGACAGTAGGTAAGTCAATATTTACACAAGGAAGAAAGGCAGGGCTATTTTTCTATCAGGTAGTGGGATTTGTTTATTCTGGTCTGTGTTTAAGTTAGCATACAAAGTAAGAAATTCATTGTGATTATGGCATTTTCATTCATATTTGTTCTTGTTTGTTCTCCTTCATACCCTCTCTGGCCCCCTCACTCCCCACAAACCTAGTCTGTCTCTGTCTCTCTCTGTCTCTGTCTCTCTGTCCCCCCCCCCCTTAAAATTAGTTTTCATGGTCCCGTATCTGGTTCCATAACTCGTACTATCCATCAACAAATGTGTAAACACACACACATACACAAAGACAACTTATGGAGGAAGATGACCCAGTGGGTAAATACACCTGCCACCAAATCTGACATCCTGAGTTCAACTCCTAGGACCCATATGATGGGAGGAGAGGGCCACCTCCCCCAATTAGCTACCTGTCATTGGATGCCAAAGAATATGGGTCCTAGTGGATGCTAGAGAGTGAGTATCCCACTGGACTCCAGAGGCTGAGGATTCTACTAGATACTAGAAAGCAAGGATCCTTTGGGGATGCAGAGAACACAGGTTTTAATGGACAACATATCGAAGGTCCTCCTGGGCACCAGAGAACAAGAGTACCTCTGGATAGCAATGAGCAAGGATATTAAGTAATCTAGCACAGACATGCCAGCCTGAGTGGACACAGATGAATGTGGAAGACAGTTCTGGAGAGGCAATCAGAGGTTACAGAGCTCTGTTTGGGACATTAAGATAAAAGCAAAGTAGCTGAAAAGTCTATAGGAAAACCTTCAAATCCTCTCCAGCTGCAGCTGAGAACACTAAGCATCAGAAAAATAATGTGCCCACAGGCAATCAACACATGTATCAATGGGTGATGGAGGGCTAGGGATGTTGCACATTATTTCTCTGGCTTGGGCTCTCTAAGTGAAGTGTGGGCTGCAGAAACAGAAGGTAAAGAACAAGTCTTTACACATTAAGATGAAGACAGAGCCTCGCTCTGAGACTCCTGTTAACTAAGCAAACAGCCACTCACTCCAGCTCCTCAGGGTTCAGTGTCCACCCCTACTACTGCGCCTATCAGACTTTGCCTCTGTCTCCAACCCTCATGACATCGCTAGCTCTGAGCTCATCACTTTCGTCCTCCAAACAGCCAATGAGAATTCCCAGCAACTTCGTCTCTACTACTGCTTCTCACAATTAAACTAAGCACGGCCTCCTCAGGAAATCTACACTGGGCCAAGCTCGTTAGTGAGAAGCCATTCCTCATCACCTGGCCAGGGAGAGAAAGGCCTCTGTCTCCTACAGGAACCTTACCTCTACACACCTCCAGGGAAGTACATATTGAATACCACTTGCTTTTAAAATCTATTTTTTAGAGAAGGTTTAGGTTCACAGAGAAACTGAGCACCTGCACCCGAGTGCCTCAGTGGTAGTTTTCACTGATAGAGCTGACACCGACAGGTTCTTAGGGTCCGCAGGTGAAAGCAGATGTCCCTGCCCCAAGTATCTTCAGGGTTATTCACGCTCACCTCTTCCCTATGTATCTAACTACTGACAGCCAGATTCCGTTGTTGCTTCTACAGCTGCCTTCTACAGCTGCCCTCTTCCAGAATGCCATAGACTTCATAGCACATAGCATATGGCTTTTAAGAATTAAAGTGATTTTAATAACATTAAAGACTGCCTTATTTTTACTCCACAAACCCTCTATGTCTTTTCATGACTTCACTGCTCATCTTCTTAGTGTTTTAAAAAAAAATTTTAAATAAAAATTTTAAGAAACTATGAGCAAATTCCCTGATTCAATTGGGAGCAGAAATAAATAAATAAATAAATAAATAAATAAATAAATAAATAAATAAATAAATAAATAAATAAATCCTAGTCAATGTGTGAGTCCAAGAACAAAATTTATGATTTTTATCCTACAATGATAACCTTTACTAAAAAAAAAATTGCTCAATAAGTGCTAACTGAATGGTGTACCTAAATCTGAGTTCAGAAAGTGCATCTTACATCCCACAGTTACCTTTTATTGTCTCCTCCACAACTTCTACCACACGGTCTATCTGCTGAACCTGGAAAGGGGATGAGAGAAGAAGTCAGAACATGCCTGTGGAGTCAAGGCACTTGATTTACTTAATATTAAATATTACGTAATATTTAAATTAAAATTAAATTTACATTAAATAATATATACACACACATAAAATGGATTAGATAAAGATATAAGTATGGATATAGGTTTTACTTGAATTACCAAATTATACATACATACATAGATTAGATAGATGATATAGAGATAGAAAGAACCATTCATTTATGTTTTACTTCATTTACCTAATTAAATATATACATTAAACAGATTAGATAGATAGATAGATAGATAGATAGATAGATAGATAGATAATAAATAAATAGATAGAAAGTAGATAGATAACCAAAAATAATCTATGGAATTGTCCTGAAATAGTGAAGCATGTCTCCCACATTGCGACCGTCGTCATAGGCTGTGTACCCTCTTGCATCACTGTTACAGGGCAGGAACTATTACCCCAGAAGAAGGAAAAAAACTCAGAAAGCTCAAACAACTCCTAAGATTCATAAGACTCCTAACCCAAGGTAAAATGCTGGGGAAATGGGGTTGCTTTGAGTTGCTTTAAGCTTTAGTGAGGTTTTCCCACACTGGAATGGGGTTTTCAGTGAGGAGACACCTTGCTTTGTCAAGTACCCCTGTAATAAAGTAATAAACTCACTAGTGTGCTAAGGTTAAAACTCAGTTGAATTACATATTTGATCTATTGTCGGAGTCTTAACTGGCTGAATAAACACTTGCTCTTATCTCCCAAGAAAAAGCCAGGTAATAGCTATCCATATAAACTCAAAAAAAACGGAATCATAAATTCAATTTTAATCAAAATATGTATTCCTACAGAGCTTCTAGTTACAGAACATAAAATGACAGATTACACAACAGAATGTGCTAATATTAAAGAGATACATGGGAAATTGTGTGCTTTATTATTTAAAATTTTAAAACCCTTTCAGTGAATTAATGCCTAGTGGTGAATACTATATTCAGACCCAGGATACCCACGGTCAATAGGAAAGGTCATTTTCCACATACAAGTGGCCAGGGAAGAGAAAGGAAATCAGAGGGAGCGAGGGACCAAAAGAGTCTGCTGGACAAAGGCAGGAAAAGACACTAGGAAAACCGAGGGGCACAGAAGAAGTTAGAACAAAATGAAGGCAGTACAACAAATAAAATCATGATCTCAGAAGGTAGGAAAATTATTTGAAATAGCTCAAGGCTGATCGTCTAAAAATTCTCCAAGTATCATTGCTCTATCACACACACACACACACACACACACACACACAGAGAGAGAGAGAGACAGGCAGACAGACAGACAGACAGACAGACAAAGACAGAAGTAAAAAAAAAAAAAAAGGAAAAGAAAGGGCTCAGGAAGTTAAAGCACAGTAAAATAGAACAGTAAACTGTGACTAAATCAATCCATAATACCACCCACCTCAGGAAAGGATCTTACTATGTAGCTCTGGCTGATCTGAACTTGTAGAGAAGACTAACCTCAAACTCAAAGAGACCTGCCTGCCTCTGCCTCCAGAGTGCGGGGTTTAAAAACACACCCTGACATGCCTGGCTTACCTTCTATTTCTGCTGCACAAATAAAATAACTCATTATGAAAACTAGATACTAAGATTCTGCAGTGTAAGCATGTGTTCTCTGTGGCTGTTTCATTTTACCATAGCAGAGGCTTTTATACACATAGACAAGGAAAAACATCAAGAGGCAGGTGTATGTGTATACATCATTGTTACATCTAGGCCTACTGTGCTCATTTTACCAGCTGCCTAGCATCCTGCTCACTGAAGGAACCATATGCATTCATCTGCTCCCTACTGATAACAGAACAGCACTATCACACCACAGTGATGGGGTGGCCCTAGGCTGGGATGAGAAGAGCCTTTACACAGGACGCATTAAAAATACATATGCTAGCTATGAAAAATATTTCTTTACCCTCAGTGCCTCACACACAAAAAATGGAGAGGCATGCAACCACAAACCATGTGCTGTCTCTGCCTGCTCTCAGACAGAAGCAGCCTGTGTGGACTACTACTGCAGGTCACTGAACCTAGGAGGACCTTTGGATACCTCAGGAAAAGATGTAGGTACAATGGTAACAAGTCACAAACAAGGAAACAGATAATGTAATGCATTATCAATAATAATTTATGTACTTTGATCTACGAAGCTATTTCTTTTTTTTTTTTTTTTTTTTTTTTTTTTTTTTTTTTTTTTTTTTTTTTTTTTTTTTTTTTTTTTTTTTTTTTTTTTTTTCTTTCAAACCCCACCGGAGAAGGTGCAGAGCCGGAGGCAATCTCAGGGCCAAGCCTCACGAAGCTATTTCTTAACAGTTTAAATGCAAAGAGAAGAAAGGTGGTAGAAAATGTTAAAAATAGGACAAACATTTTTGGTTTTGAGCCTAACCTTTAATGGTTGAGACAGAAAAATTGGGGTCTGGGGTGACCATCTCTGGGACAAGCTAGAAACCTGGGATAGGGTAATCTCCTGGGAGGATAGGGGGGTGACCCTATCTGAGACTCTGAGCAACAGGGGATATGGAGCCTGAAGTGGCCATCTCCTATAGCAAGGCAGGACCTCCGATAAAAGGAGGGGACACCAAGCCACCCACCAAACCTTAGACTCAAAAACTGCCCTGTCTACTAGATGTGCGGGGATGAAGACGGAGCAGAGACTAAGGGAACAGCCACCAATGACTGCCCAGTCTGAGACCCGTGCCGTGAGAGGGAGCCCATCCATGGCACTAGTAATGATACTGTGCTATGGCTGCAGATGGGCACCAGCATAACTGTCATTGGAGAGCTTTCATCCAGCAGCTGATGAAAACAGATGCAGAGACTCACACCTAAACAGGAAACGGAGGTCAGGGAGTCTTGTGGAAGATCCAGGAGAAGGATCGAGGGAGCTGGAGGGGTCAAGGACACCACAAGAAGACCTACAGAGACACCAACCAAAGAGCACGCAGGCGCTGGACTAGACCCCGGTCACATTTGTAGCAGATGTGCAGCTTGGTCTTCATGTGGGTCTCCTAACAATTGGAGCAGGGGCTGTCTCTGACTCGGACCTGCTGCCTGCCTTTGGATCCCTCTCCCCTAGCTGGGCTGCCTTGTCTAGCCTCAGTGAAGAGGATGCATTTAGACCTGCTGCAACTTCATGTGCCAGGATGGTTGGTACCCAGGGAGAGGGGAGGCTCCCCTTTTCTGAGGAGAAGGGGAGGTAAAATGAAGAAGGGAGATGAGAGGGTGGGACTGGAAGGAGAGGAGGAAGGTAGGATGCGATCGAGATGTAGAACGAATGAATTAATGAATGAATGGAAAATAGTACAGATAATTTTTAAAAAAATGTTGACAGCATAAAAGCCAAATATAAACTTGTTTTTAAAGCCCAGGAACTATTAAGGAACAGTACAGCATTAAGAAAGGAGAAACTAGAGAAGTTGGTATGATCAAAGGATGCTATACACACACACACACACACACACACACACACACACACACACACACACACACGTAGGAAAACGTCACAATGAGATTCATCTCTTCGGAGACAAAAAGGAGGGAGGAGAAAGAGCAGAAGGGAGCTGGGGGGGGGACTTGAAGAGGGAGGAAAGACGGAACCAAGACTAGCATGGAAATCAAGGGGTGAGGAGGAAACAGGGCAAGCAGAGCAGGCACTCCTGCAGAGGGCACAGGGATGCAACCTGGAGAGATTTGCAGCAGAGACAAGAAGCAATTAGAAGAAAATGGTGGACTATGCAATGGGGCTCAGATGAAACCTGAAAAACACATGAATAAGCGGAACCAATATTTAGAGGAAGGGAGCGAAGGATGGCAAAAAGGAAAAACATAGGAGGTTTTAATTAGTGTGGGCTCAGCTGTTCAGTACCTGTGAAGAAAAGTGCGGCCAGCGTCTGCTTATAGAAACAGGGTGCTGAAACAGCACGCAGGTGATTCCCACTGGAGTTGACACGGAGGAAGTGCAAGTCACAACACACATAGTGACTCGAGTGCCTAGGATTTAGACCGCGGCAGGAGGCAGAGGTCTTGGCTAAATTGTGTACAGTATAAAGCTGAATTACCAAGGTACCAATTGAGATCAGCAGATAGTGAAAAAAAAAAATGAGAAA
The DNA here is from genome assembly GCA_028551405.1 of Uromys caudimaculatus. NCBI lineage: Eukaryota > Metazoa > Chordata > Mammalia > Rodentia > Muridae > Uromys > Uromys caudimaculatus. Next base: position 30,317,380 of record CM052714.1, on the reverse strand, counting down.
AATATGAAAGAACTCAGTGATGGGGTCAGAACAATACTGTCTTCCCATGTGCTTGTAAAGAGAAAGGTTCAGAAAAAGAGAAAGGTTCAGAGGGAGTGCAACACTTACTCTTATAAGGAAGCAGGGGTGGGGGGGTGGGGGGGGAACATTCGTTACAATGTGTCCATATAGTTAAACTATGAACCCTAGTAAGGAAAACCGAGACATGAGCCCATGAGAATCTTGGATTAAATGGTGGTTCTGAGATGGATTAGAAGGATCCACCTCTCCTTGGGACACTGAGGCAAGAAGTAAGCCTTGTTCGAGTATTGTTAACTACTTTTAAATTAATGTTAATAATTTTTAAGCATTGATTAAAGTATCAGCCCAATGTTTGTTTTTCATTTAAGCTAAGATAATTGAGACCCAGACACTAACTGGCAATTTAGACCCTTCCCTGGTACCCTGGATGTCTTGAGTCAAGCAGCTGGCTTGACTATGCAGAACACCTACACAGCAGCCACATCTGCTCGCCACCAAAGCAAATAAAGCTCCAGAGAGCGTATCGCAGACATGGCAGGTTCAGCCAGCTTGCACCAAACTTTTTACCACCAAAGGCTCAGAGCTAGCAACCATTTTCACCTAGCATTTCCCCTGCATGTTCAGACGAAGGTCTGTGATCGGTTACAAACACAAACCTTAATTTCTATGAATGACTGTGCCAAGACTGCACAGGCCCTCCTGCCCTACTGCTTCATGCTGCTCGGGAGACCCCCATTTGTGCTGCTCTCCAATCGGCCTTCACGGAAGGCTTCGCCACTGTCCTTTGCCTGCGTTTACCTTCACCATCAGTAGACTGAGTGGTAACTTGGAGAGAAGCCAGCAGAAGCAGCAGCAAAGCAGCAACAGTGGCAAAGTCAGCGGTGGTGGGTGGCAGCAGGAACAACAGAAATGGGAAGACACCTGAAGCATTAAAGAAAGTGACCATGGCAGAAACCAGAACAAATAGAGAGACTGAGAGAGGATGAAAAATTCCAAAGGAGAGATGAGGGTCCCAGAATATGCGGCCTGTTTGAAAGCTGTGACACAAGCAGTGAGTGACTGATGATGATGATGATGATGATGATGATAACGATGATGATGATGTTTGCAATACAGTCTGACATTTCCTCAGATAAACACAGTTACCATATAACCCAGCAGTGCTAAATCTATACAACAGAAATGAAACCTATACACACAAAAAACACCATGCACAGCGTTCACAGCAACATTTATAATGACCAAAGACTGAAATATCCACCAACTGACAACGAAACATACGCCATAAAAGAGACAGGAGCAATGAGACGTGCTACGTGTCTACACACAGTAAGAAATCAGGGTAGTCCTCATATTGCACAACCTCAGTAGATAAAATGTCCGCAGGAAGTCAGAGGGGCAGCAAGTTAGTGACTGTCCATGGAAGGGCACTCGGGAGTCCGGGTTTCTTCCAGGAGTAAAGAGTGTTCTGACACTGTTTGTGGTGATGGTAAAGACTAAATAAAGTACAAACCACAGGACTACACACTGCACAGTTGGATGCATTGTGTGAAGTATGAATTGTATCTCAAAAAAACATTACATCTAAAAACAACAACAACAACAAAAGATGAAATTAGCCCAATGTTCTACTGTGAAGGTCATTACAGAAAAAAAAAAAAACCAACTGAGGAAAGCAGGCAGCCTGGGGGACCCTGAAGACTCAGGACTCTGCACCTGTGGACAGCTGGGGGCTTCGCATCATAAAGGATGAAAGACCAGGGAGAAGTGTGTGCAAAAACAGAATGAGAAACTATTATTTTTACATAATTACAAAGAAGCAGAAAAGAAGTTCATTATGTAATTTGGGAAGCTATTGTGCCCATTTGCAGTGATAAGGGCAGTGGGGAAAATAAGAAGGAAAAAAGGCAGAGAGGAGGAGGGACCACAGCCACAGGCAGAAGAGGAAAAAGACCAGACTCAGCGCAGGTGGGAGGAGGGGACAGAGCAAAGACAGACCCAAACTCTCCTTGGAGAGGGGACAATAGATTGAATTTCCACTGAAGAAAAAGGAAAGCTATTCTCAGCACCATAAATTGCAGCTCTGGATACACAAAAGTTTATTCAACAACATGCAATTCAAATAAAATACGTAAAACAGTATCTTGTGCCCTTCGGGCAACTGATTATAAATACACAGGGAAAAACAGAACATGCAGCGTGTTCCCTTACTGGTTCATATGTTCTCAATCTGGAAGCAAGGACTTGGTGACCAAACAATTCACAAATAACAGTCCTGAGTCATTCTGGTGAGGGACTTTCAAAGGGCCCATACAAATATTTTACCCTGCTCTCAGAAAAGACTTCAGGGTCCCAGCTTGGAGAGAGGAAACAAGCTAACATGCTGGCACCTAAAGCAAATGAAAGGTGCTGTTCCCACACCTCCAAACTATTGCAAGTAGAACTTTCCCCAGGGGCGGAGATACTCACAGCCCTGCCAGCCATGGTGTCAGTTCCAACCACCTGCGGTCACTACACACTCAGCTGAAAGCCCCACCGAATGTTAACTTAAGCCATATGGAACAGGAAGGTTTAACCATTTTTTTTTTTTTTTTTTTTTTTTTTGGTTTTTCGAGACAGGGTTTCTCTGTGTAGCCCTGGCTGCCCTGGAACTCACTCTGTAGACCAGGCTGGCCTCCAACTCAGAAATCCACCTGTCTCTGCCTCCCAAGTGCTGGGATTAAAGGCGTGCACCACCACTGTACTGCACCACTACCCAGCAGGTTTAACAAATTTTAAGTCAGCAGTTCACTTTGCAGGTCAGCTCTTAGAAGCCAATGAATACCTCAAAGACAGCTTTCCAGTTGGGCTAGAAAAGAAGGCCACATGCCTGTGTCCCCAAGAGACCAGGTGGAAGGACTCATTCCACTGCCGGAGAGGCCCTGGTCTGGCATACATCTGGGGCATTTTTCCTCAACAGCCTGGGAGGTAAGGCACCGGTAGAATCCTAAAGCTAACCCTTAAGTAACTCCTTGGTCTCTGGTTGCACGCTAGTATTGAACATGAGTTACCACTTTTAATCCTAAACATTCTGGGGATCAAACTCAGGACACCAGGCGTGGCAGCAAGCATCCTTATCCACTGAGCTGCCTCACCTACCCTTATATAAAATAAAGCTTTATTTTCAAGATCATTGGTGAGCTTCCTGAACAGATCTTCAGTAGAATGGTGGGAAGGAAAAACTGCCACCATGTAGTAAGGAACTACTGACTGAATGTAACTGCACTCTCAGAGAAGTTTCTTAAACATTTTCCACTGTGACTCCTTTTTGACTAAAAAAAAAAAAATTTTACATGAGTCTGAGGATAAAGATATACACTATAAAATAGGTATATAAATCAAACATGTGCTGATAACAAATCCTAGGAAATTTATCTTAAAATATTTCATCAGGACATAATTTCACCATTTATTTCCAATGAAAGCAAATTTGCATATGAATGAGATAGAAGAACTTGCTATCTCTAACAGCACAATCCTAAGAAATAGACAGAGTTGATAGATTAAAGAATGATCTCAGGAAAACCATAAATGTCTTTGTTTTCTGCAATTCAACCATTACATTTCTGGGGAAGAAGAAAGCGTTATGTGTATGGGAAACACTCAGCAGTTGCCAACATGCGTGGTCTGGAAGCACTGCGGCTCACTCACAGCACGCATGCGGAGCCTGGAATCTGAGCTGAGGTGGTTCAGGCAGAGGTGTTCCCTGGGGCCGTGGGACAGCATGCTCAGTACAAAGTGCAGATATGTTCAGGACCAAGGCTACAGTGAAGTCACCTGATACAACACAGGCAAGCACTGCCAGAGACACGGCAGACTGGCTACATGGGGACGTGAATCTATGTTTAGTTGCCAGGCATTCAGAAATGTTTCTCATTGCCAAACGTTTCATGGCCATCCCCACTCCATTCATTTTCTTGACTATGGGGTCACAACCCACAGTCCAAGAAGCTTTCCATTGGGTCATTCTGGGAACTAAGGCAAACAGACAATCTCTGGGCTTCACAGATCTGACTGCCCAACAGTAACGTATAAGACCAAAACTACAAAGGAGAAATGTTCCATCAAAATAATCAGTGAACATTTACTGGGCACACTTATGTATACACGAGTGGAGAAGGCTGGAGAAACACCCAGGGGCTAAAGTGATGAAAAGCTTGTCCTGGTGTTAAAATTAAATTTGAGTTATGGGCTTTGTGGAAAAATTAAAACTTAAGTGTACAATCATATTTCTGAACCTAAAACCCTAACTCTGTGTTAAGTTAGACACAGTGACAGATACAGGGAGCAAAGGCACCCAGAGACCCTGGAGAACCATGTCGCAGTAAAGAGCTCTACAGCATAGGTTCCCCAGAAGCTGAGACCTGGAAGTGAAGAAAACACAAATAGAGAATTTTAAAACATTCATTTATGTACTGGGGAGCATGGGCAGGTAGCTCGGTGAGGTGGGGAATTTGATATGATCTGGAGAGCGACAACAGTGGATGAAGACCAGGACATTACAAGGCATAAACCCCACAGTGTAGTTTTTTACAGTGCTAGTGTCTTAGTGAGAAAGCCTACAACGTGGAAGTGCGAGCGTGCACGCGTGCGTGTAAAGGTGAAGAGTCACACATAGTGGAAAAGGTTTCAGAGGAGATACACACAGTATGTTTCAGAGGAGATACACACACTGTTACAGCAGGAGGAAGTAAAAGGAGTTAACAACATGGCGTTCTTCTATTTACCCATCGGGTCCACTCTTACCCCGATGATGCTCAGTCCTCTGAGGTAGTCCTGTCGAGGCTGGGCTTGGGGAACGCAGCCAGCGAGGACAACTTTCTTATTCTCCTCTTGAGCTTTTCTGTAACAGTGAAGAAAATTATTGTGAATTCTATTGCTCACTGACAACCTTAGAAACGGATACTAGTACACCTAAGTTCTCCAATTAAGAAGACCATCTAACATGGAGCAGGGTTTTCTGGCAACGGGCTAAAGAAAACATTCATCACTAAACTTAAGTACCTTATGCCTGTCTCTGCTACCACTAATGCATGTGTCTGTCAGGGCCTTTCATTATCACCATATTGCCAAACAAAACAATTACACAAAGTTTGCAACATTGACATGAAACATTTGCAAAAATCTTTTTTCCAGATAGACAGGCTAAGCCTTCAAACAAGTCATGCGTTTAAGATGTTAGTAAGAATGCACATAAAACATCATATGTCCTTTCTTAAACTTTGGACAATACAAATGTAAAGTACAGTTCAAAGCAATTCCAACAGGAGAGAAGAATAGAAGGTAAAATATCTCATACCACTGAAATTCCCAAACTCCCCGCCAACCCCTCCTCCCTCAACACCCTATGGTTACTGGCTTCCTGTGCTGGCTGCCATCCTTCACACAGCAAGCATGCCTGGATGATATATGTATCCACACATATGCATGTATGTACACATTTGTACGCGAATTTATCTATGAGGAAAACTGGTTAATGAAGCCTGGTGTCATCTATGGGTTTGTCCATCAGTGGCTTCCTAGGGGATGTGGAAGTGATGCAGGTCTGGGAGGCAGGAGCAGCTACACCCTCAACAAGTGACCTTGTCCCTGGACCTTCCCCTCATTGCTCCCAGTTCCTTCCTCGTCCTTCCTTTCTGGCTGACAAGATGTGAGCACTTTTTGCTTGTTTTGGTGTTTTTTGTTTGTTTGTTTTGTTTTATTTTTGGCTCCACTATGATGTTCTGCAGACCACTGACAGAATCGTCTGACAACGTAAGCCAAAATAATTTTTTTCTATAAGTAAATTTCCTCTGCCATTTTTCCACAGCAATAAAAGCTGAGGAACACATAGGTTCTCAGTAGAAACACTGGTTCAAATGCCTATCCGGCACTTGGAGCTTTATACGGCACTCCATTCCTGAGGGGTGAAGGGGCGTGTCAGGGTTGGGCATCATTAAAGTCATCCGCTGCTTCCACCCTGACTCTGTGCTAGTAACAGCAGATGTGTGCCTATTTACACGCTCTAGGGCCAACGATACCCTCTGCTCATTTTAAGATGAAACGTGCATGCCTTCGGCTCTTTTTAAGAACATCAGTTTGTTAGTTTGTTACTGGTTTCCCTGCTGCATGCATGCATGCCATGGTTTCCCTGCTGCATGCATGCATGCCATAATTTATGCACCAGGCTGGTACCCCTGCTACTCTAGACCCTAGAAGGCTGAGGTGCTTGCAGCTGAGGCTCTGGACTTCACTTTAGAATATATGTCAAGAAATGACTTGCCTCCATACCCAGCATACATTTGTTGTCATTTTTTGACAACTTTTGCAGAGCACAGGGCACTGGGAAGTGCGATAGGGGCTAAATGAATAATGAGTGCATATAAATGTACTAACTCTTATTTTTGAGATTTTAAATTATAACACTTCTTCTTCCTGTTTCCTCTGTCTAACCCCTCTCCTAAACCCTACCACTCACTCTGCACCCTGATTGGTTGTGCTACCTATAAATTTACTACTCCAAGAGCCTTCGTAAATGTTCTATTTCAGTAAGAGTCCTTTGATAAAATATTCCTACTTGGAAACCTAAAAACACTTGCTAAAATAATTTTGTTAAAAACCCAAGCTTGTACTTGGGTGACTCACAGTACATCCAAGGGACTCATCACCTATCTCTGCCACCTGATTATACTTTATTGATAAGCACTTCACTTCAAACAAATATGTTATTATAGTAGATGTAAAACTCATCAAATGAAAATATTTTTCCATCTTCATTATCAAACTAGACATGATAGTTAACATCTTGCTTTCTGAGAACCTTCACTTTCCGGTATCCATCTGCAGCCAGGGAGCAAATCCTGTACCACAGGGCTCCATATCCAAATAGCATAGGGAGAAAGCTAACCTCCCAGGAGTGTGGACAAACCTTTGAGCGGAGGTAAGACCAGCACTTCTGCTCAGAGGGACCCATCCGGGAACCCTCAGGACAAAGGGATCGAGGAGCAGCCTGGGACAGGAGTCTTCCGGTTTCTGCCTGCGCCACAGGGCTCCATACCTAAATAGTGCAGGAAAAGAGCTAGCCTCCCAGGAGTGTGGATAGAGCTGTGAGCAGGGGTAAAACCAACACCTCTGCTCAGAGGGACCCGCTCGGAACCCTCAGGACACAGAGACCAAGGAGTGGCCTTCCAGTTTACTTCTGCGGCCGGGGAGCAGATAATGTGACTCAGGGCTCCATACACAAATAGTGCCAGGAGAGAGCTGGTTTCCCAGGGGTGCTGACACACCTTCGAGCACAGGCAAGACCACCACTTCTATTCAAATTCCTGGCTCAAGAGGGTCCTCGCAGAGCCATCAGGACACAGGAACCAAGGAACAGCTAGGGACAGGATTCTTCTGGTTTCTGTCTGCACCCCAGAGCTGACCCTATACCACAGTTCTCTAAACCCAAATTCTGCTAAGAGAGAGCTGTTCTCCAAGGAGTACTGACACAGAGGCTTGCAGGAAGGACAAGCCACAGTCAGAGAGAGCAAGACCAGCTAACACCAGAGATAACCAGATGGCAAAAGGCAAGGGCAAGACATAAGCAACAGAAACCAAGGCTACTTGGCAACATCAGAACCCAGCTCTCCCACCACAGTGAGCCCTGGATACCCCAACACACCAGAAAAGCAAGACCCAGATTTAAAATAACATCTCATGATGATGATAGAAGACTTTAGGAAGGAAATAAATAACTCCCTTAAAGAAATACAAGAGAACACAGGTAAACAGCTAGAAGCCATTAAAGAGAAATCACAAAAATCCCTTAAAGAATTACAGGAAAACACAACCAAATAAGTGAAGGAACTGAACAAAACCATCCAGGATCTAAAAATGGAAATACAAACAATAAAGAAATCACAAAGGGAGACAACCCTGGAGATAGAAAACATAGGAAAGAGGTCAGGAGTCGAAGATGTAAGCATCACCAACAGAATACAAGAGATAGAAGAGAGAATCTCAGGTGCAGAAGATACCATAGACAACATTGACACAAGAGTCAAAGAAAATGCAAAATGCAAAAAGCTCCTAACCCAAAACATCCAGGAAATCCAGGATACAATGAGAAGACTGAACCTAAGGATAATAGGTATAGAAGAGAGTGAAGATTCTCAACTTAAAGGGCCAGTAAATATCTTCAACAAAATTAAAGAAGAAAACGTCCCTAACCTAAAGAAAGAGATGAACATAAACATTCAAGAAACCTACAGAACTCCAAATAGATTGGACCAGAAAAGAAACTCCTCTCGTCACATAATAGTCAAACACCAAATGCACAAAACAAGGAAAGAATATTAAAAGCAGTAAGGGGGAAAAGTTAAGTAACATATAAAGGCAGATCTATCAGAATTACACCAGACTTCTTACCAGAGACTATGAAAGAGACTAGAAGATCCTGGGCAAATCTCATACAGACCCTAAGAGAACATAAGTGCCAGCCCAGGCTGCTATACTCTCAATTATCAAAACTCTCAATTATCATAGATGGTGAAACCAAAATATTCTATGACAAAACAAAATTTAGACAGTATCTTTCCACAGATCCAGCCCTACAAAGGATAATAGATGGAAAACGCCAACACAAGGAGGGAAACTACATCCTAAAAAAAGCAAGAAAGTAATCTTCTTTCAACAAAACCAAAAGAAGATAGCCACACAGACATAAAAATAACAGGAACCAACAGTCACTATTCCTTAATATCTCTTAACATCAATGGACTCAATTCCCCAATAAAAAGACATAGACTGACAGACTGGATCCATAAAGAGGACCCAGCATTTTGCTGCATTCAAGAAACACATCTCCATGATAAAAACAAACATTACCTCAGAGTAAAGGGCTGGAAAACAATTTTCTAAGCAAATGGTCCCAAGAAACAGACTGGAGTAGCTATTCTAATATCAGATAAAATCGACTTTCAACCAAAAGTTATGAAAAAAGATAAGGAAGGATACTTCATACTCATCAAAGGAAAAATCTACAAGAAGAACTCTGAATCTGAACATCTATGCTCCAAATGCAAGGGCACCCACATTCATAAAAGAAACCTTACTAAAGCTCAAAGCACACATTGCACTTCAGACAATAACAGAGGGAGACTTCAACACCCCACTCTCATCAATGGACAGATCTTGGAAACACAAACTTAACAGAGACACAGTGAAACGAACAGAGGTAATGAACCAAATGGACTTAACAGATATCTATAGAACATTTCATCCTAAATCAAAAGAATATACCTTCTTCTCAGTACCTCATGGTACCTTCTCAACAATCGGCCATATAATCAGATACAAAACAAACCTCAACAGATAGAAGTAGATTGAAATAATCCCATGCCTCCTATCAGATCACCGAGACCCTTCACTATACCATGTAGAATCACAGCCAAGTATCCAAAAGTTCACAAATAATTATGCTCAAAGAAAATGTCTGTGGCCATAGAGATGGCTCAACAGTTAGGAGCACTTGACACTCTTGCTGAGGACCCTAATTCAGTTCCCAGCACCCACATGGAAACTCAGAATTGTCTTATTCCAGGAGATCCAATACCTTCTTCTGACATCACTGGGCACCAGGTATGCACATGGTACACATACATTCATGAAAGTAAAACATTCATACACATAAAATAATTAAATAAATCTAAAAGAATTATTTTGTTAAAGAAAATGCCTGTTTCCCATGAAATGAAATGATTTTAAGGGAACATAGAAATGAGGAAGACTTGTGCCTGCAATTCAACAGACAATGTAAATAAAAGATGTTAAGACAAAACTATAAGCAACTTGACAGCAACTATGCAACTCTCAGTGGCAGAGAAAAGAACAGGAGTCTTAAAGAGAAAATCAATGTGCAAATAAGAAAGCTTTCATGAAGAAATTTTTATCAGCAAATGTAAGAAGAAAGGGGCAGAAAATCAAGCACAGAAAGCTGCAGGTAGTCTCTCTAGCAGGAACAATGAGAAGAGAGCAGGCCAGGAGAACAGGACAGTGTAAGCCACAGCACCAGGCAGAACAGGCTGTTTGTCAAGCGCTAAGAACACAGAAAGACTAGGAATAAAGGTTCAGAAAAGGCCTGACTTAGTAACTTACTAAGAACTAGTCCAAGCTGAGTTGAATTTGATTCAAAATGCAGGGCAGACAAGACGTACAATCTAAACCAAACCTCAGCCCAGCCATGGGATACTGATGCGATACACACTTTACATGTGACCAAAATAATACAGTCTCCAAGTGTTCCTGTCCTGAGGACTCCTTTCTAACAGTCTGTGCTTTCTCTTTAATAAGCTTTGTTCATGTTAATACAAGGTGAAATTATTTTTCTTTTGATACATACCTAACACAGATATTTTTTAAAACTTTTATCCTTCAAAATATGAATGCTGCTAAGAATAATAACTCAAGAAAGTTTAAAATAGTATGAATTACCATGTCTTCCTTTCAGGTGGCACTGGCATGTTAATTAAAAATTTAATGAATATAAAGTTAATTTAATATTTTGGTTCATATATTCTTGAAACATATCTCCAAATGAGACTAGTGGCATACACCTGCATAGACCATTAACTTGAGTGACATAGAAAATAAAAATAAAGCGGAGCCCTCCTCTTCTGAATACCAAGCATAGGAAATAGTTTGTAAAGAGCTTAAGATTCACGGCAGCATGAGGATACCTAATGATGACAAAGTATCACTCTTTTATTGCAAAAATAAGGAAACTCAGCTTCAAAAAGACGCAATGATCTCAGATGAGCGTGGCAGAGCTGGGGTGAGCCCAAGATCACAGGGATCCTTGAATCCCACATTTCAGAACACAATAACAAACACCGAGGAAGCTTTCCTTCTCTAGAACACATGGTCATGCACTGAGCTGTAAAACCAAGTGCCTTCCAGGAAGAACCTCAGTTCAGTATCCGTTCTACTCACCCAAGTCCAGTGAGCAACATCATGGTCTGATAGAAAACTAGGCTCATTGGTGTATGCAGAAAAGCATAGTTCTTTTTCTACTAGTATCAGGTCAGGGGAGACTGGATTCTCCATCAGTACTTCTCTTATTCCTCATACATTTTCTGAAATTGGTATTAATACAGAAATATTCATAGCAATGTAAACTTTCACCTAAAATTTCTTTCATTAAAAAAAAAAGTCCTGCCATGTGCCATTGTCAGTCCATCCGTAGTCCGTTCCCGTGCCCCCAACCCCACCCCTTACCACCTTTGGCAGTTGGGAAATCTCGCAGCATCCTGAGAGAGGGAGAACTAGCCCTGCACCTCGCCTAGGCAGCACAGCAGAGCTGATGGGGGGTGGGGGGCCACAGGTGACCGGGCGCCCAGGGCGAGAGCTCCATGAGGTATCTTGGGTGAAGCTTCCCCCACCACTCATCTGAGATGGTAGTCTGGAGAAATGGCCCCAAGGGCAAGAGAATGAGAGAATCAGACCTGCCCTCTCGCTGGCTGTAGCATTTGGGCAAGCCAGCATCTAGCCTGGGCAACACAGTGGAGCTGGTCCTGATGGCTAAGGTAAGGGTGAGCCAGCCCGGAGAGCATGAGAGCAGGAGAGCTGGCCCATTCCCTCACAAGCTGCAGCACTTGGAAGAGTGGGCTCTGCACCTTGACTGTGCAGCACATGGAACTCACTCTGGAGGCATGGGTGCCTGTGAGCTGGCCCTGAGAGCAGGAGAGCAGGAGAGCTGACCCTGCCTCCTGCCAATGATGGCACTGCATGGCCTATTGGAGCAGGGTGGGAGAACTCACCCTGGTGGTACAGATTAGGGATAATCAGTTCACTGTCCAGCCCAGTTATCACCCAAGCCTAGATCCAGGGCTCTGAATTGGCCCATCCCAAAGCTCTATCATCTGCAAACAGCATAGATTTGTGAAAGGGCCTGCCCTGCTGATCCAAAGCTGTAGCTGTAGGATCTCCATGACAGGGCAATAACACGATAACTGGGAGGAGTTTCTGTTGGTGTCACAGAAGCCAGAGATCTTGAACTAGACCAATGATTCATGCAATGAACATTTGCAAGTGAGGATGTGTGGACAGAGGGACATACTGTGGGACACACTGACATACAACTTCCATGATGAAGTGTTTTCTATGCCTTGATTTTTTTGTTGCTTTTTGTTTTGTTGGTTTTTTGGTTTTGTGTGTGTGGTTTTGGGAGGTGGAGGGCTTGCAAGGGCAGGGGAGGATATGAGAGAACAGGGGGATGAGTGGGACGGGGGAACATGTATGACACACACAAGAATCAGTAAAAAGATTTAAAAGAGAAATAGCAATTAGAGAAAAAAAGGATTTTATGAAAAATGAATTCCCTCCGTATATCTAGGTTTTACAGTGTAGAGAATTTTCCTAGCATATAAGCCACCCCCAACTCTCTCCTTTCTGTTGTGTTTCTCCTCTAAAAGCAACAAAAGCTACACTTAAACATCACGTCAGAAAAGTAGCATAGCATTTGGACAGAACTAATTTGACCTCAGTGTAGGTGGCATTCATCACAAGGCTATGTAATTAAATACAACTTTTAGCTGGGGGAGGGATCCTTTAAAATAGCAGTGGCCTATATACACAGAGCAGACGAAACCTTGGAGCCACTATTCACTTCTAAACCCAGCAAGAACAGAGGTTTTTGAGACAGAAACACCACACACTGTTCTGTGTAAAAATGCCCTCTTGACAATATAAATGGGCAAAACAGCATCCACTTTGGGGGTTGTCAGTTTTTCTATTTCAATGCTAGCTCATGGACAAACTCCATGACTAACATCAATTCAAATTATCAGCTAAAACAACCATGAAAACAGCACTCGCCATTTACCAACAGGGCTTAAACAAACCAAATTATGCTGTAATGTATAACTGAAAGCAGGTTCCTCATTATTACCACCGTCCATTATGCAGAGGAAAGTAAAGCTCAGCAGAAGCATACAGAAGGGAGTTGAAGCTGCGCCAATTAGCTTTGGAAAAGCACATACTCAGAATGTGCCTCGATTGGGCTCACTGTTGTTATCTCCCTAGGGAAAGCCACAATAAAATGTCTATATGTATCCATGAAAAACGATACACAGCACTGCAGCAAGTGGAAAACCCTAAGCTAATCAACCAAGGCCTACTGATTAAACACTAAGAATGAGGCATGTAGGGGTGGCCCACGCCCACAAGTATATGGTCAGCACAAATTAGAGCCTATGGATTATTAAATTTTAAAACATGCCAAGTTGGGGGATCGAGAGGTGGAGGTAAATCTAGAAGGAGTTGAAAGTGAATATGATCACACTACATTGTATAAAATTCTCAAACAATTAATAAAAAATAAATTTTAAAGGCATACACACACACACACACACACACACACACACACACACAGGAAAAATAGCTCAGTAGTAGATGTTTGCCTAGCATGCATAAGACCCAGAACCACCCAGCACACACTACTGGTTAGAACAAAGTTGACATGAGATAAGATGGCACTGAACTCTAACTAGATAAGACGGCCTCAGAGCTATAAATAGATGTATGCACATATATACATGCACATGTTTCTAAACATATAAGATAACAACAATGATAAAAAGAACTTTCTTAACCAAATAACCTTTGAATAATAACCCACTTGCCCATATAAAATACTTTTTTGTTTATTGTTTGTTTGTTTTGTTTTCTGGCTGAGTAAGGATCTTACTACAAGATTTTAACAAACTTGGTATTCACTGTGTAGTCCAGGCTGGCTTTCAATTCAGAGCATCTCTCCTGCTTCAGACTCCTCTAGTAGGACTGTGAGCATGTATCAGTCTCGGGGTGATTATCTAATGTTAGGGTAAATGGACATCTAGAGTCAAAATAATAGCTCCATTTCATTCTGGGGACTGTTCTGTGACTAATAATCATTTACTATATTCTACTAGTGTTCAAAGTATGCACAAAAATACATTCTCATGTTTACACATAAATGAATGAGGAGGGTGGAGACAGCCAACATTACATTGGGCTAATGTTAGCACTCAAAGTAGTAAGAAAAGAGCTACATGTTATTTATAGTTTCAAACATAAATAAAATTAGACCTGTATTATCATACAAATACTTTAAAATTCTTAATTTAAGGCTAAAAACCAAAAGAAGAGGGTCTGAATGAAATAACCAACTCCCATTCAGAATTATCATATGAAAATTGTTATAGAGTAAGTCAAAACTGGAATGAACTATGTTTTGATCGCAGTTTCATTTAGAAAATAAGTTGGCATGAATTCAATCTCTCTCTAAATAATTTTAACATGTAAACCTAAACACTACAGTCTGAGTCCTCAGAGACTAAGATGACTAAAGGAATAAACGCTTATAGCTCAATGTGTCCCTACAACTCAATAGACAAGACAAAAACACATGAAAGCAACCTATGGCGGTGATGTAAGCAGGGAGAACCCATAAACTACCCAAAACACGGACCTGTTTAGGTGCAATCTTAAAAACAGGACTTATAAAGAAAAGCCACAGAGCCAGGTGAAGGGAACAGAGAAAGCAGAGCTCTGAGGATGAACACATGCTGACATGAATTTCCCTAATGCTGCAGTGGGCAGCCCCCAAAACTACTGAGACCACAAGCACATCTCTAAACACACCAGTGTAGGTTCTTACATTTGGGCCTGTGAGCTTTACCTCCTCAAAAGCAAGTAGAAGAGACTCACCCTTGATAAAAGACACAACCCTGCTAAAAACTACACCTAAAACATCAGTAACTCTACTATGCTTCGAGGAGGTGCATCCTGGGAGAACCATCATCTTGAATAAAACTTGGGCCATAGGAAGCCGGCAGTCAAAACGCCTGAAATAGTTAATGGATAAATTATAAGGAAAGAAAAACATGGAAAGAACCTACAGATTAAAAGAAATGTAGGATGCACGTAAGTTTATTTTTTAAAAAAATCATCAGGATTTTACTTTATTGTTTAATGACAAAGAAGGAAATCATGATAAGGAACCCACAAAACTGATCACGAACTCATGAAAACTGTGGTCACTTAGAGATGGAGCAAGCTGTGACTTCCCCAGTGTGATGGTGTGAATGAGAATGGGTGGCTCCCAAGGCCCATATATTTGAACTCTTGGTTCCCAGCTGGTGGAATCTTGGGAAGGATTAAGAAATGTGGCCTTCTGTCTTGCAGAACCAAAGCTGCAAGATCTCCATGACACAGGGCCACAACAGGATATCCAAGAGGAGTGAGGATCCAGTGTTGATAGTGCAGCAAAAGCCAGAGGCTTCCAGCCAGACCAAGACTCACTGCAGTGAACATTTCAAGTAACGCTATTTGGGCACAAGGGCACACTGTGTGACACACTCTATCTTCCATGGCAACATGGCTTTCTGTGTGTATCTGGTTTTGTCTGGTTTGTTTGTTTGTTTTCTTTGGGGGGGTGCAAGGTAGATTTGGAGAGATCGAGAGATGATGGAATTGCAGTGCATGATGTGAAATTGAAAAAGAATCAATAAGAAGATTTTCTAACGTAATTTTAAAAATTCAAAAGGAGAGCAGTGTGGCCTTGTTAGAGAAGATGTATCACTGGGGAGGAACACTGACTGCGCTCTCTCTCTCTCTCTCTCTCTCTATCTCTATCTCTATCTCTCTATCTATCTCTATCTCTATCTCTATCTCTATCTCTATCTCTATCTCTATCTCTATCTCTATCTCTATCTCTATCTCTATCTCTATCCCTACCTCTATCTCTACCTCTCATCGCCGGAGGATACAGACGTAAGATTTCAGCTATTGCTCCAGTACCTTATCTGTCTGTCTTCTGCCATACTCTCCACCATGATGGCCCCAATAAACTCACCCTTCTGTAAGTCGTGTGGTTGTGGTATCTCATCACAGCAACAGAAAAGTAACTTAGACAAAAGCAGTTTCAAAGTGACTGGTAATATTATGGTTCTTGAGCAGTAGTGAGAAGAGTCTTGGGCTTAAGTAATTTGCTGACCCAGACATTTCTGTGTGACTTTAAAATATTGTATTTAACAATATAGACATTAAAAATAAACCAATATTTTAATTAAAAATAAATAAGCAGAAATTTCCCAGCAAAAAGGGGAAGAGAAATCAAACTGTGGTTAGTGTCCCTACATTCTTTGAACCTTCCTATTTATCTCAGAACACACATAAAAGTGGTTTTTAACCCATGGCATATAAACAGGATGTCCCAGTTAGCTGGAAGAACCCTGATGGATGCTTTAGGGGAGAAAATATGGTATTTGGTCTTCTAATCATCTCAAAAGGAATAAAGTGGTATTTTCAAACCAATTAATTATGAATTTTGATTAAAGGGATTTTAGACATCATTAAATAATTGGTTGGCTTTCTACATTTTGGTGGCAATAAATTCAAAGCTATACTACTGAGAAGACAAGAAAATTAAGAGTAGGAAGGGCACCCAGGATACATGTGTGCCGGTCTCTTATGTAGTGTGTCTGGACAACCTCATTCCTCCTTTTCTGAAAACAAAGCTTTAAGCTTTAAGGGGCAGGACGCACTATAGCACACAGTCAGCCTCCAGAGGCCCGTGTGTCCAAGGCAGGGTTCTGAGTGGTACCGCTAGGACAAGGCGTTAGCTTTGAGGGCAGATGTAGGTCTTTAACTCAGTGCTGACATGCCTTTGGTGGACACTGGGACCCTGGCCTCTCCTGTCCCTGATGTAACTGGTGCTGTCCTGCCTAATGCTCTTTCTGTGACATTCTACCAAACCACAGCTGAGTACCCAGCCACCAATCCTAGACTATGGGCCAAACTATATCTTTCTTCTCTGTGAGTAATTTGTCCCCAGTCACTGCTAACTGACACAACATGGTTCTGGAAGGAAGCGCTAAACTAACAGCATCAAGAGTCCAGTTTAGATTCTGCCTCTGTGGCAAACTGAAAGAAAGGCAGATCTTGTCTCCGTCCTAGTTTTCCCATGTGTGAAATGGAAGCCGCTAAACCCTGTTGCTCGCACTGGCAGAAAAACTCTACAATTGTAACAGGAAACACTTGCCTTAATCGGCAGTAATTACAACCAAAGCCTAGTAATATTAAAATGGAATGCTATAGGAACGAGTGAAATCCTTACATTTTCTTTTCTAAATGCTACAGTATTAAATTAGTCACAAAAGTTCTTTGAAAGCATCCACAAAACACTGCAAGTGGGAATTTGGAGGGAATCTGTGGCAGACAGAATGATGGACATCCATTTAAACTCTAAACAAGAACGCCTAAACTCCAGGTCCCCAAGTCATCATCCCAAGAGTGAGATCACTTACTGACTAGGACAATGTCACAGTCCCCAGAGGCCCCAGGTGTAGGAGATGGAGAACTAACCGCATCCCTCCACTCTGTTCTTCCACAGTGCAGGCAAGAGACAGAAACAAGAGGCCACACAAATACACCAGATTCCAGATTTCAAATTCCCTCACTAAAAACAAAGGATAGTGGGTTCCTAATACCTGCCATATGAGGCTCAGTGAAACCCAATTAGACCAATTTAGGCAATTATTGCTGGTTATTAAAACACATTTCAGAGGCAATATCTCTAAAAATTAAACATTTATATCTAACACAGTCTCTCCTACATGGGGGTCTCAGCGAATGACTTTCCAGCTTATTTTACTAAAAAAACACAAACTGCTGTTTTTACACACAAGCATACCTGATAGACTGTTCTACATCAAAATGCTGTCTTCTATGGCTCAGCACAGAGCATGCTTACCTAGCAATTAGAACACACAGGCCTTGTCATATGTGCCCCCCACAAATAGGTCAACTGTCCTTCTTCCTCACAACCTGAGATGCTTCGTGTACACAGTACACTCCAATCCCTCTGGCACATACTGTTGCTGTAATTATCTCTTTTCTTCTAGCAGGAAGGTTTTCTTCTATAATAGATCACACCCAAAAGTGTATAGATGCACATAGTACATCTTTAAAAACAAAAAAACAAAAAAACAAAATCCCAGTACTGAAGAGACTGAGGCAGAAGATAATGAGTTTGGCATTAGCCAGGTGTAGACACAGAGACACAGACATGCACAGGTGCACACACACACACACACACACACACACACACACACACACACACACACACACACAGGTCTCCCCCTAGGTATGGAGTAAGCATCTCAAGTCAGCATGCTCCACGCAGATCCTTATTTCTTGCTCTCATACCCACACCACTCCACACGTAAACAAACAGAATAGCAACTTATTTCAGACAAATGGTACTACCAATGCATACCCAATACTCAATGCCCTTGCCACAAAGAAAAGAAGGCAGGCAGGCAGGCAGGCAGACCAGGAACTGTCTTTTGCACTGCTCTCCCTCAGATTCCACATTCAATATGCCCACACAGGTCACTGTCTCAAGTTTTAAAACAATTCAAACCCGAGCCCTTCTCACTGCCGGTACTATCACAATATCTAAACTCAGAGGTTCTTCCACAGCCACACTCCGAGATCTTGGAGGTTGATCGGTCACTTCACTGGTCCCTGTTCAATAGTCTCTCCTTTAGAAGGTTGAATTCCACTGGAGTGAATGAAATATGCCACCTTGGACTCCATCACTCCTATAGTTTTTACTAATTTGCCTGTTTTGGTGGTTGGTCGGCTGCTGGTTTTCAAATTAATTCTCACTATGAAACAGTCCTTGGACTGTTCATATCTTGCCTCAGCCTCCCAAGTGCCAGGATGCCTTGTTTTTCCTATAATTGAGTATCTCAAAACACACAGTCAAAACGGGACTGGAAATGCCCAACAAAAATGCCTGACTTGATCAAATCTTCTCCCAGTCAAATGTCATATGATAATGTTCTCGTTTACTACATTAGTGACTTTTCTCATTGTTGTGACAATGTACATGACAAAGACAGCTTAAGGAAGGATGGGTTTGTTCTGGCTCACCAGTCCAGTTCATCATGGTGAGAAAGGCAGGACAGCAGCAGCTCCAGGTGTTCAGTCCTACTGCACCCACAGTCAGGAAGCAGCAGCAGAGAACCATAATTTACTGCAGGCCATGGAATCATGCTGCCCACAGTCACAATGGCATTTGTCTCCTCGGTTAACCTACTTTTGAAACACTCGGGTATAGAGCAGTACTGTATTTCCATGGCGATTCTGAATCCAAGGGAACTGAGTGTGACCTTAAATGCCTGGATTCTTTACATTCTCGTTCACCTCTGTTTAGTTTTGTTTTGGTTTTGTTTAGTTTTTTTTTTTTTAATGCATGGGCTCATGTAATCCAGGCTGGACTTGAACTGTGTGTAGGAGACGCCTGATCCCCTTGCCGCCATGTCCTAGGTACGGGGATTACAGGTCTAGACCACTGCACACAGTCTGAGATGCTGCTGGTAACTGAAGGCCTTATATGCTAGGCAAGTTCTCACCACATCCTCAGCTTCATCCATGTTTGCTGGAGGGTTTTTTTGGGGAGAGGGGGATATTTTTACAGTAAAAAAAGTTAAAATACTACAGCAAGACAATTCAATTTTTTCAATATGAAGTTTCTTTTGCCTATTACAAAAACAGCACACAAAACCTGAGCAAAGTTTGAAAAATACCATCTAAGAAAACTAAACATTCTTTACAAGAAAACAAAAAAAACAGAGAAACCTTAAAAAATAACCTATAAAATCACTCTCTTTACCATTACATATAATTTTCAAAGAGAATAATTTTATTAAAAATCCAAATACGATAAGAATAGTATTGCCGATGTTCACTTAGTCAATAACCTGGGAAGGCAGAAGGGAAAGCTTGCTTTTCACTCACACTTGAATTTTACATAAAACAAACACAAAGAAGCCCCAATTCCCATATTTCATAGTAATTTCTTTGTGTGAATGGTAGTTCGTGCCTCAGGAAGCTGAGGCTGGCAGATTTCTTTGAGGCTGAGGCTAGCTTGAGCTACATAGTAAGTTCCAAGCTAAGCTAGAATTCAGAGTGAGATGCTGTCTCTCAAAAACGAATGATAATACCGATTTATGATGAAGCATTTTATACTTTGTAAAATAATCTGCAAGATGGCTGCAGCTGAGGAACCTCTACCAAACTGACAGCCTCAGCTCCATCTCCATGCAACAGGAGAAAAGAAGACTTTTCTAGATATCTTCTATAGCCACACCTCCCGAGAGCTGTCATTTGACGTACACCCATACACACACAGTAAATATGATTTTAAAATTCTATTAAAGAATAGATCTACCAATTTTTTCTATTTCCATTGTGATTATTACATTGAGCAAAGATTCTGTTTATTTTTAACAAAAGAAAACGTATTGACATGAGTTATTCGATCAATTATTAAAACTTGATTGTGGTATGTAAGATGAGTCTTACTCCATCGAGTATTTATGTGTATAATCACTTGTCATAATTTCTTTGTTACCTAAAAATTGTTGGTTAGTCTTGTGAGCACTCTCCATGAAAATACCTGCCAAAGAACTAGTCAAATGCAAAAGGATACCAAAGTCCTCCAACACAGAGTCTCTGACCTGGGCAGTAAGGGTGTGGGGAGAAGCAACTACACCAAGGACTCCTTGGATAACACTGTATCATCTACAGAGACTTTAGGAAAAAGGAAGTAAAATAATGTCAGCAGACACAAAATGTGAATTCATTTCTGGATCATAAAAAAAGAAAACATAAGAGTTAGTCTAACTTCTTACAGCAAAATTCACCAAGTAATTCATCCAAAAGCTGGAAACAAAACAGACTTACAGGACATCACGCATCTTCGCTATGTAGCATAGGCTAGTCTAGAGCTCCTGATCTTCCTATCTCAGTTACACCTGTGCACTGCTATGCCTCACTTCCTTACCTATCCTTCCTCAGTAATTATATCTTTAACTCTTACTATATATACTTTTCTCACTATAGGCATTAAGTTAAGCATCAAGGCTTTATTTGGAAAAGTAAGAGCCACATGATTACTACACTGATATTTAAATTGTTACAGAGATCAAAGACAGTGTTTCACATTTATAAGACAACACTTTTAATATTATACAATTGTATTGCAACAACAAGGATCACACTGAAAATTAGTTGTTACAACTGAGTATGATGGTGCACACTTGTAATCCCAGCACTCAGGAGGCAGAGGCAGGTGGATCTCTGAGCTCAGGGCCAGCCTAGTCTATAATGAGAGCTCCAGAATAACCAGTGCTACACAAAGAAACAGTCTAGGAAAAAAAAGGAAGGGGAGAAAAGTAGTTGTTACAGCTATAGCTAGCTAGAATAGAACTTAAGTCCAAGTACTAAAGCCAAAACCTGTCCTTACAACATTCCTGAAACCTAAGACCCAGTATAGCTGGATAGCCTGTTCTTCTGGCAGTAGAATGGTACACTGCTGTGTGGCTTTTTCTTGCCTGAGTTCCATCTAGTCAGGCAATAAGGAAGATGTTCTTTCTGAACAGAACACCAGGGGCCTATGCTCTAAGATCAAGAATAGACAAATGGGACCTCATGAAATTGCAAAGTTTCTGTAAGGCAAAGGACACTGTCAATAGGACAAAACGGCTACCAACAGATTGGGAAAAGATCTTAACCAAT
>CM052714.1:30280616-30295232 GCA_028551405.1 Uromys caudimaculatus | reverse complement strand
CCTGAGCGAGGTAACTCAGTCTCAAAAGAACGAACATGGTATGTACTCACTGATAAGCGGATATTAGCCCACAAGTTCAGAATATCTAAGTTTCACTTAACAATAACCGCGGGACTGAGAGTGAGGTACCAGATGGAGGGGTTGGAGAAAAGTCTGAAGGAGCGGAGGGAATTGGCAGCCCCATGGAGGGAGCAAGAGCCTCAATGGGCCTGACCCTCCCCCTGGTAGTCCTCTAGTTCAGACCACTAACCAAAGAATACACATCTATTGACCCATGATTTGGACTACATATGAGGCAGAAGAATCACCTCGATGGCCACCAGGGAGAAAGGAGAGGACTCTGGGCCTGAAGGTGCTAGTGGCCCCAGTAAAAGGGAATGTCAAGGTGAGAATATTGGAATGGGTGGGCGGGTGGGCGGGAGGAGGAATTCCCTCACAGAGGCGGGGAGGGGGAGGGGACACGGGGTTTCCAAAGAAAAGGGGAATCATCGGAAATGTAAATAAAAAAAAAAAAAAAAAAAAAAAAAAAGACTTTCTAATTAACTAGATAGGTACTAGTTATAAAATAATTTTATTTTGGCTACCATTAATGAAACACATTTTAAGGTGAAATTAACATTCAACTAAATCCAATTTAAATATGTCATACATTATTCCCTATTCATGAATACATGAGTTTACTTTTATGTAGTTATGACTTGAAAGTACTTCATGGTAAAACAATGATTTAATTAAAAAAGAAACTGTAAGTCACTATTTGATAGCTTATTTATACTTCTAAGCAAACCCCTTTTTAAAAAAAAGTTCAAAATTCTTTATATAGAAATGTATTTGAACTATTTTATGCTTCACCTCACTTTTTAATATAAAATTTGGTATTGATATATATAAAAAAAACATATTACTAGAAATACATTCTCCAAAAACAAATGTAGGGGAAAAAAAAAGGGATGTATGGAAAAATGGCTTATAATTACCTTAAAATAGATGGGAGCCATATCACCCACTTCCTTTGGGAGAGGAATACACTCATAAACCATGTGATAGTGTTTCTTCAAACCCATATTAGTCTCCAAAAAGATACAATCCAATTCTCTATCTTCAAACATTTTTACCAATGATTTCCGAAACATCTAGAGGAAGAGGGAAACAATGACAGACACATACTCAAGAACTTCTTCACATTTGCAAATGTTTTTATCCTAAAAACTTCTGATTAGATAGAATAATTTGAGATTATCAACTGCATTAAAGGCCAAATTTTCTTCAAGCTCAACATAAAAAAGGAATACTATACAATTTGGATCTTTATCTTTGCAATTTGTTGTTGTTCAAGTATTTTTCAATGAAACTGTCTGTACATTTTCTACCAAATTTATTAGATCCAAAGTTAAATCCAGCATTATTAGTAAGACTACATAAAAAGAAAATAACTAAAAAAAGAGCTCCTGCATTTTCAAACAATATTTTGTGGGAGAGATAGATGGCTCAGTGGTTAAGAGCACTGATTGATCTTCCAGAGGTCCTGAGTTCAATTCCCAGCAACCACATGGTGGCCCATAACCATCTGTAATGGGATCCAATGCCCTCTTCTGGTGTGTCTGAAGACAGCTACAATTTACTTGTATACATAAAATAAATCTTTGAAAAAAAAAATACTTTAAAAAAAACCAATATTTTGTGTTAAGTCTAATAACTTTTTAAAATATATGTAATACACCAACGTATAAACGGAGGACTAGTCATCAGAGTATAATTAATGGGAAGTGTCACACACATTTGGAAGTACAATAAGAACACTGCTTCTTCAGCCCCTTCTGTAGGTATGTCAGCACTCTACTCATTAGTCATGAGTGATGTCTAGTGATCTTCCTTCACAAGAAGAACTTTAATGTCACTATTTGCATACAACAATTTGGTCCCCCCTCCTCAGTTTTCCATAATATCTCTGGCTTCCTGAAGTCTGCAAATGTTACCTGAAATGTCACATTCACGCGCTATCTAGTGGACTGAATAAATGTTTTATCCACCCTGAAGTATTTCACCACATATCTTAATTTCTCACAGAAATATATAACATACACTCACGATTCTTGAAATTAAATGCTTTTTACACTGTATTTTACACTGTATTTTATACTGTTAAATCAATTTTTCAAAAATTTTTAAATGCATCTCAGAAAAGTCCTGCAATAATCCTAAAGTTCAAATTTCCATACTTTTTACTTTCAATTAAGAAACATTTTTTTTCATATCAAAATAATTCATCTGTTGTTAGAGT
Source organism: Uromys caudimaculatus (assembly GCA_028551405.1). NCBI lineage: Eukaryota > Metazoa > Chordata > Mammalia > Rodentia > Muridae > Uromys > Uromys caudimaculatus. The sequence continues at coordinate 30,292,951 of CM052714.1, read as the reverse complement.
TGTGACAACATATTCGACTAATGATCTCTGGGAGCACCAACTTTACAAAGCACCTAAATTGAATACATTTCATAAAATGCAGGCAAATATGTTCTCCTTTGGCATCTTTATCCACATTCTGCAAAAACTAACATATAGTGTTATCTCTTTTGAAGTCTTGAAATTCTACATTTTCTAACCTGGGTCCTCTGTAGTAACTGAGTCCTCTGGGTCCTCTTTACTAAGCTGAGAGCACTTAAGAAAATAAGAATATGCCTTCCTTATTAATCATTGTAAGGCCTTCAAATAATTCAGAAACTATCCCATGATGTGCCTTTCAATCTCTTAAAGAATCAGCCATCAAACTGTCTAACTGACTCATATAAGAGAGTTCAAAGCCAGGGCACACTATGAAAGGAACAGAGAAGAAACAGAAGCTGAAATAATAGCACAATCACAATAGCAGTGAAGGCCAAAAGGCAAATAGTAACTGCTGCCCGTAAACCTGACTTCACAGCTTTTGATTCTCTGAAACTTTCTTCTTGGATGCAATTTAATAAGAATGAAAAAGCACAAACTAGAAACCTAATTGACTTTTTTTAAAAGTAATTACTTTATCAGTTCACTTAGTTAACAAAAAATTTCAAAAAAGGCATATGTGAGGAAAATAAAAGCAATGACAGGTGGAAGCATGTCAATCTATAGACACCTACAAACTGTCAAGTAAAGATATCAAATCTGTCTAGATTTATCACAATGATTTGCAAAACCTCTCCTCATGAGCCTGACAATGAGCCCTGTAGTACTGACCTGAATCTCCTCCCAGATATCTTCATCTAATACAGTGGCTGCTTGATGATGCTGCAGAGGGACTATGAGGCAGTGTCCTTCAGTAAGAGACCGGAAATTGGGTAAGCATAAATAAACCTAGGAACAAATTCCAACGGTGATGTGTTATTTGGTCATTTGTAACAGATGAGACTACAGTAGTGAGATCATGGGACTTACTAGGGCAGTCTGGTTTGTAAGACCTATTTTTGTCTTAATACGCTCAAAGGTACTTTTTGACATTTAAAACATCATGGAAATGGCTTCTAAAAAACTGGAAAATTAGAATACAAATCTCAGTTTTCAATGATAGACATTACAGACTAAGACTCTCCAAATAAAAATAAATGTCACTTGACCTTTTATCTGAGGGAACTAACTATATACATACAAACACTGAAAACAAGGGATCCAGATCCAAGTAACCCTGAACTAATCTTTAGTCTCCTTAATTGCCCTCCTCTATGTGCAACAACCCTGTGACCAGTAGGTAAATCTTTCAGGATATACAACAGAGCACTAATTTCCACCAACAAAAAGCTATGAAGACTCAGAAGGATGAAATTTCCTAGCTGTTCTATAACTTGCCCACCTTTTCACTAATATATACAAAAGGGGTCTTAAGATTTTTTTTTTCTTTTTCCTTATTCTGTTACTTTAAAAATATTAGAAAATTGTTACCACATTGGAAAATGGAACTTGGATGACCTAAATCGGTGTTCCTGAGCTGTGTTCATTCATACTGGGCTCTAGAATAAACCATCTCTTATTCCTTTGTAAGGAGAGCTGTTTTCTTTTATTGACAATATAAATTATGTGTTACCAGCCAGGCAATTTCTCTTATTATGGGACAAAAGTGAGTTAACCCAGCTAAGGGAAAGAAAACAAGCCCAGGATTGCTTTACCGATCTGGCTAAAAAGTTTATTCACATGTACGATCACCTATAACCTGAAGCCATTTTTCTATTATATACAAGGAGATATTCATAAGTATATGAATGTTGACAAATATAATAAGTGTTAGCATTCCTTCTAGGCTCTGCCCCACAGTTACCTGGCAACAGCCAGGTATGCCAGGCTAACTATAAAATGGGCTGTTAGCTCCCTCCTCAATCTCTTATCCTCAGCCAGGCAGTGGTGGCACATGCCTTTAATCCCAGCACTTGGCAAGCAGAGACAGGCGGATTTCTGAGTTCGAGGCCAGCCTGGTCTACAGAGTGAGTTCCAGGACAGCCAGGGCTACACAGAGAAACCCTGTCTTGAAAAACCAAAAAAAAAAAAAAAAAAAAAAAAAAAAAAAATCTCTTATCCTCTTATTCTCTGCTCCTTCTCTCCCTGACCCCTTTCTCCCTCTCTCCCCTTCCCACCCAACTCTCGCCATGTATTCCTGGCCGACCTCTCCCCTCTCCCTTCCCAACTCCCCTTTCCATACCCTAAATAAACTCTATTCCATACTACATCTATCTGTATGGCTGGTACCCCTGGGGGAAGGAATGCCACTCTAGCTTTCTTACTTCTTTGTCTTCCATGCCAAGACTTCTTATTCACTGGTACTTCAGAGAAGACTTCTAGAAAGCCTTTCAAAATATGATCCCTCCATCATTTTATCCCTCACTTTGTGACAACATGCTTCTTAACTGGAGTGATAATTAATCTGCTTATTTTATTACATTTCAATAGAAGACAAACTTCAGAAGTATAACTGCCTACAGCACTTGCCTAGGTAGATGCCAAAATTCAAATTCCAGTAGTGCCCTCCAAAAAACCTTTAAATGAATTTTAAAATCATCCTGATTCTTTATTTTTTCCATGATAATGAGAATTTGGCACCTATGCCATCTACAAACTAATTTATACAATGTGAGAAATAGTCACCAACACATATTTATTGAAATAAATGACTAATAAGATTAAGATCCTTGGAATACCATGGTTAGCAAAGGTTATCTCTGTATTCACAAAGCTGAAAGACTTGGGGAATGGCCCAACTAACAAGTCAAAGGAACTTCAATAAAATGTTCAAACTGTGCCATAGTCTATGAGAAATCAAATACATGTATGTTATGAAGAATTAAGTAAAGAAATGGAAGCTGCTTTGGATTAACATTCTAAAGGGAGATTTTAGTGCTGAAATCAATTCTATCATTAGGTCATAAAATTTGACAATAGCAGGGCCAGAATTTGATTCTTAACAACAGAATCACACACAACATGGATTTAGAAATTGAAACACTGATATTTGGTCTACCAAAAACTATGATAACTATGGTCACTTAGAGAACAAAAATATTTGAAAATTAGAATAAGTAAAAATCTTCAAATTTTTTATAAAAATCTGAAGAAAGAGCACATCTGCTTATACTAATTGACATTTATCTTGTCTGTATTTTATTTGTTACCTTCACACCGACTGCAACAATAAGGTGCTTAGGGAACTGAGAGCTGTCAAAACAGTACAGACACTTTGCCATTTGTGCAGCAAGACTCTGGTGCTCAGCAATTGCTCTTCTCCTCTGGCTCTCTTCCTTCTTACCAAGATGTTCTTTCTCAGCTGCTTTGGAGACAAACATGTCATCCAGAGTACAATAGTCTCCATCTGATTTTCCCATAAACTGAAAAATCAAAATAATAATAGTGGGATAAAAGGTGATAGTTAATACTTTGTTGAATAAAGGCATCCTAGAGTCCTATCTGTAAATACTATGATGCAACCTATATTTTAAATGGCTAAAATTAAGCTAGAGCTAAAAAAAAAAAAAAAAATCAATCCATCTATTATTATTGAGGCCATCCTCAACTTCATCAAAGCAAAATTCCCTGAATAAGTATAAATAAGTATAAATAAGTATCCTTTAATAAGTATAAATTCATGTCATTCAATTATTTTTCTAGTACTATAATATGGAAATTATTATGTTCACTTAAGCTAAAAAGAAACCAAAATCCAGAGGCTAAGCCACTTGAAAACACAGCACATACAATATATAAAAAAGTAAATAGTGTTCCATTTGATCTCTACAACTCTTGACACTCTTTGCAACATATGGACAAACACAAATTTTACGACCCTGCTTAAAATCCTTATCTCTATATTGTGTACAACGCCAAATACAAACTCTGCTATAGCCTAGAAAGAAAATGATAGATACACATGGTTGGTATAAAGGTAAAGACTCATAATCAAAAGTGACCATTCTCATAATCTAGCACCAATGACTTGAACACGTCTGGTCACATCTACCATTCTCTATGTTCTACAAAACAAGTGTTAATGTTTGAAGGCACTGTCGCCTACTCTCTTACCTATTTCTTTACATGTTGCTATTCTTCTCATTCTTCAGCTATTGCTTTAGATTTAGTTCTCACCCCCAAGAGGAAACTTCCTCAATTAGGCATGCCCCTCTAGAGTATTATCATCAGTCTCATAAAGACTGCACTGTGCTCAGTGTTCATGGGCTTGTTTCTCCTATTTTACTACATTATTTTCTCCTCAATCTTCCACCCCCCCAGATACTTAAAAAAATCATCAAATACAAAGCAAATATAAGATACTTGTATCTTAGCAAACTTTTAAAACAATTTAAAGACAGAGTAGCTCTACTTAAGTAAAAGGACATTTCTAATCAAAGATTATGAAGGATAAAGAATAGCCATGCTTTAATTCTAGCACATTGACGGCAGAAGCTAGTGGAACTCTTTGAGTTCAAGGTCATCCTGGTCAAAATAGTGAGTTTCAAACTAGCAAGGGCTAGATATTGAGGCCTTGTCTCTAAAAGAACTCTTTTCAGGAAACTTAAGCCTACAATTTAAATAGCTAGTATCTAGGGAGTAATAAACTATGGCTCACATGCTACACAAGCCTACCCATGTCTTCTCTGCCACCCCTTCCCCAAAATTACTGAAATTTGTATTACTGAAATATAGCCACACACTTATTCACATGCTGCATATGGTAGCCTCTGTGTCATATTAAGAAAGCTGAATATAAAACAGGAAGCCAAAGATGTTTCCCATCTGTTCCTTTATAGAAAAGTTTGGTGAATCCTGTCCTTCGTAGTCTCTTCATGAAAATATCTAGTACTACTAGCAGTGACATAATAATACTAGGATAGCACTATTTTAAAGAATACAGTAATTAAGCTATTTAGTTCACAAATTTGAATGGTAAAGAGATTATGAGTAGTATTTATAGAAATGGTTATAACCATTAACTATTATAATATATGCCAACATTTTTTACTTTTATACACATTTATTATTATATCGAATTTTTATCAGATCTAATTTTAATTGTCAAAAGTACAAGACAAGTTATCACTATGCTGAGGCTACTTATTAAGCAGAATGAACTAAAAGCCTCCATGCCAAATCAACAATTTCATAGCAACCTGTCTCTATTAGTTTTGTTGCAAACTGGAGCCATTGCTTTGCCCAATTAAAAAAAAAACACCCTTGTCTTTTTATGAGAAGTTGCCTAACTTTAGTGTTCACACCCATAAGTAAAAATTGATTACAAGAAAAAAGGGTTAGCAGTGTTTCCATCTTTGTTAGCTGGTCCAACAAAAAGTAACATCTCCATTAACACAAGGAACAAGAATGAAGCAATACTTGTGCCAAAATGCTAACAGAACGCTACTACAAATTCAAGTATATAACTTAAGTCAACCAACATGTGGAGAAGTCCAGGTTGAATGTTTTAGTTGCACAAAAATTTGCCTGGTGTGTAGTTTTAATAAATCCTATCAGAACTGGCTTATTTCTGCTTAAAATTATTAGGAAATCACATTAAGAAAAAACTCAGGGGAGGAGACAAATGGAAACACTGTATATCCTAGGAAGCTTTTTCATAAATAAATATAATAGTGATAACAGGCTAGGCTGACAACATAACAAATAACATATTTCCAGTCATTAAATTCTGGCACCAAGGGAAGTACGATGGTGCACACCTACATTCTCAGCCATTTAAGGTACTAGAGCTAGTGGGCAACATAGTACAATCGTATCTAGCCCCAAACCAAGCAAACCAGAGTCTACACTGAAAAACTGGGAATCAGATCAGTGTCTTTCCTAGCCATCATCAGGGATGGGAACTGACAGAGAATTCCACAATTGGACAGTGTGCAGAGAGTGAGAGAGACCTTATACCATTCAGTCCTAAATAGGGTATCTTCACCAAATTTCTTTCCTCAAGACTCCAGAAGCTATGCAAAAGACAGAGTAAGAAGAGATAGTAAGAGCCAGTGGGGATGGAAGACACCAAGTGTATTCCAAACACAACAGGCTTGACACACATACAAACTCACAGCCACTCAGCTAGCATTCACACATCTAAACACATTCAAAGCATGTGGGATTCTAGCACTGACAAGTAAAGTGGACATAAGTATCCAACCTTAATCCAGAACTGCTAGCTCAGAAAAATTAGTTCTCCCCAGTGGAGTCTCACAGGCTATACAAACCACACTTAAAGAGGCTTCATGCCCAGTAGCAGATGGCCACCACAAAACAGCCTCAATGGTATTGTTTGGAGACTTTTTTAAAATTTCATAATGCTTTACTTAGGTACAGTTTATTTAGATTGCTCATGAATGCATTATTTAGCATTACTGGTCTTTTACTTGTATATTGTGGATTCTAATTTTGTACTTTTATGTGTGTATGTTTCTTGTGCTTCTTGTTGTTTTTTTAACCTGTTTGTTTGTTTTTTAATTTGTCTGTGTTTTCGAGAGAGAGAACATGTAGTTGAATGGATGGGTAGGTGGGGAAGATTTGGGAGAAGATGAGGGAGGAGAATAACTATTATCAGAATCTACTATATGAAAGAATTGTTTTCACTTAAAATACTGGAAAAACCGTCACACAATATCTGCCCTAATATTTTCCATGTAATAATTTACCATGTAAAAAAGTTCAATGTAATGAAATAAACTAAGATTAGAGATTATCAGATCTCTTTAACATCTACATCACTGTCAGACTGATGAATCAGTTTCTCAAAATGCAAACATTTGCTGAGACTCTCTTACCTTACATGCCATTTTCATGAAAAGTCTGTTTTGAACGATATCTGTTCCCATTTTCTCATTCTTGACTAAATCATTGAGACTCAAATGATCATCATCTGGAAAATATCGGATCCTTTCTTTATCCTTATGGGTTGAAACCTAGAGCAAAGTGAACATAATGAAGTTTCTGCAGATACTTTGAATGGACTATCCATAAATCTGATAACAGAAACACAAAATCCCATCACATATCACAACTGTTCCTTCCATGTGAAAGAAGGTCCTTTAAGTGTAAAGAAGTACACTTAAGACTTCTTGCCCTTTCCCTCCTTCCTTCCCAGAAGAAAGTATCACACTAGCTGATTGCAAGTTTCGTGAAAGATTTTAACTGTCCTTTCCCCTTTCTCTTCTGCGTGTCTTGTAGTTAAAATTCCTTCCCACTATGGAAGGACGACTGCCAGTTCAAGCAGGGAATAAGTATATAAAAAACAGAGGTGAATGTTCACTGCTATGGACCGTGTTTGTATCCCTCCCTCACCTCACTCAGTATCACAGTCTAAATATAATGGCACCAGTAGTCAGGACTTTGGAGAGGTAATCAGGTCATAAGGTAGAGGCACCATGAATAAGATTAGTATCCTATTAAGGCATGACAGCACCTGTTCCGTCTCTGCTCTTTATTGTATGAGAATAACATGAGAAAGCCAACACTGTAAACCAAGATATTGACCCTACCAGTGCCTTCATTTGGACTTCCCAGCCTTCAATAAAAATCTATTTCTGTTAGCCAGGCAACTAATCTGACTTCTTGTTCCGATAGCCAGACTGTTAAAATATTTACTTCTAACAACAAATTTGTATCATCGTCTACACTAACATAGCTCTTATTTCTTCACTAACCTGAATATCATTTGTTATGATTTCCCTGGCTCTATATATTAAATATCGGGCCTATACTGAAATGTAAATTCCAGCCCGGAATGACTGTTTCTGTGATTTTAGTCACTTATTAAGATTGTTCAGTTGTACGCAACTCAAAATGGCATGTGAGTGTTTATGGATTTCTAGTAAATTCTGCTGTTTTATATATTCAATCTTTTATTTTTCTTCACATCTCTCCAGCTTCCCCAGTCCTCCCATAACATCAGCAGTATCAATCTTGTTTCTATTTATTGATTGAATTAATTAGTATCTATAGCAGGATAGGCACTCAACAAACAATCAATATTTGACATAAAATTCCCAACAAATAATCATTTGTGCATTCTGTTGTCATAACCTAACTTAAGGAAAATGAATTAAACATGTTGGTTTCACCACTTTTTTCCAAATGCTTGGGAGAGTGCTAAAAACTAATTGCCAGAGCTGAAAGACAGAAAGGAAAAGGAGGTGCTTAAAAGTTCATAGCACCTATATAATTAAGATATTATTGTGTATGAACACCCTATTTTCAGGCCTCAAATTAAGTATCTACAACGATAACAAATCTAAGAGGGCAAACTTTTCTATGTACAATTTGGTAAACATAAGAAAGAAAATGAATACAAAAGTTAAAGAAATGCACATCAAAACTAAAATTGCAGTAAGCCTTCTGTGTCTGGGAAAGACACAGCTGAATTGTTTGGCATTTGTAAAAGGTAAAAAGATACAACTAAGAATAAAAGTGATTAATTGTTTCTTATTTTCCAATGTCTTCATTTCAAAAATGTCTAATCTAATACAAAAGGAACTCAAAAGAGCATAAAAAATATGATTCAGTAAATAAAAACATATGCTAGACATACTCTCTTTCTCTTCCTTCCTTCTGCTTTCATATCCGGGGTTTCTCTAGGGTTGCTCACAGGCCACATTCTTCCAGACTCATCTGTTCGAATAAGGATTACTTCTTGTTCATCTTCATGCTATGGAAAGGTTTAGGTAATGTTTGAAAACCTTAAACAATGGTAAATTCCTACACTTTACAACAACAAATTTTCATACATAACTATGGGTCATTTTGAGTCTTTTGGATTTAAGTCCTTTAAGTCTATTGGATTTTTATCGCCCACTCTAAAGTGATCATTACAAAAGACAAGAAGGGTAGAGACCAAAAGTTCATTTTAGTATTTTAAAAATTTAACCATGGAAACAACCTTGCAATATTTCTGTTACTGTTTTTAATTGAGCATACAGGGTGTTGAATCTAAGGCCTCACACATAATAAATACTAAGTAAGCTATAGCCAACCCTCATATTTACTTTAAAAAAAAAAAAACACAACCATATTCTGAGCTACAGTCCTACTACGTTGTCCAGAGTGGCCTGAACTAACTGGTAGGAATGGGGAGCAAGACTCCGTGTTCTTTAACAAACTTCTGACTCACTAGTCACTGAGATTTTGACCATGCTCAGATAAGTATATGGACAACATAAGTTAGAATTCGAGTACTTTTTTCTTTTTCTTCTTTTTAATTTTCCAGAGAGGGCACAAGGGTGGAGAGGGGTGGAAAGTGTGATCAGGATGCATTATGTGAAATTCCCAAATAATCAATAAAAACATTATGGTGGGGGAAAAAAAGAATGATAAAGTACCAATAGTGTATTGGACTTATATGAGAATACTCATCTCTGATACAATGGATAGCGTATGTGATGGGTGTTTCATAAACTTATAACTTGTAACAAGTCAACCAACTGTCAAAGCGGTCTTTTCAAAGTAGCTATTGCAATGATATTAATGCTTACTTGTCTTAACACTTTTCAAATATATTTCATGTGTCTGGTTCATCATAAGCTATTATATTTCACATAGTTTAAAGACATTATCTTCATTAAAAAATTGTAGCCAAATATAATATGACACAACATAAACAAAATGGCATAACATAAAAAGTTTTCTATGATGAATGAGAATGTCATTGGCAATAATCAATAAGAGCATTAGGGGATAGATTCATTAAAGATCATTGAAAAGAAGCCAATCAAATTATTCACATTTCAATCTCCTCCTCATGTAAACTCAATACAAAAATGAATTCCATTTACATTTATTAGATCCAGTGTTGAAGAAATAAAATATATCCTTATTACTGTTCTTATAGGAATTTAATTTTTCTCCAAATATTTAATCAAGATTGAAGACTGTTACTACTTTTCACCCTTAATTATTTTTTCAGATGCTGTAATTTTAAACCTTTTTAACCTGTCCCCTTGCTAGAAAATATAAACATGGAAAAAACTTAATAATGTGTCTCCTAACTTGATTATACTGTGAAAGCTGCTCTCTATTCTAATAACAAGATTTTCAAATTATTAATTATATAATCACATTCCTTGATTTGAAAGTATTTTACTATGCTTATCACATTCTCTAGCCTGTAATTCTTTAGTTTTGTGTGGATGTGTGCACAGTGGTGTGTATGTGTACACATGCAAATGGAGACCGGAAGATGACCTTGGATGTGGTTCTTTGACCTATTTTGCTTTGCTTGTTATTTTTACACTGTATTTCTTATTGGCCCAGGATCTACCGAGTAGGTTAGGCTGGCTAGGTAATAAGCCCGAGGAATCTGCCTGTTTACACTCTCTCAGGCCCAGGGTTATCATGTTTTCTTACATGGATTCTAGGGATCCAACTCAAGTACTTTACTGACGAACCATCTCCCAAGTTCTTGAAATTTTTTATGCCTTTCCTTCTTCAACTTAGTAACTCTATCAGCAACTATTTTCAGTATCTGTACTTCTACAAAATAAAGTCTCTGACCTCAAGGTTATAGCTTCATTTAGGCATCACTCCCATAAGAATTATTAATATACAAGAGTTAGATTCACTTTCTGTTACATCTTAGAGATATCTGTTATATGCTGGTAATTCCAAGATTTACTGATTTCCAAGAAATCCAGACTCACTGCCACTAATACTGTCCCACACTCTACTATTAAACATAAATCTAATTGTGCTAGTCTTTACTTAATCTAGAGAGTACTTTATCACAGACCAGGATGATGATCAAAATGGCCAGTTGTTACTAATTGCACATTTTACTACAATAAAAAAACAAGAAACTGCACATTCATAGATCTTTGAAGCCAGCAAAGAGCAATTCTATATTAATTCCATCTAAAATAAAAATTGAGACATTCTCGATATTCTTGTATTTTTATTTCACATACATAAATATTGTGCCTGCATATATGTGCACCACATGTGTGCCTGGTCCTGGAGGAGGCTAGAAAAGGGTGGCAGACTCCATGAAACTAGAGTTACAAATGTTTATGAATTACCACGTGAATCATAGAAACCAAACTTATAGTAATATCACAGTCATCTTTCCAGCCCCATTTCCTATATTCTTTATTTCATATCCCATAATTAATGAGTCACATTTTATGACACTATCAGTCCAAGATGAATACAAGAAACAGACACCCACGCACGCACGCACGCACACACACACATATTATACATCTATAAACAATCCTAATCCTACATGGAAGGCTAGGAGCACTAGAGTAAATAGCAGAAAGGCCAAGAGTCTGGAAGGCCTTCAACTTTTGACCCTGTACTTCTTTTCTAGTTCTTCATAATTCTGGTAACTTTACTGTATATTTTAGTTTCATTACACAAGAAAAGTTACCTTCTTGTTCAACAAGGAAACCAAGAATGTAATCACAGCCAACAGTTAGTTCCCAATTTTAAGTTTTAAGTGAATTTTTAAGCTATTTAAGAAACTTAAGAAAGTACAACTCTATATCACAAGTTACTTAAAAAGTAATTATTACGAGACACAGGGACTGAGGTAGGCGGGCTTAGAAACCCCCCTGGATCCCAAAAGCGGGCGGCTGAGGCAGGAGACTTTTGCCTGGGACACTAGGATTCCATAGTCAAGCAGCTCCAGGAGAAAATTCTCTCTCCCACGAACGCGGAAAAGACCCTAGCGGGGGCAACACAACCCCAGAGCTCACTGACTCCGCCCGCTTTCCGCGGGCCACAGAGAATGACGGTCAGCAACTTCCGGCAGCGGCCGGGAACCTCTGCTTGGGCCACAGGGCTCCACAGCTAAGTAGCGCCGGGACAAAGATCCCTCTCAGGAGCTTGGAAAAGCCAGGAGAGGGCCAAAGACACGCCCCACAGCTCACCAGGAACTGCCCCGAACCCAAGAGACACAGGGATCGAGATCAGACCCGGTGCCACAGCTCTCCAAACCCAAACACCTCACAGAGAGAGCTGGTCTTCAAGGAGTACTGACACAGAGACCTGCAGGAAGGGCAAGCCACAACCAGACAGAGTAAGATCAGCTAACAACAGAGTCAACAAGATGGCAAAAGGCAAGGGCAAGAACATAAAGAACAGAAACCAGGAGTACTCTGCACCATCAGAACCCAGCTCTCATACCACAGCAAGCCCTGGATACCCCAACGCCCAGAAAAGCAAGACTCAGATTTAAAATCATTTCTCATGAGGATGATAGAAGACTTTAAGAAAGAAATGAATAACACCCTTAAAGAAATGCAAGTGAACAGGGATAAACAACGAGAAGC
>CM052714.1:30154377-30280516 GCA_028551405.1 Uromys caudimaculatus | reverse complement strand
CTATGCTTCTGTGAATTCCCACATTGCAGATATTATCCATACTGTTATCAAACCTCTATTGGTTTAAATGCCTGTTCTACTAAATACTAAAGTACTATAATGTGCCCAGTATGGCCAATCAACTCAGATTGCTCTTGGGCTAACTGCCTTTAGTCAAGTTGACATAAGCTAAGGTAACCTAGGAAGAGGAACCTCAATAGAAATTAAAATATATATTTTTTTCAACATACTGCCTATAGGCAAGTCTGTAGGGCATTACTTGATTAATGATTGATGTGGGAGGGCCTAGCCCACTGTGGGTGGTGCCACCACAGGGCAAGTGATCCAGGATGTATAAGAAAGCAAGCTGAACAAGGAAGTAACCCTCCATGGCTTGTGCTGTTCCTGCCTCCAGGTTCCTGCCTTAATTTCCTGCTGTGGCTTTCCCCAGTGAACTAGGACTTATAAAGCCAAATCGTATTAAGACGAATAAACTTTACAGCTCAAGTTGCTTAGGTCATGGTCTTTATCACAGCAGTAGAAAGAAAACAAAGACATACCTCAAACCACTCCATTTCTTCAGAGCAGTCTGAGCTTGCTGTTTATTCTAGAAGGCACTATGCTCAGAACACACACACATACATACACACACACACACACACACACACACACACACACACACACACCTCTCAAAATCCAAAAGTAGATAGAAAGTAGTCTAAGTCAATTATGATATCTTAATAGATTTCATTTAGAGCTGAGCCTGGGACCCACCTGGTTATGAAGTGTAGCTGTGAAGAAGAGTTTTCCTGCCTAGATGAACAAGCATGGAGATGGTAGTCTTGACTGGCTATCATTCCCTCGACATACAACATAGGAAAATGTTCCTAAGGCATCAACATTGTCGCTACACAAGCAATAAACAGGACTGAATCTCAAGGTAGAAGATCCCTGTGTTACACAAGACTTCAACCCTGGAATTAACTGACATAGAACTTCCCGTCTCCCAACTTCTTGTTATAAAGGATCATAAAATTTTTTAAGGGACCAGCAAGATGGCTCAGCAGGTAAAGATCCCTCTTGTCCAGCCTAAAGACCTAATTACCACCCCAGAAACCATATAGTAGAAAGATAGAACAGACCTCAAAGTTGTCCTCTGCCTCCACATATGTGCTTGCCAACACACACACACACACACACACAAACACACACACACACACACACACACACACACACTTCACTTTTAATAAACAGAAACAAAATATTCCAAGTTCTGCTCTGCTTTTGGTTGATTCTCCTGGTGCATATGGCCAAAGCTATTCAAGCTGAAACAGCTTCCTTTCATAGAAATACACTAATGCAGACAGGTGGTGGAAGGGCATGCATTTAGGCCCAGCACTCAGGAGGCAGAGGTAGGTGATCTCTGAGTTCAAGGCCAGCTTGGTCTACAGAGCAAGTTCCAGGGCAGATAAGGCTACTCAGAGAAACCCTGTCTCAAAAACAATCAAAAAATAATAAAATAAACATTAACGTCTGGAATGAGCCTGAATCCATGCCCACCTCCCCTTGACCGCTGTGCCCAGTTCATCAAGCCGGCATGCTAGCAGGCCCCCTTCTCAACCAGCTGTGCTAGGTAGGATTCCAGCCCAGTCTCAGCAGTCTAAATCCAGAGCTCCTTTGTACTGCAGGTGATATAGGGAGTCCACACCTCTGTCTGCTGTTTACACACTTATTAGTCTAATGCCATTCCAGATGCTAGGTGTCATTAGAAGCTCAGATTTGACTAATGAGGAACCAGACACACTGGGGAAATGTAATGTGCTTACACCTACAAATACTTCCTGTGTAATGAACTGACATATATATTTCAAGCTATTTCCTATACTTAGCACATACACTGAGAGCAGAACATATTTCTAGATCACAATCTTGATTCACTTTTTATAGCACACCACCACCACCACCACCACCACCGCTCAGGTCCCAGGAAAGGAGTGGTTACAACCCATGAAGACCAAGCTGTGTTTTTAAAACAGGGGAATGCCTTTACAGATAACAGAAGAAGGGCTCCACAGAGGTTGGCTGTTTTACTAGAAATCACAGATACTTAGGGCCAGAACCAGAAGTGGCATGTGGAGTCCAACTCCTAATTCAGTGCTTTCTCCCAATAGCAGACCGCTTCTGAGCTGCCTATTAAATATTTACTGGCGATACTTAGCCAAACAAAAAGTAATCCATTATTGTGTTCAAGTAAACCAAAATCCTTTTAGTAGGTTGGAATGACAGATGTACACTGCCCTAAATATTGACTTTTTATTTTTTGAAATAAGATCCACTATCCAGTTATCTCTTCCACTCTTCTAGTCAACAAGATTCTATTTTATCTGAATAATTTAAACACACCAATTGTTATCAGTTCAAACACACTGAAGAGGGAGTCATAGTTCCAACTGGTTTTTATGTATCCACTTTCTGTTTTGTAAAAGCAATGCTGAGTAGCATATTTATTAAATTTAAAAAGACAGAACTTGCATTTTTATTTTAAATGCTATAATTTCCTTAATGAAGTAATTATCGTATAATGTTGATTTCGTCCAACACCCTACCCTCTTCATTATCAAGCCAATCAGACTGGGAAATCTCAACTTAGAGCTCTGGAAATCCAGTCTGTAGAAGTTATCTATCTATAAAGGGTAATTCGGATGGGATTTTTGTGTGATAGCCAAGTCACACATCCATCTCACTACAGAGGACTGGTCCTAGTCAATCCCTGTAATTCACCAGCTTTGCCAAGGGGTCAAATGAGAATCTGAACTAATGATGCATGAAGAGACTGTTGTTCAGTCCTTCATGGAAAGACAGGCCAGCCTCTTACACAATCAGGAGAGAAAATAACAAGAGAAAGCAAAGAGTCTGGGTCCCTCATAACACCATAGATCTCAATGAACCTGCTCTGGAGCTCCAAAGGCTCACTGGTGCGACACAATCCATCTCCTCATCGCTGGACTGACTCCTGGGTGAAGTGCTGTTACTTGAATGAAAAGTATCACAGACAAAGCAGTAAATCAAGTCGTACTTGACAACAGTACTAGAAATAAGAGACTATGAGCCTCTAGTATTCCAAAAATAAAAAGACTTTCTTCTCCATCAGATTAAGTACCAGTCAACGTTCAGCTGTCTGCAGAGCAAAGGAATACCAAGACTTTCCCTTAACAATACATGACAGGTATCTGTCAGCAAAGCAAAAAGCATTTCTGTATCCTTAAATAATTGTTTGGGCCCAGCACACACGTCCAGGCTCTGGGGATTAGAAGGAAGCAGAACAGAATATTTACCCTCGAAGCTTAGACAGAAAGGAGTTAACTAACAAGTAAGCAAGCATCTTAATGAAGGACCCAAGCAAGTTCTTACATGATCCATATCTGAAGGTTGTGATCAACTAGAGGATTATAAACAAAATGACTTGGTGAATTCTTCTACTCTAGCAGTAAAAAGTCAGGGAGAAAACACTCGGGGGTGGGGGTGGGGACTAAAAGAGAACAAACCACAGAGATCAGGCCAAGAGTACATGAAGGTAACAGGGAGAAGAAATCTACAAAATCAAGCACATAGTGGGACCCACACTATCCTCAAAATAAAATAAAATACAATTTTTAATTTAAATTTTAAAAAAGGGAAAACTGGAGAGGTTGAAACAGCATCTGTTTCCATTTTGTCTCATTAGAACCAGAGCGCAGGGACAGATGGGGTGTTGTGTCAATTAACAGAGTCTCGATACAGAGACTTTCCCAACATCCTTCTAAAAAAAATCATCTCAGAGCAGGGAAAAAAAAAGACCTAAGTTTCTAGGCCATACTTTCTAACCAGAAACAGCCAAGCACTGTCTTGAGATCAACAACAGCTCACTCTGCAGCATATTCCATTGAGGACCCAAATCCAGTCAACGTCTCCTGAGCTTGAAGAAGCTAACTCACAGCGTGTCAGAAATGCAGGCAGCCTTTCCTTCAGTATAGAAGCAAAGACTTGGGAAAACAGAGGGGACTTTTAAAAAAAAAATCTTTTTAAAGTAATTAACTCCAAAATTAAAAATTCATAACAATAATTCCAATATTCAGCCTCAACAGTATGGAAAGCTCTGACAAAGCATACAATCACATGAGTAAAGATGGACGCTCAGTGCTTCACATTTCAGGAAGAAGCGGAAGTCATCAGTAAGCAATCACTGAACTGCTAACTGTAGGGAAGGACACAGTAAGGCCAGAGAGAGAAGCACAGAGAACAGGGTGCCTTTGGCAATATACTTTAAATCACTGGAGACAGGACAGTGGGCAGGTGTAAGCTGGAATTTTAAAAGTTATCCTTATACTATTCCACATATTAAAATGGTTTCAGAGTTTAGGTCACAGGCCAATATCACTACGGGACTGTATGAGACTGGGTTCGACTGTAAAGAAAATATATTAGATTTTTAACCCACAGCTATTTTAGAATGTACATTTTAATAGATGTGACAGAAAAGCTTAAGATTTTTTAAAGTATGTTATTCAAATTCCATATATCCATCAAGTATCTACTTCTTAAAAAACACAATTGTTAGGCTGGAGCTGGGGCTGGGGCTGGGGTTGGGGCTGGGGCTGGGGCTGGGGCTGGGGCTCAGGCTGGGGCTCAGGCTGGGGCTCAGGTTGGGGCTGGGGCTCAGGTTGGGGCTGGGGCTCAGGTTGGGGCTGGGGCTGGGACTGGGACTCAACAGTAAAGTACTTCCCTGGTAAGCAAAGGCCCTGGGGTCAACCCTTAACTAACAACAAAGTCCAGAGGTGTCAAGCTCTCCACATAACACCAAGCACCGTTTGAATGTAACTCATGCAATCCCTCCATGCACTTTCAATCAACTCAAGGTTACAATAAGCGATGCTACAACTATACCAAGTTGGTATTACTCAGGCACACGCAGGTCTTCCCCTGGTTTTCTTTGTCAATCCTGGGGTCACCACCTGCTAAACCTATAGATAAGAAATGCTAACTCTAAGAATCACTCTTCCGAGTTTGAGAAATGCTTGCTTATCCGTAACTGAAGAACACAGTGATATACACAGCCTTGTTATGGTGACCACTATAGTCATCTCTGTCTCTACCCTTCAGCCCAGCACCAGTGGTAGTCATTTTTTAATTACTTCTAGCATGTTCTGAAATGTTTGCGGGTACTCACTGAGCCACATACCTCACAGCCCACCACAGTAGCTATAGGTTCATGATGGTAGCTGGTTGTCAAATACTACATGTATTTCTTTTCAATGCTGTAGGTAAGAGTAGGCTAGCAGCAGATGAAATGGAAAGCCTCAGGTGCGTATACCAACAGGGAGAAAAGTAGTCTTCGGTTGTGGGACAGAAACTTTAAAGGGGACTTGCTTCCTTGATTCAAATATCCAGTAGCCAAATACTCCATAGTTCTGTGCTACGGGATTAATGGTTTGCAATAACCAAACCAGATCTCAACAGTCCCATAACCAAGGAAGCAACCACGACACAGGGCCACTTACCAGACTGCTAAGGAACAAAGTCCTAGCAGGTGGCCATCCTCTGCTCCAAATCCTGCCATCCTGCACATGACATTTTCTCCACGATTTGTATGGGGTTGTTTTGTATAATGTAACCCCTGGTATCCAATTTTCAAAATTAAGACAAAACTGTCTTTAATGGCAGGCAAACCACAAGAGGAAACGTCAATGATAAAAATAAGTCTGCTCAGAGCTCAGTGAAAAGGGCCCCTCCCAAGACCCAGAGGCACCTGCCACGCCTTCCCCACCCTCACCTCAGTATTTGTTCAGTGAAGCAGTGCTGTGCCTGGAACAAATCCCGAGGCCTAGTTAAACACCAGGTGGTACACCAGTGTCATTTTTTAAGTAACAGATGGCTCAAACTTTTCTTGTTTATGACACACAGCCAGGACTTACACAATTGAAACTGTCTTCCAAGTTCTTTATGCAAGTAGCACAGTTACTCATGTGACCTACCGCTTCGCATCATAAAGACAGCAGCAGGTGGGACGGATTCGGGGCTCCTGGATTATTTATGACTTTGCATAACAGACTGAGAAACCATACACATGAACACAGATGGAGTCAAGTTCAGTCACATATTCGATGGCATTTCATTTCCTAGGTCATAAAGTCTGGAGGCCAAACCGAGTGAGTGCTTTGGTTTGAGTAAATAAAAGTAAAATCTTAGGAACCTGAAATGAAAGCAGGCAGAAGAGAGGTATGTACAGTGTCCTTAGAATCTGAAGGACATTTTCAGTAAAGGTTTAGGAATGGAAAGTAAGGAGAAGATTGCTGGACCCAGGAGTCTGAAAAGGACTTTCATTACCTGCATATCATTACAGTTGTTATTAGGAGTAGGTAATCGCACTGAGCTCAATTTATGAATCAAACTGCATCACGGATTTGTTTATAACAGAGACATAGGCACGTGTGTGTGCACACTGTGTGTGTGTATGTGTGTGTGTGTGTGTGTGTGTGTGTGTGTGTGTGTGTGTGTTCGTTCAGTACCATCCATGGTTTCAGGTATCAACTGGGGGTTGGTGGGACTTACTCTCCCCAAATTAGAGCTATACATCAAAGTCATCAAAAAATGAGGGGAAAGATTGAAGCAACATAAAAGAAGTTATCCCAAGTGATTTTTCTCCGTTTCTCCCCCTCCCTCACAACGTCCTCACTAAACAACTCTACAGCCAAGGTCTGTCTACCTTGATCAAAGGCTAGGAAAGGCCTGGGCATCTCTGGGCAGAGTGCAGAATTAAGGAAGCAGAACCTTGACAGGGAATGTGTGGGCTTTACACAGGGCCCACCTGTCTCAGCCTACTTCCCTATAAAGTGCCTGGCCCATGTCTTATCAGGAACATGACTTAGCATCACCTCAGCTTTCTTGTCCCTGACAATCAATCAGACAATGATTGATGAGACCTATGGATAAGACCTGCTGCCCTTAGCAGAGTCCCAGATGGGCACAAATGTTTGGTAATGTCAGTAATTGTTTACCTGAAGTCCAAGCCCTGGGTCCATGATCCAGCTTCTCTGTCAACACATGAAGCTTGACTTAGCAATACAGGGGGAAACAGAAAGCTGATCTCAAGCAGAATCGAGGCATGCTGTGCCACCAAAACATGCAACCGAGCCAAGGAAAAGCCAGAGGCTCCACCTCAACTCCTACTGGACTCCTCTAAAGTTCATAGAATAGACTCAGATACCTCACACATTTTGAGTTTACCTAACAACTGAATTACTATAGTTATTATTCCTGGGAAAAATCCAAGTGTTTTTTTCAGATGAACTTGTTCTTATGTGGCATTGTCCTGGTGAATGACTTCTCTAGATATCTAAAATGAATAATCCTCACTAATACTGCATGCCAAGACTCTAAAAGGAGCTACTCCAGAAGGAGGAGCTGTGCAACAGTGGGTGATGCTGTTCTTCACTAAACTTGTACTCTGTGAAAAACCTCTGATTATCATCTTATGTGAGACAAATTCATTGTGCTCCACATCCTTATCCTAACAGCTTAGGACAGAACTGTTGAATTGGGGGAGATTTTTAGCTTCTGGAGTATTACATAAACTTTTCCATCAGGGATTAGCATCCCTAATCTGCAAATCTGAAACCCAAATGTTCTAAAATCTAAAACTTTTGAATGTCATATTAGAACTCAAAGTACTTCTAATTTCAGATCAGTGTGATTTCTAAATAGGGCTATTCAACCTGTATGTGATTTAGAATTGAAATTATGACTATACAAACATGCACTGCATGACAGCAAACAAAATTAAATGCTATAAAGTAGTCATTTGAAATGAGAAAAGAGTCAGTTGTTTTTAAACATCTACTTCTGCTAAAGTGTACTGCACCAGCCCTAAGTTAATTGGTTCACACTTGAGGCCAGCTACCCAGCATGCCTTGTAATTACAAACACCATGATCAGTGTTTCGCCAATTTCAGGAGCTTGACCATTTTGTACAACAGTTATAGGAAAAATTAACACTTGGAAGAGGGCTGACTTTTAAATTTACAACTATTAATTACCATCCTTCCTTTGTCCACTTTACCTAAGCATAGTGAAAAGCTATTGCAAGCTATGCACATTTTAATTAAATATGAATTGTAAGTTTCCTTTCATCCCAGTTTTCTGACCCATTTATTCCAAAATTCATATTCCTTGCTGCAAATTAATCAGATGACCAGTCTATGATGGGCACTGGCGTTGCATAAATTCAAACACCAACATGGCCTCAGGGAACTGAACGATGGCATCCAAAATTCTATGTTGAAAGACTAAGTCACCCGGAGATTTGGAGATTCAGATTTAAGGAGACACAATGAGTAAAGTATTTTTCCTGACTCCTGATTTAGAGACATGGTCCACAGGTCCATGTTTCCTGGTCCTGTACTATTGTCCCTGGCCACTAAACAGTGTGGTCCCATGTGAAAGATAGAAACTCATCTCCTGGAGTCTCCCTCCGGCTTCTCCCCAGCAACCCGGCCTCGGCTAAGGCAAACCCCTCCGTCTTCTATACTGCCGTTTCCTTCTTAAACTCTTCAGGTCTCCACTCAAATGTGATCTTAGTAAAGAAGTCTTTCTTAATCCTGCTACAGAAGCATCATGCATGTCCCATCTCTCCAAGACCTAGTTTTCATATTCTTCATAGCATTGAGTACCTGACTTAACACTGTTTTTTAGTGACAATGTAAGTTACATGGAAAAGAGGAAGAAAAAAAAAAAAAAAAAAAAAACTCAATGTGCTCACCACTATATCTCCAGGTCTTTAAAAACAAATGAACAAACAAAAAGTCCTTGGAACTTGGATCATAATAATTACATCTGTGAAACGTATGGCCCCCAATGTGCACTCATAAAGTCTTTTGTTCTATTTGATACTAAAGGCCCAGTACCTAAAGAAGTACTTCATACTTGAGACACTGGGTAATTATGTTCAGTGATCTCCAACACACAGGCATGCTGACTTTTTGATCGTTTATGATGAGGAGGATTTGATAAATGAAGCGCATTCTCTCCTGCTGAGCTAAACTCCCACTCTCTGGCCTACTATTATTAAATGCTCTCAAAATCAAAAAAGCAATAAAGAAATAACTTTATTAGTGTTTAATAGTACTTAAATTTGATCAATAAATAAAAGTTAACTACTCCCCTAATCAGTAAAGCTTTTAATGGTTATAAAAATTGAAATTACTATCATAATGGACTACATTTGGACATTTGACAACTCTAAATACCATACTTTAATTTTCTACATTTAGTCTTCTCATCAAAACACACACTTTTTTTATTTTTACTGAATTTTACTAATATGTAATTTTCGCTTTCCATACAAGGTTATGCCCTTGCTCACTATTAAAATACAAGCAAGAGAAAGCTGTGGCTGGGGTTGGAGCGACTACTCCATGGTTAGAAGTGCTTGCTGTGCAATCGTGAGGACTGGCTCCCAGGACTCAGAACAAGTGGGAAGCAGGCTCGGGCCTGCAGGTCAGTGAGGCAGAGACAAGGAGGCTAGGGCTTGATGACTCCCACCCTAGGAGAGAAGAGTCGGGCCCTGTGTTCACGGAAAGACCCTGCCTCTAAAGGAACAGGCGGACCTTAAGAAGCCACAGAAATAAGAAGTGGAGACTCACTGAAGGGCACATCTCAAGTCCAGTCACGCCTGCTCGCTCCATGCTGCAGTAAACGTAATGAGATGCCTTCACTGCTGTCGTCTCTCCACATTCATGAACTGCATCCTACTGAACTGTGAGCCAAAAGCAACAAAACAACAGTTTCCTCTTTAAAAACACAGATAGGGACAGGCTGAGCAGTGCTCTTCCGGCTTCCAGGCACACCCACAGACACTCTAATCCATATTCGCATTCCCACATGCAGAGAGTAAGTGAAGTCCTGCATACATATGTGTTGTTGACATGGTCTCAGACCCAAGAGAGTAACAAAGCCTTTCCTTTGGTGAGGCTCAGAGGGATGGCAAAGCCTTTCTCTGGTCCCTGTGTGGATGGTGACATATGTGAAGGAAATGTCTACCATAACTTTCTCTCCGGCTCAGATATTTACATTGTGAAGGTTACCTCTACAGGACCTACTCCTACTAAGATTGGTCAAACCTGCCTCCTGTTCTGCTGTGTATAATGACCCTGCCTCTCTGTACAACCATATATAATGAACAGACTAAGCCTCTAGGGCTCTGCGGATTATCCACCCAAGGGCCCAGACCACCCAATCCCAGCTTTTCCATATGCGGGCCTGTATGTGTGCCCTTTCTTCATCGCCTCCCCCCCCAGGTAGGCCCTGTAGGATGCAACACACACTATATAGTAGATAGACAGATATGAGAGGGGGGGGGGGAGGGAGGGGCAGACAGACTTTTGAGGGTCAATCTCATAACTGATGATAAGAATGTAGCTTTGGGATGGTAAAATGGCTTCATGGGTAAAAGCATCTGTCACAGAGCCAGACAACCTGAGTTCAGTCTCCAGGACCCACATGGTGGAAGGAGGGAACCATCTCTCACAAGGTGTCCTCTGACCTCCACATGACAGACACACACATAGACACACAAAAAGGATGACAATGATGACAATGACATCAACGATGACAACAATGACGATGATGCAAATAAACAAATAAATGTAAAATTGCCTTGAAAAAAATGTAGGTTCTTGCTGATTGTCCTCCCAAACATATAAGTGTTAACAGTTTGGTTCCAAGGCTGTCACTATGGAGAGGGAATGGAACATCAGGGCAAGGCTGTTCTAATTGGGCAGTTGTACTAATTACTTTTCTGTAGCTGTGACAGAACTCCATGACAAAGATAACTTATAGCAAGAGTTGCGGCGTAAGAGTACCAGAAGGATGAGAGTCCATCATGATAGGGAGGCACAGATCAGGCAGCAGAATGAAGAAGCTGAGAGATCACGTCACAGATTTCCGCTGTCCAATTACATTAGGGCAATAGGAGCCCTGTGATTGGGCAGGGAACCAGGAGGCAGAGCTAAGAGTGGCACAGGTGAGGGTATCTGGTGAGGAGGAGGAAGATGGCAGTGGACATGAACTGGCGTAGCGCCACAGATGGTTATGTTATAAAGGTTAGAAGTTTGGGGCTTTTATCATTATCAATTGGCTCTGAAATTATTGTATTGGCATCTTGTAAATTGTGTTTTATTTGATACATAAATCTGATTGGTTAACTATATGTATAAGAGTTTTAATTCTACTGGGTAACTGGGTATTGAGATGGCTGACCGTGGGGTGGGCGGTTGTTGCGTGGGCCTGGTGGCAGAGATCCATCAGGGGACTCAGGAGCTCCGGCACAGAGTGAGATGCACAGGGCAGGAGCCCGCTCTGCAGCCCACTGGTTGCCAGCACTAGCGCGGGAACGTGCTGGCTTTCTTTTGTAATATTTCCCACAACAATCACATCTTTTAGAACAAAAACAAAGCAGAGAGCAAACTGAATGTGGACCAAGGCTTTAAACTAAGTTCTCACCCTGTGATCGGACCCTCTTGGGGGTTAATCAACCTTCTTTCTAGAGGTCACATATCAGATGTCCTCCATACCAGGTATTTACATTACAATTAATAACACTAACAAAATTACAGCAACAAAAATAATTGTGGACGTCACCACAACATGAGGAACTGTATTAAAGGGTCGCAGCATTAGGGGGAGCTCAGAACCGCTGCTTTAAACTCTCCAAGGGAAGTATGTCCACAACAACATACTTCCTCCAGCAAGGCTGTAGCTCCATATAACCATACCAGATAACACCACCAACTGGAGACCAAGTGCTCAAATACAGGAGCCTACGAGGAATATTTTTCTCAAACCACCATGAAGGTCCTTAGGGCACTAGGTGACGCTAGGAGACATTACTCATTACTTTCCACTTCTTGGCGATGAGGCCAAGTTTACTAAGCTAGGAGTCTCCTATCATTACCACCCAGCACCCTCACAAGAGACCCAAAAAGTATGCTCAGCTGACCACAGCCTAGGCTCTCCAAAACCAGGAGCCAGAATAAAACGTCTCTACTTATAAGTTAAATGAATTGGTGGCTAGAGTGATGGCTTGGTGATCGCCAGCACTGAGATGACCACTCACAACTATCTGAAACCGCAATCTCAGAAGATCCAATACCCTCTTCAGGCCTCCACATCACTAGGCATGTCCATGGTGCACAGATGACATACATGCACACAAAACATCAACACACACAAAATAATAAATAAATTTTTAAAAAAGAAAATGAATTACACGGTTAATTCCTTTTTTATTTTTTACAACAAAACCATCTTGGAGAGCACAGAGGAGCTATCTGGAGTTGGTGCTATTGTGCCCATTTTTGGACAGAACCTTCAATAGGCAGGATAGCAAGCTTTTTCTCCATCAACTGCCAGATAACTGATTTAGAGTTTAAGGGCTATATGGTCTATGTCACAACTAAACTCCAAACTCTACCCTAACAGTGGAAAAGCACATTGGCTAATAAACTTGTCTGTTCCAATAAAACTTTATTAACAAAAACAAGCAACCAGCTAGGTTTGCTCTGAAGGCTAGAGCTGGCGGATCTCTAGTCCACCTCACTTCACCGAGGAACATTATCTGAGCCCACAACAACCCAGCTTATGAACGGCTGTGTGCCGAAAGTACCATATGGCAATGGCTTTCCTTAACTTTCACTACTTTTGAAATACAAACTGCAACAGAAACAGTCTTATTTTTAATTGGGAAATTTTAGACAACTAGAGCAGATCTCCTAAGCCTCTCCTCTGTCCCTCATGTAAAAACAAAGAGAAGTCACTTGAACTGCAGAGCAACTGGGTCATGAAAGTCAGGCCACCACACAGTATAGACATAGAAACAAGAGAGAACGACACACTCTACTTGTTTTCCTGGGAAACTTTTACCTGTGACTTCTCTCCACCACCTCAAGATCACCACTGCTCCTTAAATCACCACCATGACATCACACTGTGGTCTTACCCAGAGCTTTAAGAGAGGCCACATGCCTTTTCTTCATTGTATGTTTTTGTTTAATAAAGCTGGCTTTCTCTAAAGTCAGGGAGAAAAACTGGCCAAACAAAGCATGCCAATATGTGGGGCGTGAAATCGAAAAGAGTTACAAGATCCCTGTCCAAAGAACTCACGTTTCCTGCATTAAGTAAGGATGGCCAGGTACCTTTTGTTGATCTCAGGAATATTATTTTAACAGAAATGGAGACAGTGCAAGGATTAAGAAGAAGGAAAAAGGATCAGAACTTGGACACTTAGTCAGGAACGCAGCATCCAGGCAAACCAGTCCTGATGGGCAAAGTTACTGACAAGTGTCCTTCCTCAGCATGTTTGCTCACTTCTGTACCCACACGCCCTACAGTCCAGGTGTCACATTAACTCAGCATGGTGAGGAAGCTGGCAGAGGTGCAGGTGTGACAGACTGAGGAGGATAGAGGCACACTAGTGTCTAAGAGCGCAGGTGCAGGTGTTCACCAGCTCCAATCTGCTGCAGGAATGTATTGGTAGGTTTCTCAGAAAACCAGAAATAATGTTTTCTTACATGTAAAACTATTAATTTGTAGAAACACTTCACCAGTCAGTGACAACTCAGCCCACAGTCCAGCCATCAGCTTTTGTCCCTACTCTCAGCAGGCCATGCCCTTTCTTAACTCAGCTCTCTTGAGAAATAGCAGGTATTCCCAAGGAACTGCATAATGACAGCTGTTTCTCTCCTTGCCAAGATCACATGTATCCTTTATTTTAAAAATAAATAACACTGAAAGTTTTTTAAAAATAAAAAGCCCAGGCTACCTCGGTGATAGGCACTGCATACATTCACTGTTGAGTGGTTTGCTTCAGCCAGAATGGCAATCAGTGTTGAAACACATCCCACAAGTTCCAGCCGGCCCTGGGGCCAGACCAGAGGCAGCACAGTGGGCAGTCTCCTTCCCAATAATCAAGGTTGCTCGCTCTGGAGCTGGTATCTTGCCTCCATCAGCAGCCTCTTCCTGAAGCAGAGGATGAGCCTCAGACTATAAAACGAATCTGAGCTTGCCCTGGACTCAGGCTCCTCGCTCAGCTCAGGTCTGCCAGCTGCTGTGCAACTTCTGTCCCACTTTCTGCCCAGACCTGTAATTATTTACAGTTCTGCACCTGTCACAATCCTCAAACAATAACTTTCCTTGTTTCCTGGAGTTTACAGACAGTTAGACATACTCTGTTCCAAAGCCGAGAGCTTAGGGCAGATGAGAAAGGAGCTGCTACCATTCGGCACTCCACTTTGCAGAAGTATGGTAGCAAACAAAATACTCAGGCAATCGCTTCAGTCTTGGTGTGCACAGAAATGACCTATGAAATGCTAATATGGGGAAAACGCTTCATCTAGATGTCGAACCTCCAAAATTAGAACTTACAATTGAGAGAAGCATATAAAAGTTTGAAAATGGTGTGTAAAACATATTCCAAACACTCAGCAAACGTAATTAATTAAAGCATCGCCTTAAAAGATTGGTTAGTCACTAGTACAGCCACTGAACTAAGGCAGGGTGGAGTGAGCAGTTGTTAAATAATTCAGTAGTGGGGCAGAATTAAAGCACAATCAAAAAAAGGAAAGAGCAACACTGATGATGAGCTCTTGGGCCACTCTGCTCTCTCATGAAGAATGAAGCGGGCCTTTCGGCTGTGGCTAATTCAGGGCACAGAACCGGAAGCTCCGGCTTGCTGAGCTTCTGTTCTCCTAAGTTATGCAACGCTCACCAGAAGGTGCATATTTCTTTAAGAAACAAGCAGTCTTGGATGAACAGGGTGCATCTGGTGAACACATGTCCATGAGCAGGTAAACACATGATTTCAGTAATGACTTCCAACACCATCTGTCAGGCAGGTAGTGCAAAACCTACTCAATAGGAACGGCAGTTGGAAGACATTTTTAAGCATGTACACTTCTATCTGCTTAATAAAAGTCAAGATCAAAACACAAGCCTGAAAACCTGTCTCCCTCTGCCCTATATTTACCTGTGGCAGAGGCAGGCAGGTTCATTCTTGTTAATACAAAAGACAATAATGTCATACTGCTTACAAATACAGAAGCTGATTAATTGTCCCCAAAAGAAAACTTATGATAAAAAATGGCAGTAATTTAGTCATTGCTAATCAATAACTAGCAAGAACAATCGCTGTAATAAATTAAAGTGTGTCATCTGTCTACAAAATCATCTTACCATTAATTAAAGGATAAACCACAATGATGACAAGTACTTTAAAATAACACTCAATAGCGCTAACCCAACATTAACCCTAATGTAAAAAAACACAAGGAAAGAAAAAAATATAAAGCACAAAAGAGAGAAAAGTTCAATTAATAATTGTTCTGACTTTGAAGTAAGTTGATTTGCTGCTTTTCCCCTTGGGGTATATCTGTAAAGAGCTGACCCCTTCACAGTCATTAAATGACTTGCATCACTTAAACACTCAAAGTGAGATGCAAGAATAGCACAGGATGGACCTAGGGAAATGATTCAGTCAGTCAAGTGCTTTCTACACAAACATGGTTCCCAGAGTTCAGATGGCCAACACCCATGTAAAGGCTGGGCATGGTAGGAGGCCGGGGGTTGTGAATTTCTGGGGCTTTCTGACAAGTCAGTAGAGCTCCAGGTGAGTTCCAGGCCAAAGGAAGACTTGATCGGGGAACAAAAACAAGGTGGGAGCTAGAGAGATGGCTCAGCAGTTAAAAGCACTGACCACTCTTCCAGAGGACCTGAGTTCAATTCCCAACACCTACGAGGTAGGCACCACCTAAAGAACAACACCTACACATCTGTGCCCATACGATATTCACATAAGCTCACACATGTACAAAAAAAAAGCTAATCTGGTAACCTAGCTTTAAAGAAACAATCAAAGGAAAGTACCTTTACTGACTGTTACTCTAGATTCTAATTTGTGGAGAGTTTTGTCTGTTGATTTGATTGACACTTTGTGGGACTTGTCTTTGAACTCAGGGCCTGGTATATCTGAGCCAAGAGTTGATCAAGCACTGAACTACATGCCAACCCCAGGCCTATGTTTATTGAAGGGCAGATTTCATTTCTTTCACTGAATCTTTCAGGTGTCTGTAGCTTCCCCTAACACTTTAAAAAACACTTCTGTCCTATACTTTGAACCTCTGGTGCCTTGGAGCCCCAGAAAAGCTGGAGTCCCCTGAAATTTCACAGTGTGGGAAATATAAATCTATTTTTAAAAAAGAAAAAAGATTCGTCCTCATTGAAAGGAGCAAGGCCAGGTATTTCTTGGAACTCTCCATGATTTCCTACCTTGCTCATGGACATCCAAGAAGGAATACCTTGAAGGACACAGCTAGAAAAAAAATGACAAACTAACTGGTGATTTAAGCCATGGATTCAAGAAATGTGGCTTTTACAAGTCTACTTTAAACGTATCAGAGGATGTATTTGTAAGGTACCTGGAACAGGCAAATTCAGAGAAAGAAAAA
The DNA here is from genome assembly GCA_028551405.1 of Uromys caudimaculatus. Classification (NCBI taxonomy): domain Eukaryota; kingdom Metazoa; phylum Chordata; class Mammalia; order Rodentia; family Muridae; genus Uromys; species Uromys caudimaculatus. The sequence continues at coordinate 30,264,005 of CM052714.1, read as the reverse complement.
GCAGATAGGGGTTACCAGGGACTAGGAAGGAGAGGAGGAAGGATTGCTAGGAGAGTTTCAGTTGGAATAATGAACTCAGCTTCTGATATATATCGGTTAGCTGGATACAATACAGAATGCAGATGTTCCCTGGCCTAGAATATGATCACAAACTAACATCCCATCCCGAGCCATTCAAAATGCATTTAATATACGTAGGCTATGTCCTGTCACAGCATCATAGCACACACACAGTCGAGTACACAGGATGTTTCTGCTCAGACCATGATGATGACAGGGATCTACAGCCACTGCCACTGGCCAGCATCCTAACAAGAGCATCCTAGCAATGTGAAGTTTAGTTTTAACAATGGGCATGCATATTGGTTTTGGGCCATGATAAGGTTGAAAGGTCTTACACTGGAGACTAATATTTACCTGGACAGAGAAACCAGAAAATGAGAAAATAATAGAAGTAGTAGGCACAGGCATCAAGAGGTCAGAGGACATCACTGAACCTGTAAATACGGAAACAGAAGCTCCCAGATGACAGGCAAATATCACACTCCCCCCCACCCCCCCCGCCATGCAATTCAGCATCTGGGCTCAGCTGTACAAGAAAGGAGTGAGTGTCGACGAACCTGAATGGACCTCTATTCTGAACAGTCCTAAAGAATGGCTTTGCCTGCAAGCCTTTCATCCAAATGAAAGACAGGCAGAGATGATAACAGGCCAATGGCTGGAGGGCCAAATGTCCTCCACACTCTTTATGCAATAACTCTGGGTATTCTTAGCAATGTCAAATTTTGCTTAGAAGCATGAAAAAAAAAAACTAATTCTAAAGGTCATGATCTGATGTGTTTTTCAATCTTGGAGGAAAAAAAAGTGTTAACTATATCTACATCTTTTCCAGTTATTAGCGAGGGGAAAGCAGCACTGCATGATAGAATCTGAAAAAGATCTTCTGTTCTTTCAGTGGGCCAAAAGAGAAAGTCACAAAGTCTTCTATCTTGGCTTCATGAGTTTTGGTACACTGGGGAATAACATATCTCATGGCTTGTGGTTTATTGGTGACTTCTGTTGATATAATGCCCCCTTAGTAAAAGCAGAGACAGCATGCACTACTGTAGGCGGAGGACCTCTGCACATTTCATGCACCGGAAGCACAGGGAGCTGGAGAATCCTCTGTATGTGTTCCTGACAGTCTATGTGTGAGACTTGAATCACCTAGGAGCGTGTCATTGATGGTATCTGCAGAGACAATAACTGAGGGGGAATGGCCTCCCAAGCAACACAGTGTAAACAGTACCTCACTGATCAGATATAAACGAAGTCCTAGGAAAAGGCACCATTGGTGCACCTGGCTCTGGGGCATCATTCTTCAGGAAAGCATCTGTCACTGCTGCTATGACTGCTGGCATCATACTTGCTTTAGCCTCTTTTAAAAAACAGTGATTCCACAGGAGTCTTCCACACTTTCAGTTCCACATTCAGACTGTGGAGACATCAAGCAGTCATCTGGTTCTCTGTCTCTCTGGGATCCGGACAGTCATGGCTTAACTATCCAGCCCTACAGTGCAAGCCAAACTAACACCTTCCCCACTCTGTTCCTCTAGGGTACGCTGCCTACTACATGGTCCTATTAAGGAAATAATAGGAATGTCTCCAGATCCAAATTAAAAACCTGACACTATAATGAAAGCAGAAAGCAAGTTCTTAGTGAGACCCATGCCAACAGTGACTCCTGCCTTACAGCAGGGGCCTGTTAACTTATCCGGAAGCTTTTGTGAGTCAAGCCGGCCCAGGGCATCACATGTCCAGGCACTAAGAGATGCTCTTAGTATTAGATTCCCATCATCCTCATGACATAGACTGCACATGCCAAGAGCAGGCAAGGATCTCTGTAGACCTGACCTTCAGAAAGCTAAAAAGACAGTTTGGATGTTGTCACTCACATTAAGTATATGAACTGAAAATAAATGTACACAGAACACTTGTCCCTGAGAGAAACTAATCCATATGGAAAGAGAATTCTGCCACTTATTATGGTTTGAGGTTTGTTTTTGTTTGTTTATGGAGGATAAGTGGCCCTTTTCACCCAAAGGGGGGGAGGGGGAGGAAAAACAAAACCAAACCAAAACAATGACAACAACAAAACAGTAGCACTGCTTAATCTGGAGAACTCACTATGTAGACCAGACTAGTATCATACTCTGAAAGCATAGTATCATACTCTGAGAGCGACGCCTCCTGAACTCTGGGATTCAGGGCATGTGCCACCATGACCAGCAGTGGCTTATACTTTGTAAAACATAGTTACCAAAGGATTTTAGGGATCTGGAATTAAGTTACAAGAATTCTCTTATTTCAATTAGTAAATTATCAGAAATGGTTTCTAGGTTCCAGAAACCTGACTACTGGTATTTATAATAAGAAAAGGAAATAAATATATTCACATTTGAAATATTTAAAATGGAAGTCAGGGTAGATGAAGAAAGGTGAGCAGTTCTTGACCTTCAAGAACTACCCTCTTGAAGGTAGACCCCTGGAGGACACTAGCCAGTCATCCTAGCCTAGTTGACATGTTCCAAGCTGGGGTACACTTTATCAAAACTCAAGGTAGATGGCAAACAACACCCAAGGTTGATCTTTGACCTCTAAGTCAGATACAGGAGAATACCATGCCCGGATGGAATAACGAGACTGTCACAAAAACAAAACAACAACAAAAAAAGTTTTTTTAATATTTTCTTTTTAACTGACCCCATACATTACTTTACCTGACCTAAGGACATATGTGCTCACTCGGAAGGCAGTTAAAAGAAAAGACTGTAAGGTATAATTTTAGTTATCACCTTGACCATGTTCAGAATCCACCAAAACCGAAGCAGCGGGGGACACCTGTGAGGAATTTTTTTGACTAGACCATTTGAAGTGGGAAGACTAACTAAATCTAGACCACATAAAAAGATATGAAGGAAGGAAGCTTTTGCTTTTTTGCCTTGCTTGCCCTCACTCTCACTGGCAAGTCTGTCTGTCTGTCTATCTATCTATCTATCTATCTATCGCTGGCACTCCGTCATAAGAATCAGAACCTACTTATTCAGGTTCAGTGGCTCTAGGAATCCTCCAGGACTCCAGCACCAGAGTGGACTGCTAAGGCAGCCAGCCTTATGGACTGAACAACTCCTGGATTCTTGGCATTTCAGTTGTGAGACAGCCATTACTGGAATACCCAGAACACAGTCTGTGAGCAGCTATTTAAAAACAAAAAAAACCTGATAGATGATAGATAGATAGATAGATAGATAGATACATACATACATACATACATACATACATACATACATACATACATACATACATAGATTGATGGCTGATATAGATATTAGATATATTCATTCTATCAGTTCTGTTCCATCAGAGAACTCTGACTAATACACAAACTGACAACTAGAAATAAACAGTGAGAGGCCTTGAGTCTGGCATGGAGACTACTCTAAGGTATGTTCTGCCAACTGAAAGCCTCCAGCTCAGAAGAGAGGCCTTCTGCAGCCTCATACCTATTAGTACTCTCTCCCTCAGAAGACACAGACAGAGGGGAGGAGGAGGGCAGAATCAAATGGCAAGCCCCAGGTAAGAGCACTGACAAGGTAGTATACTCTAATAACTGGCTGGATTAAGTATGCATATTCACGCTGCCAGCCACTGACTTCCACCCAGCCTTTCCAGGTACTCAGGCTCTCCTGGCCTCAGACCATTGCTCAGAGTAAGCACTATTATCAATCACCCTCTCCAGCATCACTAGGCAGAAGGCAGGCTCCCCCTCACCCCAGGCCATCTGCACACACACCTGCTCTCTAAGGCAATGACTGTTCAGGGTCTGCTGGCTCAGAGATGCCCAGGCCCAGAGAGCCCCACAGTGAACTCATATTTCCTGCAGGAACTCACCCAAAGACCTAGAAAGAAAAACTAGAAAGTGCCAAAGAAAAGACACAGGAGAAAAAAATGGCAGTTTACAGATGTGAGCCATATCACCTCCTGGTAGTCAGAGAGCGCCATAGTCTAGAAGAACTTCAAAGCCACTAAATTCTGTTAACGCATGTGTTTACACACCTCTAAAAGTCTACATAAGCATTACTGCATGCAATGTGCAGTTCATTTTAGACTCTATTCATCATTACATTCATGCAGAAAGATTAACATATGATATCATAATCTTTGTCATTCTTACAATAATTAAAGAACTTAATCAGATAGTGGAGGGAACATAGAACAATCACTTAGTGACCCTACATTACATGTTCATAACCATTTCTCAAGGTCTGAATGTTACAGTGATGGCTGTTTCAATGTACATGGTAAAGTCGTTAGGACTGCAAAAATTCTCCACAGCTAGTTTCAATATCCAAGATGCTCATACGCACATACCTGAGAGGCATGGACTCTGGAGCAAAGTCAAAGTCATGGTAAATAATCCTAACAGCTGTAAAGACATTCAACTCCATTTACAGGAGGGGGACAGGCACAGAGGGAAAGAAAGACAGGGATAATCAAACAAGGTGCTCTCCTTCCAATAACCATTTGGTTGGCACAATTACAGCTGGTAATACTAATTATAAGGATGGAGGACGGCGGGAGGGAAGGACGCAGAGAGGAAGTCCTGAGAGAGACCGGGAGAAAGATCTCCTTCAGTGTCCTACAGCATCACCCAGTCACCTTTGCTCAAGAATAAACTGGCTACTCTTAGGTGAGTTCGTTTTTCTTTTTAACTTTTTATTAATTCTTTGTAACGTTCACATCCTGTACCCCAATCCCACTCATCCCCCCAGTCCCTTCATGTCCATCCTCTGCCCTTTCAACATCCCCCTAAAAAGAAAATAAAAAACAAATGAAATAAATAAACAAAACATTCAAAGAATCTCGTCACGAAAGCTGTAGTGTGTCACAGTGTGTCCCAGTGTGTCCCAGTGTGTCACAGTGTGTCCCAGTGTGTCACAGTGTGTCCCACAGTCCCTTTTGTCCACACATCTTTACTTGCAACATTCATTACAATGAGTCATTGGTCTAGCTCAAGGCCTCTGTCTTCTGTCATGCTATCAACACTGGATCCTCACCAGCACTCCTCTAGGATACCCTGCTGTTGCCCTGTGTCATGGAGATCCTGAAGCTTTGGATCTGCAGGACTGGCCCTTTTACATGCTTCAGCAGTTCATAGATGGAGTAGATATTTGGGTAGAACAAGTCAAACCCTGGGTAGAAGCTGAGTTGGTCAGCACGCCAGCTCTCCGGCACCCACACCATGAGGGAGAGCTCTGCAGCACTACCCTGGCTAGTTCACCTAATGCCTCAGCAGGAAAAAGGCTAGGCCAGGTCTCCTACTCTTACACCACTGGGGCTAACTCACCTGCACTTGCCCCATCAGGGCCACAACTCTACTGTGCTGCCCAGGGGAGGAGAAGGTTCTGCTCTTGAGTGAGAGGCAGGGATTGCTCTCATGATCTGGGGCTAGCTCTTCCACTCTTGTGACCTGGGCCAGCTCTCCTATCTACTGTGGAGGGGGGAGGGGGCATCTCTCCCTCACTCAAGCTAACACAGGGCAGACAGAAAGGCAAGCCCAGATCTCCAGGGAAAGTTGGGGAGTTAGTTCTTAAAATGGTCCAATCTGATGCAACTTTCACCTTCAAGAATCTATCTACATAAAATAAAATGTGGTAACAATAAATGAAGCCAAAGATGTCTGTCCAAACATGTTCATTTATTTAACTATTATGTTTACAGTAGTAAATGAAGAACTGAAAATCTAAGCACTCAAAGAAAAAATTATAACTAAAGATGGATTCATAAAATTAGATATATAGTTATTTAAATAGACACTTAATAAGATTATGTATAAAAGTTTTATCTATATAGAAGAGAAGCCAATATATAAAAGACGAGATAAGCATTTATTAATGTTACCCACAGACATCAGCACAAATTTTAAATCATATCTCTCAAATGTTCTGTATTAGAAACTTTTTGTATTTGAGAAGAAAAATAGTTTTTAAAGTTCATAGATTAACCACCACTATGATTTCTGAAAATTATTTTCAACATGAAAACTAGCTTCACAAAATAAAAGCTATATTCAATAGAGAATTCTTTCTCATATGATTCTGAAATTTTCACTGAAAATCTGTCTTAAGACATAAACATTCACAAGCCCGCACCAATGACGTCAGTGTCACTGAGCCACACTAGGAAGGAATTACACGGTAAACGTGATGAATTAGACCACAGTTTTTCCTCAACAATCTTGTTACAACTAAAATTCCAATAGGAACTTACCATGCAGAAGTAAGAATTGAAGTTTGTAAACTGGTCTTTCACCCTACCACTAAGTGACAAACCTAAATAAATGAAATGATCAACAATTCTCAGATACATAAGAGAAGCAAGGGCATGGGATACACTGCTGCCCTAATATTAGGTAGAAGAGAATTAGAATTTGCCAAGGCAGAAACCACAGAAGGCAGTAATTGATGGCTTTCTGGAGGCGCTGTGTGGATAATTTTTAAGTTAAAACTCCATGTCACACAATGACTCTGTCAGGTGTTAGTTTTACTTCCAGTATCTTAATGGCTTTCACAGTGGATAGAGAAGCCCCTGCGAAGCTTCTGGTGGGACCAAAGTAAAAGAAGCCACTTGTAAACATACCACAGCACTCAGTTCCTCTAGATAAGGAATGTCCCAAAGAGAAAGTAACTAACCACAGTCTAACCTGCTGGGTTTTGACGGGAACCTATCTGATCTAGGATAGGAAATACCCATGATCAGCCCTCCGCAGCCTTCCAGTTCTACCCAGGGAGAGGGGACAAGGAAACCCCTGAGGAAGTCACAGTCCAGAGGCACAAACCACCAAGACACAGAAACCTATTCACAGAACTACAGAGCACGCCTAGTGCCCTGCACCTTGCTACTAAAGTACTAAAGGCTGATTTACATGATGGTGCCTTTATCCAAATAGACCATGCGTGCATAGTAAGAAAACATCACAAAGTATGATTAAAAGCAAAAGGCACAATATGAAAAGAAAGCAAACATTAAAAACAGACGCAGATATGGCAGGCACGTTAGGCTAATCAGACTTGCAATTTAAAACAACAATGATTAATATGCTAATGCCTTTAATGATAAAACAGACTACATGTAAGAACAAAAGGAAATGCTAGACAGTAAGCCATTGTGACAGACAAGGTATGCTTCTCCTGGGTTCAGGAGCAGACGGGACATAGCTGCTTAAACACATTCTCACCTTGAGGGTACCTCAGCAGAAAACAAAAACTAAAGAAACTAGAAAATAGAAACATTGGAAAATGAAAAGTTATAAAATAAAAAAATGCTGTGTACCATTCATGTAATGAGAAAACTAGAGGAGAAGGCAAAAGCTCAGAAGAAATGACAAAAGACTGACCACTGAGAAATTCCTTGACATTGTCATGCACCAACCAAAGACAAGGAGCTCAAATAACCCTGAGCAGCACAACTCTAAAGGAGCTGTTCAAACTGTAGAAAAGTGCAGCAAAAGATGCACAGAAAGCCCTGCCCAGGGCAGGATGCCTACAGAGGGGAACAAAGATACGAAGTACATCTGATTTCCCTACAAACGCCACAGAAGAAAGAAAAACCATGAGTGAAGTGTTCCACTGGGGCATAAAGCTCTGAACTCACAGAAATACAAGATTATTCTCCAAGAAAAACTGAGGGTTTCACTAACATTAGAACGCCTTCCTGAGAAATGTGAAAGGTTCTCCACAGAGAAGCAAATGATAGAGGCTAGAGATACAGACCTGCATGAAAAAGGACAGTAACAAAGGAACAGTGAAGCTAAAATAGAACATTGTAATTTTCTTGTACTTGACTGAGCTAAGACGCAAGTTTAAAATTATATTTTTTTTAAAAAAGGAAAACAATAGCAAAACAAGTAAACAAAAGCCACAATCCACCAATTTGTTCATGGGTTCATGTACTCATTAATTTTGACACACACATACAAGACACAAAAGTAGGGAGTGAAAAAGGATATTCAACCACACAATAATGTCAGCTATGCCGCAAGCCATGAGACAGATGTAGATAATACTTTATGGTTCACTGTCAAGAAATAGAGGCAATATTTTTTTAAAATTTTTATTATGTGTAGGGGCAGTGCCTGCAGAGGCCAGAAGAGAGCATCAGATCCCTTAGAGTTAGAGCTTCAGGGGATTCTGAGCCACCAGATGTGGTCCTGGAAACTGAACTCAGGTCCTCTTCAGAGTAGCAAGTGCTCTCGACCATGTTGCTCTAGCTCCACAGAATTACTATAAAGGGTTACAATACAGCAAATTTCATTTACAGAAACACATACAGACCATGCATCACACCATTTGTAGCTGAGAAAATAATCCATACCTGCTAATAAAGCACAGATAAGATGGGGCTCCATCTCACAAACACTTGAGACACTGTGAGAAATGAGTCCTCTCCATATGAGTAGCATCACTCTCCAATATCTAGTCATCCTCAGTATGTGTTAACAAACAGTAGGACCAGTAAGCTTCTGGTCAATAACAGAGTATTAATAGCTGAGTTCTGGGCAAGTCAAAGTTGCATGCAAAAAAAAAAAAAAAATTGGTTTTAAGACAGCCCTGTCTGGCCTCAAACTTCCTATATATAGAGATGACCTTTAGAACTTCTGATCCTCCTGTCTCCACCTCTTTAATGTTGAAAATACACTCCTTCCATTTTTTTATGCAGTGCTGGAGATCAAACCTAGTTAGTACTTTATACATGCTAGACCGGTGCACTAACACATCTGCAACTCTCCCCAGCCTCACATCGCTGCTGTGTGGGCACACCTCTACATTTTTCAAGGTACAGATAATCTTAGGTACAGATATATCAAAATATGTATAAAAATCTATATAAAGAAAAATTTAAAGCTAATGAACAAAATCAAAGAAGAATTTAACAAACACAGGGAACTATGTTCATGGATAGAAAGACCTAATACTGTCAAAAGTCACTTCTTCCCAATGTGACCAATGTAGTTTAACATAACCCTGCTCAAAAGCCCAGCATGTTGTTTTGTGGATATCAACTAAGAGATTCTAAATATGGAGAACCAAAATATCTAGTTGGCAAGATGGCTCAATATATAAAAGCACTTGCCACATATCCTTGGTGACCTGAATTATTACATCCCTAGAATTCAAAATGAAAGGACAGAGCCAACTTCCAAAAACTGTCCTTTGATGTCCATAAGAATTCTGTGGCATAGTCCCATTGGCATGTGCACACATGCAAATACACACACACACACACACACAGTAGTTAATAATAAGAAATTTAAAATAAAAAATTGATTTAAAGGATTCCAAAGGTCTAACAGAGTGTGTGCTATTTGCAAAAGAATAGGCAAATAAATCAGTAAGCAAAACAAAGAGGCCAGAAAATTCAACACAATCAATTAATACTTGGCAAAAACAAACAACAACAAACCAAGTAGCTAGCTGGAGAGACGGCTCAGTAATTAACAGTACTTCCTGCTCTGCTCTTGCAGAGAACCTAAATTCCCAAAGCCTTTATCAGGTACCTCACAAACACTTATAATGCTAGTTCTAAGAAGATTTGATGTGCCTGGCCTATAGCGGCCTATATAGGCACCTGCACTCATATGCATATACCCACACAGAAACACATACATGCACAAAACTTAAAATAACTTCCTAAAAGCACCATCCCACAAAGCCAGACATGATGGTACCCGTTCTATAATCACAGCTACCTGGGAAATCGATGCAGGAAGCTAATAGGTTTATAGCCAACCTGGGACACAAAGTAACTTCCCAGCCCGTTTAGGTCATGCCTGTCTAGAGGAGATGGGGAGGAGTAATAGGGAAGTACAAACTCAAAAAGACGTTCCTTATCATGTGCTCCTAGAAAAAAGTACAGAAGAACCGTGGCGCCTCTTGCAATGGACAGAATCTAGAAAACCCAATGCTGCCCACACAGCATGCATTGCCGCAGTCATTCGGGACAGTCTGGCTGGGAACCAGCCTCTCTTTTTGCAATCAGCCCCTCGGTGTCTCCTCTAGCAGTGAAAATGTCTGTCTCTTAGAAACCTTTGCATATGAGCTTCAGCCCGTTTACTCACGATGGCTAAACCTTGCAATCAAGATGCCCAGCAGTAGGTGAATGGGCAAACGGGACAGGCAGATGGCTTTGCTGGGGCTATGAGTGCATTGTCCCTGTCACAACCTCAGAACAAAGCTACCATGCCACCTGCTAACAGAAGACAACTGTTCTAGAGCCTAGGTCTAGTAGCAAAGAAAACAAGGCACAGAAGGCCGAGTTGGCACACTGTCTTTCCTCCCCAACACTAGGCAGGAATCTGCCTTATTCTCATTTTTGTCCTGGGCCTCTAACACAATGTCTGGCAAAAAAGAGCAAAACAGTTCATTGGCAAAGCTGAGAGAGAGAGAGAGAGAGAGAGAGAGAGAGAGAGAGAGAGCCCGAGATCCTCATCTGAGCTGGCCTAGAAACAAGGCAGATGGGAGGGACGAGTGGCTCCCAAAGGTGGAGCACATTTTGGGCCAGTGCTACCCCAGAACGTTTCAGGAGCTCTTGCAGCAAGTGAACATAGTGTGCTCGGTGGGGACTTCATCCTCATGGACCTTCTTGTAAACAAACTGCAAATACTGTCAGTACTTTCAAACAACAAAGGCAAAAGCTAACCAAGAGGGAGGAGGCTTTAGCTACATGTCTCTAACTAACATGCTGAAACAAATCAAAACCCTGCGCCCTTCAGAGCCTACTGGTGACTGTTAACCAAGTGCCAATTGTTCACCTAAGGCCTTTCATGCTTTGGTATGGTTACTGTCAGAATTGTTATTTTGTCTTCTTCAAATTACATCCTGATGTCAGGAAACCTTGGTGGATCAAACAAGATGCATCTCTGCAGCTAGCAAACAAGAAACACAGGTTTAAATTTTGCCCAGTTACAAACAGCCTCGCCTTGCTGAACAGAACGAGCATTGTTAGCTGTATTTTTTTCATGTTTTTAAAGCTCCAAGACTTGATCCAAAAGTGCCCTGTTGGTGCCAGCTGTGCAGATAAAGCTGTGCTCAGAAAGCAAAGATTTCCTTTTAAGCAGAACAAAGTACTTTCAAAGAAAGAGAGAGGGAGACAACATACCCCTATTATAAGACCTTGCTCATAGAAAGAACAGTTTCAGGCAAGTGATGGCCCATCCTAGTTTTAGCCAACCTTAGAAAGAATCAGTACTGAAATAGTCATGGTTTGAGCAAGTGAACATAAGAAATCAAGCAGTGTGTTCTTAGTAAGAAATTCTTCCCCGGCTCTCCTTAGTTTGGTGCACACTCACAAGGAAAGTCATCTCAAATACATTGCCACACCTTCAAAGTCTAACAGCACTTGGGGTCCATTAAGAACCGAAAGCTTTAGAGACTCAACACTGTTGATAACGTCACTGTAATCTTAAGTGTACTTTTTCAATACTGTTCAAAAGTAGATTCATTCAGCTTGCAGGCATTACACAATGTTTTACACAGGAATCTTTCTCTAAAGCCATCCAACCTTAAAACAGATGAATTCACCGTTTCATTCACAACTGAAGCATGGACTATGTGTGTCTCTAGCCCTAACAACTGTCTGACACTGAGATGACTGATACCTGCTGAAGGAACAAACACAAGGATCTCCCCACGAGACAGTGTGAAGCACAGGGCACCTCCAGCCATGGGGAATAGTACTGCTTGTGCCCACAAAGTCAAATCACTAACAGAAAAACGATCTGTTTAACGTATTCTGTCCACTGACACTAATTATAAGGACTCCTTTGTTAGCCAGTTCCAAAGAAAACAAGCTCCTAGAAGAGATCTAGGTCTCACCTGAAGAGGGTGGGGACCAGAATGGTAGCACCAGGGAGGGCAGTGAACAGTGAACACAGATTTTGCTTAACGGGTTTCCCACTAAGGCTATGATGCTTTTCTTTCACTGACTATTAATTAATTTCTGAGAATTTATTTGTGTTCTAGATTTGGACATATGCCTCCTTAAAAGTCTTCCTAAGTAGACCCACCCAAAAATAACCCCATCCAAAGACAAATTACCAATAAATATTTAATAGTGGGTATTCAACGAAGGCAGGAAGATGCTCTAATAAGCCGACGGAAGAGGCACCAGGCAAAGACAAATATGACAGCAAGGTGGGAAAGCAGTCTTCAAATTAGAACCCTAGGATAAAAGAGGTTTTTTAAAGCAAAAAGAAAGAGAACCTGTCAAATATATATATATATATATAATCAATGTAATTGCACCACAGAAATTTTCCTTTCTTTTAACAGAGTCTGCAGGCTGAAAGAATGAGCAAATTTAACTGGGACAATCAATTCCAAGATGCACCCCTACTAAAAGGTTTCAAAAATAAAAAATGTTCAGACTATCTAAGAAGAAAAAATAAAGTAATGAACAAAGGCATATTTAACTGGCATCCCAGTTGTCTAAAACAAAGGCAAGTGTAGTGTGAACCAGACGTGGAGAAACACCGTCCAGGAGAGTGCGAAAGGGAGAGTAAAAATGAACACTGGACCCAGGAGATGCCCTTCTAGTATGGAGACCATACAAAGACCAGTCTGAAAAACAAGAATACAAGATCCTTCCTTGAGAAATCTACTACAGGATGAACTTTGTGAAACCAGCAGGAGCCAGAAAACTGCCCAGCAACAGTCTGTTGACAGGTTCGCTCATACACAAATTGTACAGCAAAGACATAAATACAAGAGGCAACAGTGCGCTATAAAATAAAGTCCCATCAAAACATGATGGTGAGTAGTATCATAGTAGCCAACTGTTACAGCAGACACGTGTGTGACTGGAATAGTAAACAGACTTCATAGTAAGCCCATGTGTTAGCATGACCCCACAGCTGGCACTATTTGAGAGGTTCTAGAAACTTCAGGAGGTGATAACATAGATGGAAGAAGCAGGTCTACGTCCTTTAGGGATTTTTGTCCTTGGCCTCTTCTGATCTCTGTCTGTTTTCTCTCCACAGTGAGGTGGAAAGAGTCTCCAGCAAGGCTCCCGATACTATAATGTCCACAACTCTAAGCCAAGCAACCACACCTGGCAGACTCTGAAACTATAAGCCAAGCTAAATTTTCCCTGTTAAACTGTCTGCCTCATAACTTGTCAAACAATGAGAAAAGTATCATGCACAGTGACTTTACAAAGAAGATCAATGCTGTGACTAACACTGGCCTTAAGCTTTTGGACTTGATTTGTGAGAATTAGGAAAAGTTTGGAGAAGACAGACAAAGAACCAGGATGCTATGAGTGGAGATCAGAGCCGGTTCTGATGAGCAGTCAGAAGGTCCAAGTGCAGACAAAGGGTGAACAGCAATAGTTGTGTATGTATGAGGCTTCACAGAAAGGCTCACAAAAGGAACTAGAGGCCACTTGTGTTGTGCCATAGGAATAATTTGTATCCTCTGTCGGGGCACTGACACTTTGTAGGAAACAGGTGGGCTTTAAGGAGATGGACTCGCTCCTATGAGCAAAATCTGTTATGGCAACAGAGAATTTGGGCAGCAGCATGGGGGGTACTGCTGTTTTGGCAAAATTTAGAGTAAGAACTGAGAAGTAAAAATAGCAGGGCAGGACGACATTAAGTATTTATTTACAGCTTTTGGGGGCACGAACTGATGTTTAAAGTTATGACCAAAGGGGGTGCAGAGATTAATACCATTAAAAAGAAGCCACGCCCTTTACACCAAGACAGTAAGAAAAATGCTTTGAATGTAGTTAGGCAATCAGGAGCACGCAACCAACCTCAAGACCAAAGATAAAATGTACAAATAGCTACAGTGGCGTGCATTTGAGAAAGAAGACCCCTACTACTACTACACACTCAGAGTCACCTAAAGATTTGCTCCCTGGTATTTGTCCCCATGTGTTCAGCCAGAAAGACATGCAGATGTCACTGTAGCCATGGTCCAAGAAAACTCTGGTAGATTTCAGATAGAGCACATTAATATTGACCCTGCAGATGCTGATTGTGTGTGAATACAGAATAAATACAAGAGTGGTAGAGCCACAGAGGCTTCCAATGAGACTGGATTTTAAAAAGTGCGTAAGTCTATCCACCTTCTGCGAGGTTATTCAAGACAGAGATAAGAGGAAAAGAAAGGATGAAAAGAAGGGAGGAGAGAGGGAGGGACAGGAGCAGCAGGACGGACGGCTGTCTGTCCAGACTGCAATGAGGGCAGAGGAGGGTTAGTGTCGGACTGTAAGGGAGTAAACCTTCATTTTAAACTGTAAAAGTGTATTAGTCATAACCAGAGTGAAAAATAAATGTCACAAAGTTAGCTCTAGGGTGACCCGGTTAATACACAAATTCAATATGTTATCCTTTTAACATTTCACCTAGTCTGAAATTATGTCAAAATTAAACTTTAACGAAGAAGAGGACACACAGAAAAGAAACAGTCTCTGTCTACATGCTATCCAAAACTGACACAGCCGCTATACAAAGCAAGGCAACCTGAGTAAAGACCAAGCTAGTATAGAGAACATGGCATGACAGAGAAATAAAGGCAGAAAGGTTAGATGGTACCAATACCTGGGACACCTGACAACATCTTTGAACCACTAAATTACTCAAAGGTGGAACTACCCATCCTTGAAGCCGTTTGTGTCTTCAGATGATAAATTTTCCTTACTGCTGGCAGAGACTGCTATAAATTAAAATATGTAAAACCAACATGAGTTGAAACTTGAAAGGGGCCTAAGAGTTTAAAGAAATAATACCCAATCACAGGCAGCAGCTATCTATGTGACGGGACTTCCAAGCCTACCTAACTGTATTAGAATTATTGAATTGTGTCTGTGTTCTTTATATTTAATGTGAATAGGTATTTTGTCTGTATGTGTGTGCATACACTACATGCATGTCTAATGTCTGCAGAAGCCCAAAGAGGGCGTTGGATCCCCTGGTGAAGTTACAGATGGTTGTGAGCCACCATGTTGGGTGCTGTGAATTGTGGTTCTCTGGAAGAGCAGCCAGTGCTCTTGACTGCTGAGTTATCACTCTAGCTCCACGTGTTTATTAACAGACCACCTTCCAAGAGCCTGTTAGCGTGCCTTATTACTGTCTGAGCTGACAAAGCCTTCAACACACAAACATCCAACAGTTTTTTGTAATGTCAACTCTCTTTAGCATATAGCAAAAATTACCTGGCTAGGTATGATGCAAAGATCATTTAATTTGAAAAATCAAGAAGAATGTGATTTGAAACTGTTATAGTTTGTTGGCAGGAACAGGAAAAAATTGAAGTCAAATGAATGGGATATTAACTGTCAAATGTGGGAGACATTCCATGCATATTTAACATGGAGGCCAGGGAACATAAACATTTATTTCAGATAAAAGCTCCAGACCTGCTATCTTAAGGTTAGTATCTGGAATGTGTCTCTTCTGGCTGGACCGAAAATAGAAAGATGAGCCCAATGATATTTTATAGGAGTGATAAGAGAGGGCTAGAAGATTCTATCTTAATTGACAGGCAGAGCTAGTTAGATCTTTAAACAGCAGCACATAGACTCCAGATATGTCAAAAACATCATCTGGGCATATTTCTGTGCATTTGAAAGGGTTCAAGAAAAGGTAATGTCAACACAGTCACTAGTAAGTGATCGAGAAGGCACTTTGAAGTACAGAAGTGGCGTGGGTCTCGGCTGGACAGCTTGCTGTCAGCAGACTCTGGATCAGCTGCTGCTAACTGCATTAGGCTGCGGCCAGAGAGAAAAGCACCTACAACACTCCCAGGAAGGTGTGTCGTGATGGTGCAGCAAACGGTATGTTCCAGTCCTTGCAAGCAGGTGCTTCTAGTATATGTAGGAAAGATCAGAAAGCACAGGATTGTGGGATGAAGGAGCACATGTGGTTTGGATTTTATACTACTTATCAATAAGTCACTTTCCAAGAAAATTAGAGCAGCTCAAACTCTCACCAGTGATGAGACACCACTAATACTGCCTTACATTCACAAAGTCTGGACCTCAAATTCTGGTGAAGTTAAAAAGCAAAATCTCACTTAAATAGTGCCTTATTTTAATCTGTCGATTGGTAAATATTTTTTTTAAATGTTTCTTACTTATTTGCCACTAGCACTGCCTCTTCCAGAAACTGCATGTTCATATCGTTTGGATTTTTTTTTAATAAGATGTTAAATTTAAGCAGCTGTACACAGACACTTTCTATCTCCAAAGACATGGCTCATTATCAAGTCTTAATTCTGTTCCCTTGTTCTACATTAGAGGACTGTACTAACTGATGCAGAACTATGTGTGGCAGTAATCACAGGGGTCATGGGCTTCTCTTAAAGGTATACTTCAAAACAAAACAAAAAAATGTATAAAATGTTGAATGTCTGATGAAGTTCAGAAGCACTGCCCATGCCTCCAAGACAGAGAAGAGAGAACCCCACCCCACCACCATCCACATTGCAGGATTTTACCCTCTCCTCTACCACTATGAGGATCACGATAGGGCCTCTGCCAACTCAACATACACAGGGCACTCTCTTCACAGGACCCAAAGTCTTGGTGGCTTTTCTGACACCTGGCCTCCCTTAGTCACATAAGCAATGGGATAATGAAGGAAATCCAAAACTTCTCACTGCCCTTAATCATCCTGGGCTGTCAAAGTCCTGATTAGAATCTATAACAATCGAACTACCCACTGTGATTACCAAGGTGGCATATTTCAAAATCTTCTTTTATTTGATGCTGAAATGATGGCACAAATGTTAGCAGCCCAGAAGAAAGAGAAAATTTTAAAGTTTCTAGAATTTGCTCAATGCAGTATCCACAAGCTTTACTAATTTGCTAATTTATGTTTTAAATTTTACTTTGATGATCCTCTGTTATTAAAGGGGGTAAGAATTAATATTATAAGAGTAGCTTAGTTTCAACTATTAATGACTAAAATACAATAAATACACTGGCACAAATCATATTCTCATTAAAAGAAAAACAGGTCTTTTTCTTAACTATTATAAAATATTGACAGGCATTTTAAGAAAGCAGCAAATTCAACTTTCCAGTTTGACTATAAGCCCTCTTCAAGTGAGCCCTCTTACAGGAAAAATGCATAAGCCTGAACACACAGTGGCGGGTTGGCACAAAGGATGCGTGCACTGTTGACTTTTAAAACACAGTTAAAGAGGTCCCTGTCATCACCTCCATTTGTGTTTTTTCCCAAAACAATCCCTATGTGATTCTATCAGTATCTTTCTTAATGTAGTAATAATCTTTTCTTAATGGAAAGAGCAGCCTAGATCACAAAACCCCAAGCCATCCCAATATGAATACAACCAGCAGCTCACAGCCAGGGACACAGAAGGTAAACTGAGAAGATGACAGTGAAAGCAGAATTTACAGGTTTTAACTTCCCTCTGACACAATCAACGGTGGCAGACATCAGTGAGCCTCCTCCCTAGAGATTCCCAATGCTCTTACCTAACTCTCCATGCTCAAATCAAACCTAAACTCTTACATTTCATCTTAAGAACAGAAGCATTGTTCTCAGCTGTCACTTATTTTTACAATTATACAAGATACTGTTTTCTAACATTTAATTTAAAATGAATTTAACTCTCATATAACCTGCTCCCCCTATAGTATAAACTCTATTCCTGCCACCTAAATTCTTTTCAAATTTCTAGTTTCTAAGCCATGGTTCTGATGCTTTATGAGAGAGTATAATCTCAGGAGTTACATCCACACTCTCCTTACAGAATCCTTTTCAGACATGGCCACTGTAGGTTTTAAGAGTACCAAATATGTACAAGTCCCGATTTTGTTTCAAGGCATTGTACAACATCAGAGCTATGAACTTCTCCTGTGCATTTTGCTATTACTTCATCAGAAACCACAAAGAATAAACAGAATGAGGGAACATTCTCAAATGCCAATCAACTATGCTATTTCTTAAATAGTCTGAATACAGGTAAGGGCAAAAAGGTCTGCTTGCAAATACTTTTAAAACTAACTCTAACATTCTGGTCTTGGTAAATGATAGAAAGATAAATAAAATGTACACCTTACTGCAGCATTAACACCTTGTAGTAGAAACATCAAGTCAGCCCCCAGTAAACGGTCTCTATTTCTTTTCTTGCAGTTATAAATCTGTTGAGAGCAACAGTGGACTGCATCCAAAAGAAAGGAAAACACACTGTGTTTCCTGGCCTCTTTCACATGCAGGTGGTTCTCTCATTAAGGGTCCAGACAAGAGAGACAAACACTGAGTAGAACTTTCTAGAAAGCACCTTTGAAAAGGAGGCAGTATCAGCTGGCATACTTCCTCCTTTACTTCCTACCTTTGGGTAAACATGTGTAGTAGCTAGGGAATCACAGCCATTTGACACCATAAGGAAAGGTCCACTGATATTATAAACACCCCAGTCCCTCAGATCCCACAATTGGTAAACCAAACTAACAACTTGGTAACTTTGGAATTGGCAATATATCAGAAAAATAAATCCCCCTACCTTATTTAAGCCTCTATTTATTAGGTTTTATATGACATTTTCTGAAGTTAAGTGCAAAGTAATACAATCTAATAAGAAAGAGATACAGGAAAGGTTCTTAGAAAATCCACAGAGGAAGACAGTCTGACAGAGGCAGAGGGTAGAGGAGATCAGGAAGATAAATGTCCAGAGAAGCAAATATACAAGTCAGTTCATTCATTTGTTCAAGGATCACCATGCTCCACTGTATGAGCCACTGACACAGTGGCTGTCCCCGAGGGTTGAAGGGGACACTGGCAAGAAGGATCTTACAATAGAGTTACGATAGGGAAGAACACACACCCCGTGCTGGACTGTGTCTGCCTCTTCTTTCTAATATTCATCAAGCTCCTATCTTGTCTCCAAAGCCACAGTAGGGCCTCAGTGTGGAGTTACAAAGGGAAATCTACTTTGGGGAAGATTCATATCACGGCTATTACCTTAAAGTCCTAAAGTATTCACTCACCAAAAGCTGGGCTGCACATTGCCTGAAGATTGTATTTTTCCTCTGCTGCCACCCTAGCCTATTGTCCTGAATCACAGAAAAGTGTACCTCAGTGCACTCTAGGCAACCTCATTAGTGTGCCCCAGAGAACACCCAAAACTATAAATATTCCATATTTGGATAGTATGTGCTAAGTGGAAATGTGTTTTATTTTCTTTTGTCTATTATCAGTTATTCAACAACTCTATGGAAAATTTAAGAACTATCAGGTTGGTCATACTTGCAGAATACAATAGGGAGAAAGTCTTTTCTGGGCTGTTTATAAACACACAAGACTTAGGAAAATGTCATTCAACCCAAAACACCAGAAAATCACTCTCGCTCAAAGAACAGGCTTAGATCATGGTGAGTTCCTCTCCAATCCTGCTAAAGCAAGTTTCTGCATGCCTTCTGGAGCCTCCACCTACAGAGCTGTTAGGACAGCAGCCAACACATATATCTAATTATGTAAGTATTCAGTGCTATCAGCCAGCTGCTGCCGCTGACCCTTTCACTCCTTCTCTTGCATAGAACGGCAAAAACAAAGCAACTGTTGATGCGACAGTAATCATGAAATATGCAAAATACTACTCTCCAAAAAAGGTTTCAGATAACTACACAACTCGGCTTTGCATTTTAAAGTGATTTGCTCCCTCTCAAGTGCTTTTCTGTTCCTTACTTGCAAATTCAATGACTGATCTAGCTGTAAGTTCCGTTTTGTTTCTATACCTTCAAAAAGTCAACCACGAGTTCAAGTACATTTTCTACTTTCTCTTCATCAAATTTCTCACTGGAATACACACAAGATAACTGTCTTCCATCCTGCTGTACATCTCTGTTCTGTGCTTACAGGACAAGCAATGTAACGCATGCCCTACATGCCCATCACTCTCAGTCCTCGCTTGCAAAAAAAAAAAAAAAAAAAAAAAACAGTTTCATTTGATGTGCCTAGAAAGGTCATTCTGCCAGGAGTACCCTAGATCCCAAGGTAGCTCCAGGGCTTGAGCATGTAACAAACTCCCCAGTACAGCAGAGAGCAAACTAAACAGAACTGAGACATAAATAAATGCAAACAAAACAAATTCACAATGGGGATGATAACCAGAGTTAACCATGAACAATTTACCAGAGAAGCCGGACTTCACTGGTTCAGGTTAGCAGCACATGTGCGATGGCACTGAGACACCTCGCACTGACAGTTTCTCTTTCCTTACAGGGCTGTGTCATCCCTCACCTCCACCCTGATACGCCAGGTTAGCTTTCCCAAACAACGCCTTCCTCACCATCTTCTGTCTTCTGTTTGCAGAGATCTGGTGGCTTTTTCTCACTCACAGAAACTATGAACAAGTTGATGTTCAAATGCAAGGCAATGCTGTGGTGTTAATAGCAGACAGCATAGAAGTGACAATAGCTTTGACTAAGACACCAGCAGTGAGCTGCAGGGACAGAGATGGCTCTTTCCCAGAAATGAAAACTGAATTGAGGCAAATTAAACAAACATGTAGGAAGTGAGAAATAATCATGGTGTCTCAAGCTCAAGGCAAAAGACCACTGTTCCTTCCCTATGACTCAAATGACCCAGGAGTACAATACAGAAGGTGCCCTGGCCAGTTTAGTTTGGTAGAGAGAAAGGTCCAGATATTCACAGCCCAGAACGACCAGCATGGCCAGGTGACTCCAAGGCACAGATACTCTTAATGTTGTCATAACATCCCTCAGGAAAGAAACTGGAGACCAACTGTGACAAGAAAAAAGGAGGCTTTCACCTCTTCAGGACAAGAGAGGCAGGTTACTTCCTAGCCTCTAAGTAAGCCAGCACTTCTTAAAAGAGAGACCCCAACACAGTATTTGTAAATTAATATGTTCTCTCACCTATTTATAAGAACACATCCTGTCTTTGACAAGGACCCACAGCAACCTTGTGGAACCATGCTCAAAGAACCTGTAAGTATGAATGGAAACTCTATGAATGGAAAAGATATCACACACTACAGACTTAGAGTCAAAGACTCCATACAGAAGCCCTTCTTAGTCTGAGGCAATGGTTGAGAACCTGAATCCAATCCTTCGAACTGCTATTTAAAAAAACTGCAACATGGTGGTGTGCGCCTGTAATCAAACCCTGGGGAGAGAGACAGAAGGATTCCTGGGATCTCACGGCCACCCAGTCTAGCTAAATCAGGTTCCATTAGATACTCTGCCTCAAAACCTAAGATGGCGAGCAACTGTGTGAAATTCCTAAGACATATAGACATGTGTACACACATACACACACACACACAGAGATACACACACACACACACACACACACACACACACACACACACACACACACACACACACACACGACATGGAGGGGATGAATTTACCTCATGTTAATCGTTAACCTCCAAACTCATAATCTACTAAAGACTGAAACATGTAAATAAATAATAAAAGAAATGTAATGTGCACCAATAGATGTTTGTACCTGTGAAAGACCTGGGCTAGGGAAATGATCTCACAGGCCGTATTACTTCAGACATGCACTAGAAACATAAACAATTTGCCAAGCACCACTAGCATGTGCTTGGGATGTGGGAGGGCACACAGCATGGCTTTGGATTCGAAGAAAAATTGAGGCTTTGGGATGGTGGTGAGGGCCACAGGTGGGGGAGTATGTCAGACATCTTGTGTTGCTTGCAAAATTTTACAGTCTGAAGGAAAGAGAATGACAGAAGAGAGGTAGGAGAGATAGGCAAAGAACAAACAACAGTATTTCATGTTGAGAAATTATCGTGTAGCTGCAGGGTGAGAGACATGAAAGGGCTTTTTAAGGAGGCCAAATGATGAGGAAGAAAGCCAGCTCTGTTAACAGTGTAAAAGGTTACTATTATACTAAAGCAGAAGATGCTCGGGATAGAACAGATTCAATTCAAATGGCTTACAACTGGCTCGGATAGTTAGGTAGAGCACCGGAGCATGCTGTTTTAGTGCGTTTCTAAAAGAACACCAACTACCAGAGCAGGTAACTGCCAAGAGGCCTGGGCTGGAAAAAGAAGAGAAATGGGCTTAAGAGTAGGAAGGGAAGGAAAGAGGAACCAAAGAAACTTCTAGATGATGCCACCAGACAATACTAGCAAATAGTGATGGCAAAGGGAACATGGAGAAAAGGTCCCTGGCACTGTAGGAAGCTGAGGCAGAAGTAGTAAAGGCTTAAGGCCAGCATAGAGTAGACAACAGGACACACAAAGCTACACAGGCCAATACTCCCAACTAACTGGCATGTAGCAATGGCTGGAGCAACAAGACTGCAGTGTAGGAGGGTCAAGGAGTCACCATATCTGCATCTTATACTCACACAACTGAGACTCAAGCCAGGCACACAGCTAGGTGAGGTAAAACATCTATGTTCAGAAAAGCACAGAGCTAAAACTCAAATGTGGGCAGGGAGAAGGGTCAGTGAGTAAAAGTGCTTACTGCTCAGGACTACGACCTAGGGTTGGGTCCCTAGAAGCCAATGCAAAAGCCAAGCAAGTGCAGAAGTGCAGGCATCTGTAATCTGCTATGGCACAGAAAACAGGCTGTAGGCAGGAACATCTCAGAGGTCAAACTAACTCAGGCAAGGGTAAAGACAAGGATAATGACACCCTGTCTCCAACAATGTGGCAAGACAAGGACCAGCAACTGAAGGCTGTCCTCTGACCTCCAGAGGCATGCTGTGGCCTATGGCCTGTGGCTGTGCACACCCACACTCTCACATAACATTCTCTCCCTTCTTTCCTGCTCATGTGTGTGTGTGTGTGTGTGTGTGTGTGTGTGTGTGTGTGTGTGTGTGTGTGTATGAAAATAATTTTCATTATCTAACCTTTTTTACAAAAACTCAAATGAAACCCAATGTGGTTTTATTTTCTAATGCAAATTTTGTCATTTAAACTAAATGAAAATTAAAATTAACCATAGCAATTATAATTTTTTTAAAAACTAATGACTATTAGTGAATCTAGTTAACAATATAATCAGTTGAGTTTTTCCACTTTCTTTTAAACAGGGTGATTAATTACTAACTGAGAGGACAAGCTCTTGTCTATTCTTAACAGCTCAGCTTATTTTGTAAAGCAATTTACTTCATGTGTTCTGGTTGAAATAGTACTCTTGTACCTCTGATAATTTATGAAGAACTCAAAGACAAATCCACATAAAACAAACAATATTTCCACTCTAGGAGGGAGAGTAAAACCATTTTTTTTCTCTGCTAAAAAGAGCATTGTATAAGGGACTCCCTGTAGAGAAAAGACATCATATCACACGAAGCAGGTAGCCTTCACTTCCGGCCCACCTTTCCCTGCTGTGCCCAGCTCTCTATTTTCAACTATTCTCGCAAATCATTTTCCTTGGCTATCTAACCAGTCCTGTCAGCATTAGCTTACGGTTCTCTGGGCAAGGCTGGTTCAAAACAGGAATGACTCTTGTCTGTCTGCTACTGGTGTGGTCATTTGGGTAATAATGTACAAGGTCAAACAGAGGTCATCAGTCCATGATCAAAGCATGCTGGCTGCTCTTCCTGTCTTTACAAGGAACACACAAGATGTGTTTATTTTTACCAGCCTCTGCATGACCTCCTTAGGTGGTATGAGAAAGACCCCACACTTCTGTAAAGCATAAATCAAAGGTTCTTCTGATTTGATACTCTCATTAAGAGCAATTTTTTTCAAACTTTTGATCTTTCTCATTTACTTAAGACTCTCAAGTTAAAGGCCATATTGTTTAAACCACGCTGAAATAATGGATCAAACGGGAACCTCGTACTGATCGATGAGCAAACAGTGATCTGACAGGCAGAATCAGGAAACACAGGCCCCTTAGCAGTTTTTATGTGAACTACTTCAGCCAATAACAACAGTTCAAAGTTCAAGGCCAGCCCAGAAAGACAGCTTCACTTGTATTTCTGTTACTTAAAACTTCTATGATTTCATCAATCTGGTCAATAATCTACCATAAAAACCTCAGGAACATTTAAAAAGAAAAACAAACAAAAACACAGCTGTCTGTTCTACACACACACACACACACACACACACACACACACACACACACACACCCCTCTGCTGGATCTTAAAGAAGACCTGTATTAATTACATGAAAAACCAACCCCCTGTCACTCCCTCATCTGTGTCCCTGCCGCCCTGTTTCAGTGAGGTGGATCTACCACAGGGTTCAAGAGACAAATGTCGTGCTGGGCAATGGGCAATGAAGAGCAAGCAGTATTTCCAAGACTACTCTGGAAAGGGACAAAAGCAGGAGTGACAGGGCAGGGCACAGCATGTGCACAGCACGCTCCAGGCCCTGAGGGGAACTCAAGGGTAGAGAGTTAGCACTGTCCCTCTCGAGAGGAGACTTAATTTTAAATATGGATAAAGCAAAGCAATTATTATGGATAAGGGATCCAGGGGAAAAAAGGGGACTGTAATCTTCTAATAGAACAGATTGGTCACCATAAATAGACGACTAGCATAGTGCCATATTCTTGAATTTAAATGCTACATCATCCTATTGAAAAGCATAAAGCAACACAAAACACACACAAGAATGAAGACTGAGGAACGAATCCACAGAATGACAGCAGACAAATACGTAGCTTAGTAATTAAGTACTGCTGCATATATGTGATAATGCATTAATACATAATGGTTACAAAATACTCATCTTTACCTTTTCCTGTCAGGAGATGGCCAGAAGCAGGAAGGCATGTATATAAGTCTGCACACACACAAATGTCATTGTCCCTGACATGTTCTCGGTATGAACTGTTTTACATGTTACATGATTGTATTTACTCTGGAAACAAATCAAACCATGTTGAAGTGTTATTTTAGTAACAACTGGCTATAAGGATCAAAAGCCTTTAAAGCCATTAAAACTATTTAATCATATGTAATACTCCTTTCCATTTGTCCTTCAATGGAGCAGAGTAGCACATTAAAGAAACCCTTGCTTACAACTTGTAGCTTTGTTGTATTATAAAAACAAACTTTTCTTCTGTGATTAGTGGTGCTTCATCATGACGCACACTGACACTGAGGCTCACTCACCAAAGAACAGCACTGCTTATATGCTCAATGACAAAACCCACCAGAAGAAATGGGGGGGGGGGGTCTTTCCTCTTCCCTTTTCCCTTTCATTCTCTCCTTGTGTTTTTGTTTGGTCCAGCCTGTTTGTTGTGGTGGTGATGCTGTGAGCTCAACTCGGAGCTCCAGACACATAGGCTTGACCACTGAGTGATATCTGAACCGCACTTAACAGATTAATCTGTAATCACAGGACTATATAGTATAGGCGGTTAGCTGGAGTAGCAGCAGTATTAAAGTGTCTTTGATAATTTTTAACTGAAAATGCTGTGAATATGACAGATTTCTCCTTCTGAAAGGAAAGAGAGAGAGAGAGAGAGAATTTTCTGAACATGAAGAGCACCATCCCCTGCTACGGTTTAGGACTTTTCTTCTTCTGGAGCTCACCTTCCACCCCTACTCCATCCAGCCTTCACCTCCTGCTGTGACTCCACATTTTTCTGTTCCTGCTCAGTTAAAGAGACTGCCACCCTTGACCCTTGCCTGCACATATATGACATACACACACACAAGGCACACACACATACATATAAATTAAAAATAAATATTTAATAAATAAATAATAGAAGTAGTGCTAAGAAAAGGTCTGGCTGGGAAGGAAAGGGAAAATAGTAACAAGACACCTGGGACTGATTAGACCCGAGTGTGCTGAATGGCCATGGGAAGGAGCCGATGGAGTCGGAGAGGCTGAAAGCCTAGGAGGAAATCATTTCTAGAATGAGGTTTCTAAGGAAGCGGGTAGGATAAGATTCAAAGCATTTGTGCAGACAGGATCTTCCACAGAGGGAACAACCCAAGCAAGGATTCGCGCATCGGCTACCTACCGGAGTTCCCTGGCCCCCACTGCACCACCTAGGAAAGGGCTAACGGGAGAGAAAGAAGGCTCCAGCAAGCAACTTTACCAGGCATGCCTACCTCCACTGAGAAGAGCACATAGTGCCAACCAGACAAACTTCACAAATGCTCAAATCACGTCATGAAACTCCACAGAAAAGCATTGCTCATCAGATAAATCCGCATCAGCGCCATCAGAAGCCAACTGGGTAGTACTTCAGTGGCTTCCTCAGCCCAGTTGTGATGCTATTATTTGAGTTAATAGAATAGAGTATTTTTATTTTAAAAACTACTTGAAGTCTTAACTTATACTTTTTGATACATACTAAATATTTAATAATATTAGGAGTCATTCAGTGAAAGGCAAAACATTTATGTGAGCTGAAGAGAAATCAAAGTCATATGAGAAATCTTTTAAAGGCTTATTTGAAGATGCAGAGAAGGCTCAGTAGATAAAGGTAATTGCCACCATGACTGACATCCTGAATTCAATCCCTGGGACCCTCATAGCAGAAGGACAGAACTGACCCCAGCAACTTGACCTCTGACTTCCAGGTGCACACTGTGGCACATACACACACACACAAAAATGTGGTTTTTGTTTTTTGGGGTTTTTTGTTTTTGTTTTAGGTAAAGGCTTCTCGGCTAATATTGGCTGATACTAGTTCTTCCCTTGATTATCTAAAAGGAAAAGAATGAGGACCCCTTACTTACTTGATTGAGTTTCTAAAGTGGTCTTCAGCTGGATTTTTCACAGTACAACTGTTCAGGAGCCAAAGATCTGCATCTGATGCATTTTCTAGTAAAGGAAAGAATGAACACAAAAAAGAAGGATAAATATCACATGTAATCACATCAAAGCCATGCAAGTGCTTACCCAGGCGGCATGGGGATGCTGGACAGGGTAAGCAGGAATGTCGGCATGAGCACCCTTGCAGCACGGCCAGCCAGAGCTCTGGGCAGATCGGGTTTGGAAACCTGCAAATGTCATCAGAGCCAGACAGAGCCTCTGCTTTAACTTCTACTTCAAAACCCACAGTATCTAAAAGTGTTCACTATTTCAGCAGTACTTCAATGAACATGTGTGTATGAGCGGGTGTGTGTGTGTATGTGTATACATGTGTGTGTACATGTATGTGTGTGTCTGTGTGTGTAACTGTATGTGACTGTGGGTGACAGACATTTCCCAGGTTTCCTCTGGTATCAACATAACAGTGGGACTGTTGAGTCAAAGACTGACTAATTGCTGCAATGTCCCTGCATCCTGTTGAACGCCCTGGACAGGGTGTATCATTACACACCCCACGAACAGTACCTGGGAGTGCTGTCTGAACTCTTGATAATCTGGTGAAAAGAGGGCACCAGTGACAGGGCCAAGGAAATTTGTCTAACATGACTTGAAAAGCTTGCCATGCTCAGTTCTGGAGCTCTGCTGGGTTTTATGTTGTTGCTGTTGTTGTTGTTGTTGTTGTTTTCATTGTTTTTTCATCAAATTTGTAGCAAAGGTTAAAAAAAAAATTTTTGTAGCAAAGGTTACTATCAAACCCCACTCACTGGGCCAGAGTGAGGTATTAGCGAAAACCTTGCCACTCGTTTAGCACAGTACCTACGCGAGTTCTGTTTTCTGTGTGTGTGTGTGTGTGTGTGTGTGTGTGTGTGTGTGTGTGCGCACGCGTGTGCCTTTCATTTGTTCTATTGGGCTACCTAATACTTACGGACACATTACTGAAACATCTAGAATAGACATCACAATATTTTTCTCAGGTCAATTTTTTTTTTTTTTTTTTTGTCAATTTTCATGATACTTTTCTATTTCTGAGACATCGAATTGATCAAATTTTTCTCCTTTTCTTTTCCCCCAATTTGGCCTTAGAACTATGACCCACAAGGAGGTACTTCCCTCATCTGTGACTAAAAAACAACATGCTTGTTCCTACCAATAGGCACATGATTTTGCTTTTTCATTTCTGGTGTTAGGCATTTACACTGGTACACATGGATGTTATTGAATTTGTAAAGTGAAATAAGTGCTTCCATTCTCCTGTCAAGTTGAGAAACAACCTTAACTGTGATGCTATTTAAGATAAGCAAAGCAATAAGGAAAACTGTGGCCCCTCACTGCCATCCACACTGAGGAAGCTCTCAGAAAGGAAAAGGAGGACCAGCAACCAAACATCTAAATGCTCATTGGGACACGTGGATCACATTTAACATACAACATACATGGCTCCAAGCATACACACATATACATACATATAAAATAAAATTTTCATTGATGATTAACAAGGTAAGAAGAACTAGAAAGCTTATAAATCTGTTATTGAAAGATGGCTTAAATAAATATCTGACTATTGGTTTGGCTCCTAAGTATTCCCCCAAAGGGCCGTGCGTTAAAGCCTGGACACTGGCACTCAGCAACATCAGTGAGAGCACAATAATTAAGAGGAAATAAAATACAGGATGCCATGCTTTGGGTCCGACACCTGTAGAAGGCTGAACACTTGCTCCACATCAACTGGCACTATTTGGGAAGGTTATGTGACCGTAAGGATATGGGTCATAGATGGAAGAAATGGGCCACCAAGGGTCATGAGACACGAGAGCTATAACTGATCCCTGCTTTCAGTCTCTCTCTCTCTCTCTCTCTCTCCCTCCCTCCCTCCCTCCCTCCCTCCTTCCCTCCCCCCTCCCCCCTTTACTAACTTACAATCATGAACTGAATGGCTTCCTCTATTCATCACAGGCCCAAATGCAACAAAGAAAAGCAGCCATGACCTGGAACCCTGAGTGAAAATAAACCTTTCGTCCCTGAAGTTGGTGCTCTCCAGTATGTCGTCACAGTGATAAGAAGCTGACTGGCCACAGACTGCAGCTAAAGACGCCATGTTTAAAACACAAGATAGATCCTCGGGGGACAATTTCTATTGATCCATTACATAAAGTGAGACAGAGCGAGGTATTGAAAAGTAAATCCAACTTGTGTTTTAAAAGAAGAAAAAGAGGAGAAGCTAAAGGCAAAAGAAAATGTCTAGACACATGTATGCTAGGGGGTTAGCTCTGAGGTGAAATGAAAATGCATTTGTCTTTCAATATACGATTCAGTTGCAGCTTGGTTGTGTGTTTGTTCGGATGTGTGTGTGTGTGCATGCAGCTCTGTGTGTCTGTCGCACATATGACTGTCACAGAACAATCTGTAGGAGTCAGCTCTCTCCTACCGTGTGGGTTCCAGGAATCAAACTGAGGTCACAGAGCTTGGCAATGAGCTCTCTATCTGCTAAGCCACCTCACCAGGCCCTACATCTGACTTTCCGTTTTCTCTGGTTTTAATTCAGCTTGCGTGAATGTTGATTGGTTTTTTAATTTAATGTTTAGGAACAAAATAATGCT
Organism: Uromys caudimaculatus; assembly: GCA_028551405.1. Lineage (NCBI taxonomy): Eukaryota > Metazoa > Chordata > Mammalia > Rodentia > Muridae > Uromys > Uromys caudimaculatus. Next base: position 30,234,603 of record CM052714.1, on the reverse strand, counting down.
TAATTTATATCCCCCATACTATTTGAGTTTTTAAGATGTATTTTTTATTTTGTATATACATATGTGGAAGGTGTATATCCACATATGAATACAAATGCACACAGGATCCAACACTGCATCCAGTTTCAGATCCTTCTGGAACTAAAGTTATAGGTGGTTCCTGACATGGTGCTGGGAACCCAACTCAGGTCCATCTCAAGAGCAGTACATGCTCTTTGCTGCTGAGCCATCTCTCTGACCCCTGATCTGACTTTTTTTTTTTTTTTAAAGAAAAATAACACATTTGTTTAATTTTCTGTTTGTTTGTTTGTTTGTTGGTGGTGAGGTGCTTGTGTCACTGTGTACATGTGAAGAACAGAGAAAGACTTGGGGAAGGCATGCATAATAAAGTCCTGGGGTAAAACTCAAGTTACCAGGCTTTAGCAGTCAGGGCCCTTACCCACCAGCCATCTCACTGGCTATATTTGGCTTCTATTACTTTATGAAGTATGCGACCATGAGTGTGTCCAGGTCATGCAGAGGTCAGAGGAGAGCTTGCAGGAGTGGCTCTGGAGACTGCTTGGCACCAGGCCACTGAGCCATCTCACCGGCCGTGCCTGACTCAGAAAATCATGGGTTGCTTTCTTTTCTCTTGAATTGGTAAGCTGGTTTCATCTCCTTTGATTCCTTAACCATACACAGAATCTGTCGCTTCCTTCCACGTTAAGGTGAACACATGAACTATCTCCTTCCTGTGATCCAGCATGAAAACAAAGACCTGATACACACAGCCTGCTTAGAGCTGTAGTCACTGAGCCAGGGAAACAATGGCCACCAACAAACCACCCACGCTCAGAGTAAGGAAAGAGAAACAAATATTTATTCTAATCAAAATGTGCTTAGTGTCTAAGCTGTTTCTTTACACACAGTAGAAACTGCGTTTAAGCCTACGGTGAGAAAATCCCAATCGGTAATAGTGATCACCATTAACACTGCTGACTAATACGGTGTCAGGCAAGAAGCCATGCACACCACATGCACCTCTGCATGGAAACCTCCCTGTGTGAGGAATGTTCAATTTTATTCCCATTGTCAGAGAAGGAACCTCAAGCTTAGAAAGGAAAAACAACTTTCCGAAAGTCACCAGTTAAGGGATGGGTAAGGATTAGAAGTCCAGACAAACTGACTCCACAGACTGGAAACTTGAGGCAATCCGCATGTCTCCCTAGTGGTTTCACCTCTTGACCAAAAGTAATGCAGAGTATATGTAAGGACAACGCTAAGTGGTGTGACTTGGCCTTGGAGCATTGTGTTCACATCATCTCTAGGATTCAGACCTGTTCTTCCATTTCCAATATTTCTAAGATTTTGAATGGACCAGCTTTGGTCTGCTCTCATCAAAGGTGAGCATGGAAGAAGTAACAAGAGACTTAGTAGCAAATGAGTTGTTAGTCTGAAGCCCAGACACCCCTGCCAGTATTCCTGCTCCCTGCAGACATCTGCATGGCATGCTTCAGCACCATGCAAAACACAGCATTTTTCTTGTACAACTGCTCCAATTGAAAGACACAGAGGAGCAGCAGGGAACAGTAAGAAGCATCTATTCACAGACTTAAACAGAGGGCAACCAGGCTGACGCAAATACAAGTTCACAGAGTAAGCAGGAGAAAGTTTGATTGTTTTGGCCCCAAAAGCATTTTTTTAGAGTTCTTTACCACAGAACTCTGGAAGAGAAGTCAAGTCCAAACAGTTTAAATGTCCAGTATGCTTACTCAGACCTAAGGAGTTTATTTCTATAATACAAATCACTGAGAGCCTACTAAAATCTTTGAGAGTAAACTATGTATTAATAAGAGAATTTAAATGTACCTTAAGGTGTATCTTCAAAACAATAACTTCTTAAAACCAATAAAAGATTACTTAAAATGCTGGTCATTTAAATAAAATGTTAGTCATGAGGCTAATTTTTCCTCTATAGGTCACCTACTATTCTTTTTGTGGCCAATATAAAGGTGTGGAGTAACTCTGCTCTCTAAGCCTGTTCTTGAAAACCCTGAAAAGGACTCATTACAGAGTAGCCTCCCTTTCGCCAACTACGGAGAGGACACTAGGAGCATAAGAAAGGCTCAGGAGAGAAGATGGAAAAGGTCAGAGCCCTGGAGGGCTGAGAGAGCCCAGACTTCGTATCTGATTCTGAGCAGGAAGGGGCCCTCGGCTCCAGAGTGCTGGTCACTGTGGAGAGTCCCTGCACAAAGCAAGATGTAGGAGGTCCTGGGACACGTATCTTCTCTGGCAGGTTCCCCCATAGTAGACTGTTCTTTCAAAATACTCCTGCCAAGTGTTTCACAGAAATAAGATGAGGGAACTAAAACTCAGCACAAACTCTATTTACTCAACGAAGGAAAAAGAACTTCTCACTTAAGTGGTAAGTAAGAGCCGGTAAGACTGCCAATAACTACTGAAAATTCATTATATAATATGTATCCTGGTCGTAATTAATAGCTATGTTAATTCTCACACATCATGATTCAGAACTCACTGCATCTAAAGAATGCCAAACAGGGCATCTGTGCCTCTGTGTCGGGTCATCAAGGGGCAGTATACCTGTGCCACCATAGCCTCGGCACAGCCACTGCTCACCCTCAGCTGCCTAGCAGGCTGCTTTCCTGTCACAGTAAACCTTCAAAACCCGTCCCTTAATACATCAAAGTCCAAAATACAATTTGATCTTTAAATTTATATATTCTACAGAAAATAGATTTCTTCATATATCCTAAAAGTGATAGAACAAAAGGACTTCTATTTAGCAGAAGACCTAAACAACCCAGAGACCATCACTCACTGCAAATTGCGAAAAAACATCTGGTTTCTGTCAGATTGTATACAGTCCCCAGTTGTTTATCACAAACCAGTAACTCAAGTCATCTGCTAAAAATGGTACATTTCCAGGATCAGAAACAACCCTGGAATACAGGGGCACTGGAATACAAGGGTCACTCTTTGGATTTGACTTAGTTAAGTTTACTTGGTCAAAACAATAACCAATTCAGTTATTCTATGAGTTGGGGAGGGGTGCTATCCATATGAAATGGCAAGATAAGAAAGATTCAGATGAAATGAAAAGAGGAATATCATCAAAGATTTAATAAACAAAATGATACAGAATATGAAAAAACAGGACTGAGGGATAGCTTAGTCAACAAAATGCTCACTGTCCAACTATGCAGACCTAAATTCCATCCCTCAGAATCCACGGAACAAAAACAGAGATTGTGCTACACACCTTAAGCCCAACATGAGAAAAACAAAACCACCATTTCCCTGGGGCTCTACGGCCAACCACCTCAGCCTCTTTGGCAAGACCAGAGTCAAAGAGACCCTGTCTCAAAAAAGAAGGTAGAGGCGGCTAAGAAATAGCACTGGAGTTTGTCTTCTCACTTCCACATGTATAAACTTATTCACACACACACACACACACACACACACACACACACACACACACACACGGGGCGGAACAGAGGGAGGGAGGAACGGGGGAGAGGGAGCACAAAGTAGCTTACGGCTACTTTATTTCTCGGTACTTATGCCAGACCGACATTAGGTATTTTTTAATTGCTCCTAGAAAGAAACAAACTGAACAATATAGTTAATTGTTATTGATTTGTTAGTGAATTGAAATTCAACACTGCAATAGGCATATCATGACGGCTAAAAGTACAAGCATATTTTATCAATTTGAGACAAAGGTAAATAGTCATTGTTTTAAAGGTAAAATACTGCATTAAAATTCTACTTTAGGTAGTTCATACCTACAATCAAAGCATTCAGGAGAGTAAGTTTGAGGCCAGTCTGAGCAACTGAGTAAGTTCTAGCTTGTCTTGGCTACAGAGTGAGACACTGTCAAAAACTAACCAGAACTTACCAAAAATAAAACACACTACGTGGGAAAGGACAACTATTTAAAAGACCGCATGCATTTGTCACAAAACCTAAAAATTTCGTGCACTAAGAAGGTGGAGAGAATTATTTTGACTATGATTTTTTAAAGAAAAAAAAAGACAAAGATGACCAAAGCAGAACATGTCCTATGGACCGCCTCTGAGCGAGTGCTAAGAAACCTAACTCCAGATTCACCTTTCGGATTTCAACACTATAGCTTTGGGGTGATTCAGATTCTACTTTGGAAGCTAGAGAGATGGCTCAGCAGTTAAGAGCACTTGCTACTCTTACAGAGGACTGGAGTGTACTCTCTATTTCTTTTGTGTGTGGGGGGGGTTGAAAACATACTTTATATAAAGGAATATGTGTCAAAGGCATTGAAGCATAGTCCTTTTACATGGAAATATATAAGCCTTGGGAACTGCAAAGCTTCTGTAAGGCAAAGGACACTGTCAGTAGGACAAAACGGCAACCAACAGATTGGGAAAAAGATCTTTACCAATCCTACGTCCGATAGAGGGCTAATATCCAATATATACAAAGAACTCAAGAAGTTAGACTCCAGAGAACCAAATAACCCTATCAAAAAATGGGGAACAGAGCTAAACAGAGAATTCTCAACTGAGGAAATCCATAGGACTGAGAAGCACCTAAAGAAATGCTCAACATCCTTAGTCATCAGGGAAATGCAAATCAAAACAAGTCTGAGATTCCACCTCACACCAGTCAGAATGGCTAAGATCAAAAACTCAGGTGACAGCAGATGCTGGCGAGGATGTACTTTCTATTTCTAACACCTACACCAGCAACTCACAATCGCCTGTAACTCCAGCTAGAGGATCCAAGAGTCTCTCAGGATGCCATGGGCTCCCATGCGAATGCACAAACTCACACACAGAGACAATGTAAAGCATTAAATGTCAATAATAAAATGGCAAATAATCCGATATAAAAATGGGTAAGAGATCTAAATACACACTTGTCCAAAGATATAGAAAGAACCAGCAGGTATATAAAAAGATGCCCCATAGCATTAGCCATCAGAGAAAGGCAAATGGAAACCACGAGAGGACTGACTCATATCTACTGGGATGACTATGTTTTCTACAACTGTTTTAAAGCTGTGTTGGCAAAGCTATGAAAACACTGGGACCTAGGGAACTCCCAGGTTTCAGATCAACTGGAAAAAGGTTTAGCTGCTTTGCAAAACTGGCCTGCTGGTTCCTTTAACTATTAAACACAATTAACTCACAATCCACCATGTCCTCTGTGCATCTGCCCTAGAGATATGAAAACATGCTCACACAGAACCTTGTAAATCAACATTCACAAAAGCCTGATTCCTGAGAGCCAGAAAGTAGAGAAAATATAAATAGCCATCAATTGATGGATGGATAAATACAACCCAGAATATACAACAAAATATTACTAACCATGAAAAATGAGGTATGACAGATAGAACAACACAGATGGACCCTAAAATGCTATGCTCAGTGAAAGACGTCAGTCAGGAAAGCCCATAAACCATAACCAAGTGTCCAGATGAGATACAAACACAGAATAGAAAATAAACTGCTGACTGCCTAGAGCTGGGGGGAGGGAGAGGAGACCGTATGATGACCTGTGGTTTACTCTTGTGCTAATGGAAGTGATTTTATACTCACAGCTGCAGCTGAGCTTGGTAACTCATGCCGGAAATTATAGCATTCAGGAAGATGAGGCAGGAGATTTGCCACCAATTCTTGGGTAACCTGGGCTACACAGTGAATTACAGGACAGCTTGGGCTACAGAATTGAGACTATGTTTTAAAAACACATAATGGCCATGGGGCCACCAGAATCAGAAAGGCAACTAGAGAAACAATCTCAGGAGATACTGAGGCCAGCTCTGATGCACAGTTTGGTGTGTCTTCCAGGATATCATCTTGTTCTAACAGGCACAAAGAACAAAGATGGCAGCCTTTCTTTCCCTAAGATAGGTGTATCAATTACAAAGAAATTGTATTTACTAAAGGAACACACACAAAAATCCTGTTTGCAGGATTTAAGGCATGCATATAAAGTTGATACTTGTGTACACTTAGCGCAAAGGTAGAAGGAGACTGCTTCAACCACAGAGTAGCAGGAATCGATCCCACCCAAAGGTAAGGGCACCCGCATTGGTATAAACAGAGCTCAAGCTCTAGAAGTCAGCTCTCCCTAGATTCTGAGGATCTGGCCATGAGTCTGAGCCTGGCAGGTAGGTGTTCTTCCCCAGGCCTGAGCTGTACATCTAGAGGTTCTTACAAATCTCTGGACATAAGTTCTGTATAGTCCGACTCACTCAAAGACCCACTGTAGGAACCAGCAAGCAGAGGTTCTAATTCTGTCTTGAAAGGGGCTATTTCAATAGTTGAAAGGTAAGAAAGTATGTCGTGGAGTACGCTGTTAATTGTGGAAAAACTGAGACTCAAATGGAAAAGGTATTTGGAAAAAATAAAAGAAATTAGTAACTAACTAGATACGCTCTATAACAAAAGGAAGAGCTGAAGGTTTCTAGTCTGTAAGGCTAATAAAAAAGGTGACTCCAAAAAGGAACAGACTGCAGGAAGGGCAAGAAGAGGAAGGTTCACCATTGGACCTGCTTACTCCAAGCTCCCTGCCCTGTGACAGAAGAAAGCAGGACTATGTCACAAGCAACCAGACATATATGAAAGAGCTCACAAAAGGTTGATGCTAATATCACCCCAGATGACAAACAGTAAAACCTAGGGTGGAAAGGACTGTAAAATTCATAGAATAAAAATCAAGAAGGTAGAAATATGCAACAGAAGCATCATGGTGAGCAGGACTTCAGGAGTGTTTGCTTTGTTGAGTAATGGTGACAGAACAATAGGATTCAAAGGGAAGGGAAAGCAAAACCTATAATGGCCCTTCTCTGCACTTTGAGTCAAAGGGATTTGCCTACAGGTCACAGTGCAATTAAAAACGCTTAACTTGATTCCCTAAAATCTTACCATCCATCTTCATCGCAGTTCGGGAAATTCTAGTCATGAAGTACGCAGGGCAGAGACACTCTATTGCATGCAGCATAGTCCACTGTGTAATAAATCCAAAGGAAGTCACCCCCCAACCAAAGTGACATCAACAAACAGAAACAAATATACACTGATAATAAGTCAAATTGAAGGAAAAATGCAAAAACATGTACAAGCACACTTCTTCAAAGAAAATGAAACACAAATGTATTTTTCTAACAAAATACCCAATGAGTGCAAAAAAAAAAAAAGAACAAAAATTAAAATCTTATCAAATCTTAAGGCTACTACTGGTGGAGAGGGGTGAATTTCTTCCAAAATCCATATGAATGAGTCTAAAAAGTAGTTAACATGAGTAAAATCAACCCCTCTACCTGCTTTAAAGATATTTATCTGTGGTAATGCAGACCTTATAGTCAGACCTTATAGTGTGGCTGCAGTGGAGCCTTCCAAGAGCAAACACAAGAAGAACAGGCCAGTTAGGGAAAGATGGGCACACACCAGAACAGGAAGCCTTCAGTCCTCACACCCTGCACACAGGGCCCGTCTCTAGACCAGGAACTGTTTGAGACTCTAGTTCTCCTTCTCTAAGTAAGAGGATTTGTTAGAGTTATCACTATTTTAGCAACCCCACTTTGTTGATATTCTGAAAGCGCAGCTCTAGCCAGTCCTGATGGAAAAACTATATAATGTGGACTGAGACAAGGCTAGCAATTGTGGGTGAGAATGTTTATCAGCTCTCCCGGAGTACTAGAGACTGCATTTCCTGTAAAGTGTATTTATGAGGAAAGACGATACAGAAAGTAGACTCTGGTTAACCATCCATCAGATAGATTATGCAGATATTGGTCACAAATCGAGAATCTGATTCAAGTCCTCCATCTCCACCTACAGCTGGAAAGGCTAACTCAGTACTTCCGAGGTATCCTCCCAACCAGAGTGGCCGTGCACTGAGCAACAAATCTGGGGGGAGTCCGCTGCGCTGCATGGCTTCCAGAAAGGCTGCAGCCTCCTGCTGTAAGGGAGCTAATGCTCATCATCACCCAGGTAACACAGAGACAGGAGAGGCCCCAAGCGGCAGCAGGCCCTTACCACCACTAAGAAAGGCCCTGGAAGTTACAGAGCATCAGCCCACCCAAGGGTGAGTAGCTAAGGCACCAAAGACAGTATCTACCTCCAAACTTTCTCACTTTTAAAAATCTTACTCTCTTCTTCATTATAAAAACTTGCAAATGCCTACTATAAAATTCTTACAAAACTCAAAACTTGTGCGGAAATCCTGCTTCAGAGGTAACTATGACCCTCTTTGCCAGGGATTCCTTCAGATTCCTTAAGCATACAGAAAACCCTCAGCAGAACCCTGCTGTGCCTATGTTGCTCTCTGCTGCAAGTTTTGATAAATAATGCAACTCACTGGTTTTCAAAGATTCAACCACAAAGTAAAAAATTAAAAACAAAAAAACCTAAGATTTTCTTACTGTTATATAGTGCCCAAATTAGTACAAAAAAAAAAAAAAAATAGGAAATCAAAAGTAACAAATATGACACACAGAACAAAAGACTTAAGAAGGTTTTCCCAGCTAATTATCAAAAAAAAAAAAAACCATCTCCTACATTCCACTGATTCTCACAAACAAATCTTAAAATTCAAGTACAAGAAACTGTCGTCTTTACCACCAAACGTGGCTGTAAAAACACTCACTCCTGAGCATATACCCAGAAGATGCTCCAACATATAATAAGGGCACATGCTCCACTATGTTCATAACAGCCATATTTATAATAGCCAGAAGCTAGAAACAACCCAGATGTCCCTCGGCAGAGGAATGGATACAGAAAATGTGGTACATTTACACAATGGAGTACTACTCAGCTATTAAAAACAATGACTTCATGAAATTCTCAGGCAAATGGATGGAACTTGAAAATATCATCCTTAGTGAGGTAACTCAATCACAAAAGAACGAACACATTATGTACTCACTGATAAGTAGTTATTAGCCCAAAAATTTGGAGCACCCATGATTCAATTAACAGCAACTGCTGGACTGAGCGTGGGGTCCCAGATGGAAGAGTTAGAGAAGGGACTGAAGGAGCTGAGGGAGCTTGCAGCCCCATGCGGAGGGAGCAACAGTGTCAACTGGTCAGGCTCCCTGGTGCTCCCAGAGACTGGACCACCAACCAAAGAATACACATGGAGGGACGCATGGTACTGGCCACATATGTGGCAGAGGAGGGCCTTGTTGGCCATCAGGGGTAGGAGAAGCCCTTGGGTCTGAGTGTGTTAGAGGCCTCAGTACAGGGGAAGGTCAAGGTGGGAAGATGGGAGTGGGTGGGTGGGTAGGGGAGCACCCTCATAGAGGCAAGGGGAAAGGGGAGGGGATAGGGGGTTTCCAAAGGAGAGAGCTGGAAAGGGGGAAACATTTGAAATGTAAATAAAGTATTAAAAAAAAAAAAAAAAAACAAGAGGGCAGAGTGGAAAGAGGCCACAGAGGTTCTCATCCATCCTCCTGCAGCGTTCAGGATGCTTCCAAGATGTCTTCCAGTGGTTCAAGAGTCTTTTCTATGACAACTCTGCTTTCAAGCTCTTGGTCTTCTGATAAATCTTCTTTTCAAAGAAACCTCAAATTATCTTTTAATGGTGGAGAAGGTCCCTCATATAATCTGGACTCTTGGGAGTATACTTGTATACATGGCTAAGGCTGAAGGAAGCATATACAGTAAAAAATCTCATAAAAACATTGGGGCTGGAGAGATGACTCAGTAGTTAACAGCACTTGCTGCTCTTGCAGAGACCTTGGGCTTGGCTCTCAGTACCCACATGGCAATTACAGAAGATCCAATGTCATATTCTGGCCCCTGGGAGCACAAGGCATACACATGACACATATACAAACATGTAGGCAAAACATGTATACATAGGAAAAAAGGTTTTTTTAATATTGAGCAGAGTGTGTTGGCACATGCCTTTAATCCCAGTACTCAAAAGGTGGAGGTGGCCAGATCTCTGAGTTTGAGGCCAATCTGGTCTACAGAGTGAGTTCGAGGGTAGCCAGAACTACAGAGAAAGCCTGTCCTGAAAAAGAGAGAAGAGAAGAGGGGAGGGGAGGGGAGGGGACAGAATAAATTTTTTAAATCTTTTAAAGTAAAACCATTTTCTTTTTTAAAGATTTGTCTTTATGTATGTGTATGTGTCTGCATGAGTGTATGTCACATGCATACATACAGGCATAGGCACTAGAAGAGGCTGTCAAATCCCGTGGAGGCAGCAGGTGCTAGGAACCAAACTCAGATCCTCTATAGAACAGTGAGTGCTCCTACCTGATGAGCCATCTCTCCATCCACAAAGAACAGAACCATTCATCTTTACATCTAAGTGCCAAAGCATAAGTTGGGTGTCCTTCAAAGTTCTAGATCTACAATGAGAAAGCCATTCTGCCTTCTAACATGAAACGTTATTTGTAAAATGAAGCAGATGACAAAGGATCTCTGGGACACTCAATCTTCTTGTCACCTTGACTGGATATAGAATCAGCATGGGAGCATGCATGTCGAAGAGGGCATTTTCAGAAGGGTTTAACTAAGGAGACTGTGGGTGGCAACATCCCCTGGGCTGGGGTCTGAGACTTAACGACCTAAAGAGAAGAAAGCCAGCTGAGCACCAGCACTCACCCTCTGCTCCTGGCTCTGGATAAATGTACTAGCTACCCCCCACCCCCTGCCACCATGTCCTCTCCTACACAAGAGACTGTTTCCTCTCTAACTGTGAGCCACTTGAGTCAAGATATCGCTTCCTCCCTTAACCTGCTTAAGCAATCAGGGATTTTCTTTCTCACACTAACAAGTAACACAGTATCCTAATTCTACCACTTAGAAGGCAATGAAGCTAAATTCCACCCTTAACAGGCATCAGCCAAAACCTGAAGACTCAGTGAGTGTAGGAAATAAATTTTAATCAATAAAAAGAAAGTTAGAAATAAAGTAATTATACAGTAAAAGTAGAAAACTATCCATTTAATTTCTAATCCCACACCACCCTCTTTAGTATACTACCTCATGGAAAACTAACCTCGGAGGGCGGGTGTGGCAGACACATCAGAGAAGGCAATGCAGAGAACACTATTTTTAGGCCTAAACTAGAAAGAAAATCTGAGATGCTACAACTGGTCAAGAGTCCTCTTCTAAGGCTCCTAATTACAGCTATACAGAATGTAAACTGCTTTATGTAACAGTCTGCATTTCCTTTTAAGAGAGTATTTGGACATCTTTACTATAGCAAATTCTGTGTGGAACTCAATCCTGAAGCAATTCATCGATTGCAAATACCTTACTTGTACCTAACACCATAGGGAAAACAAGATCTAAATATTACAAATCACTTTAGAGAGTTGAAAGACACAGAACACGTTTAAGCCAAACAGAATAAATGCTTATTAAACTGAACCTTAAAGCAAAATATTGACTTTTTATAAACAAACCACATAACCTGACTCATCTGAAAACTCCAATTTTTCAAGGATCCGTCATAAGTCACAAAAGATATTCAATGAACGTAGTGAATATGTGTTTCCTTGGTAAGCACTATGAGAATCCGTGTAGACTAATACACAATTGAAATTCTTAGCACTATGGGAGGAGGTGTAGACTAACAGACCACTGGGATTTATTTATTTATTTAATGTATATGCGTACACTGTAGCTGTCTTCAGACACACCAGAAGAGGGCATACTGATACAATAATTTACCTGACTCCACCAATAAATTGTTCTCTTATTTAATAAATAAAGGAATTCTGGTAAATAACACAATAGCTTTATGATGCATTCAAACCAGCAGCTGACATGGAACAGAATCTGTAGGGTTATAATTACAAGACCATTCTCTCAGGAAGTTCTAACTTCTCCAGGGAAAAGAGAATAATTTTCCGTAGGATCTCACTTTCTGTAATATTTCTATCTGTGATGTTTCATGGCTTTATCTTACTGCAAGCAAAAAATAAATATCGTGTTTTGAATTAGGTGTGTTGGCATTCTGAGAAATAGTGTTTACTCAGAAAACAGGGGAAGAGGAGGTATCTTTGTTAAAGCATATTCATGATCTGTGTCAAAAAGCATAAAAACATTAGAGGTAGAATTTTTTTGACAAAATAATTATTATAGAGGTTACTGTTATTGTACAGCCCACTCTAATATCAGCTGTTGATGGGATACTTAAATAAACAGAAACTTGGGATTCCACACATTCTGTGGAAATTTAATGCTAAGCAGAATTAAATTCAGAAACTTGTATAAAATATGAATACTAAACAATCTCTGTGATTTGAAATGCTTCTCAAAATTTATTTCTCAGTTTTCCCCTTACTCCCTTTGTTTATGTTCTGTTAATTCTAGGCCTCTCACCGAATCAGTGAACAGGCCAAGCATTCTCACAGGAGTGTATGAGGATTCAGTGGGAGGTGGGTTGTGAAGAAACTACTAAGGTAGAAACAAGAACCCAGTTATAGCAAAGTAGGACCTTCACTCTGGACCCCCAGGACAGAATCAAAGACAGTAAGAAGCATCCACAGCAAATGCCAAGGAAAAAACTGAAATCTAACCCACTTCCATTCCTGATGGACCGTGAAGAGGTGGTATCTCCATGGCTCTCAGTTCTCAACACTTCTGTCAGCTGTCAGAAAAGTGATAAAGCTAGCCCTCCATTTCCATTCTTCCTCGCTGTCACCACAAACTACCAAGTGCCCAAAAACTCGAGACTTGAAAAAAGCCCACTGAATTGGGTAAGCAATTCAACCAAGTTCTGTAAGATTTAAACTCGAGGGAGACGGGGACTCTACAATGGTTCCCTATCAAAGGCTCACCCTTCTTACAAAGAAAGCACATGAAGAATAACTAGACAATGCAGACACAGCGCACACTTACAGAGCATGTCCACTGTGTCGAGGACTAAGTGTTCCCTATGAGAACATTTCATCCCATACCTTGAAGCTTCATTCACATGAGGAACCTGAGCAGCCAAGAGCACACTGCAAATGTTGGAACTCAGCAATCTGGCTCCTGGCTGCAAGCTGACTTACTACTATTATGAAATTATTTTAAAGCATCTCAATATTGATCAACAATAAAAAAAAAAAAAAAAACAAGTACAAGCAGGTACCACAACTATGGTGATCTGAATAGGAAATGTCCCCATAGGGGACACTCTCCCCAGTTAATGGTTCTGTTTGGGACCGTTTTGGGGAAATGCAGTCTGGTTAGACAAATACTTTATTGGGGCAGCCTTTGAGAGTGCATAATCTGGTCTTCTTTCCTGCTTCCTATTTGAGGATGAGGGTATAACTCTTCAGCTTCCTGCCCCGACACCATTCCTGTTGTTTGCTGCCACAGCTTCTCCCTGCCACAGACTCATCCCTCTGGCACCATAAGCCAATATAAACTCTTCTTTCCACAATTTAATTGCTTTTGGGCATGTACTTGGTCAAAACACCAGTAAGTAACTAGTAACAATGTAGAGAAACCACTGACTCTTCCGCTAATAAAGACATACCTCCACCTTGACTGACTTTGTCAAACACACAAAGTGATCACCTTTCACTGGATATGTTTAAATGCTATAACCTTCAGTGAACTGTAACGCAGAGTTTTATTTTAGCAAGGTGAGAATGCAACAGTGTATTATAAAGAATCGTTTGAACACCGAATGAAGTCCAACAAGACAATCCTAAACTGGAAGACCATGCCATGATCTTATATCCTCATCCCTAACTGGGCCAAAGCACAGACAGATCATCCTAAGAGTTTTCAAAACATATTCTTCTCTTCAAATAAGAATGTATATTGCACCAAAATGTGGAGCTATTTGTGTTGAATTTGGGGGAGTGGCATTTGCCTGTTTTTGAAACAGGGTGTACTGGCTAGTTTTGTGTGTCAACTTGACACAAGCTGGAGTTATCACAGAGAAAGGAGTTTCAGTTGAGAAAATGCCTCCATGAGATCCAGCTGTAAGGCATTTTCTCATTTAGTGATCAAGGGGGGAGGGCCCCTTGTGGGTGGTACCATCTGTGGGCTGGTAGTCTTGGGTTCTATAAGAGAGCAGGCTGAGCAAGCCAGGAGAAGCAAGCAAGCCAGTAAGTAACATCCCTCCATGCCTCTGCATCAGCTCCTGCTTCCTGACCTGCTTGAGTTCCAGTCCTGACTTCCTTGGGTGATGAACAGCAGCATGGAAGTGTAAGCTCAATAAACCCTTTCCTCCCCAACTTGCTTCTTGGTCATGATGTTTGTGCAGAAATAGAAACCCTGACTAAGACACAAAGTGTCTATAGAGAGAGCCAGCTATCCTGAAACTCACTATGCAGACCATGCTGGCCTCAAACTCACAGAGACCTCCCTGCATCTGTCCAGCAAGTGCTGGATTAAAGGTATGTACCATCACGTGCAGATACAATTATTTTTGTATTTTTATTAAAACTGAATGAACTTTCTGTAACAACCAAATTTGACCAGAACAATTTGTTTAAAGAGGAGTAATGCTTGCTTTGCCCTGGAAAGATTTATATTTCATTACCTTACTACCCAACAAAACACATTTAATATACATTCCTTCTTGCCCTAGAAATCCATATAAAAACAATATAATTACTCACCCTGAACATGTTAGGCACAAAAACATCTTAATGAAAAAGGCTGGCAAAGGCAACTAAGTAAGTGGTTTCTTTCTTGTTTGGAAAAAAATTTTAGAAAAATCACTTCTAATGCAAATAATAGCCAATTAAGTTGCTTCATCTATAAAGTAAGAGAGTTGTGCTGGATGACAGCTCAGATAGCAATCAGAAACTATGGCTGTATTTAAACAGACATAATAAATCTAGAGAGGCAGCCAAGTAAGAGTAGAAAGGGTTATAGGTGGATTTTTTCCAAGCCTCAAAGTTAAAAATGACAGAATATAAAATCATAAATTCTGTCTTTCTCAAAACCCAGTAAACTAAACAAAGAAAATCACCAACAACAACAACAAAAAAAAATTCACAAGTTCTCTTTCAAGAGAATGGACTCTGCCAGGCAGTGGTGGCACACACCTTTAATCCCAGCACTTGGGGAGGCAGAGGCAGGTGGATTTCTGAGTTCAAGGCCTGCCTGGTCTACAGAGTGAGTTCCAGGACAGCCAGGGCTACACAGAGGAACCCTGCCTCAAAAAAAAAAAAAAAAAAAAAAAAAAAAAAAAAAAAGAGAGAGAGAGATTAAAAGAGAGAGAGAGAATGGACTCAAACTAGACAAACTTTTGAAAAGTATCATCTAGAAGCAGAATAAACTAAACACAAAATATTTGTATGACCTATCCAGCGCTGTCCTCATCCCCTTTGTCTACACTAGCCATAAAAAAATAAAAAAATAAAAATTTTAAAAAGCCACAACCACAACAATGACAAGCTGAGTGGGAAAAAATCCCAATTCCTTAATCGATAGAATACAATAATTATTTATTGAAAAAAACATACAATTTCTTTGGATCAGAGGAGAAGATCTATATAAAACAAACAACCCTGAGAAGGGTAAAAAGAGATCAGGAATGAAGGAGTTCCTCCCTTCATAAGGGATGGTGGTCAAAGAGTCCTCCTAAATCTAGGTCCTAGACTAAACAACAGAAAGGGGTCTGCTGTACGCCAGAAGAGCTGCCAGATGCTCTCACATGCTGACAGAGGTCCTTAGGTAGAAGCTATAATGAATTCAAGTTCATACTGGTTCAGAAATGTACATGTACACATATACACATTTCCTTGATCTGCCATTGAGTGTCTAATGAAAAGGAGATCTACTACCTGGTACACCTAGCCCACAGTACTTGGTTTCCATTGAAAGGAAACACCTCCTCTTGGAAAAAGAGCTGATTAAGTACTTCGGTGGGAAATACAAAAGATGAGGCTGGACTATCTCAAAGAGCCAGAAGGTGGTGTGGCAAAGACACACGGGAAGCCATTAAAAGATCTCCCAGAGGCCAAGGCAAAACAATACACTAAGCCATTACTGGATAATAACCAAGTACAAAATCAACAGGCATTGGCAGGCACAATACTTTAGAAAGGGAGTAGCTACCACGGGATATGGAAGTGAGGAGAAGCATACACAGTATAGCATATGGACGGAAATGTGACTTCAGGTCCTCACTTGATGACATCCCAGATGGGAGGCCTGCCCCAGGACACAGAACTTCTGGAGCCACAGTGGTGGCATCTGAGTGAATGATGTACAGAGGTGTACCTATCACGAAGAATAAAGACAAAGGCAAACCCAGTCAGGACTGTGTCAGATGATAGAAAAGCCTAAATGTTACTGATGCTTCTAATCTGTAGGATTCTTGAAGGAGCTAGAAAAAAAACCATTTCAGCAATTCTAAATTTGGTAGCTCTAAAAAGATGTTAAATATATAAAAACACTGATCTAGAGTAATTGCTCATCTGTTAGGAGCACTTGCTGCTCTTGCAGAAGACCAAGGTTCAATTCCCAATACCCCCAAGGCAGCTCATAACTACCAGTAACTTCAATGCAAGGGGATCCAACACCCTCTTCTGGCCTCCATGGGCACACATGTGGTACAGGCAAACACCCATATACACAAATATAAATAAGTAAAAAATAAAATTTGTTAAACTAGGACAACTTTTAAATCTCTTGTTAACTGTATGTTGTCTGACCTCCACACGTGTGCCACTATACATGCACCTGCGTGTGTGCATGACCATACTTGCACACATGTACTGAAAATTTTGGTTTCTTTAAAAACCCAATTATGTTATGTGAATATGTTTTTGTTTTACTCCCAGGGGTGAGATGTGGGGCTGCTTCAGATTGTCTAAAGTCATTATGATTGTCTCATGATCTAGGAGGGGCATGAGTTTTGCCAGCTGCAGATAGTTTACATTTGAAATTCTTGGGACTCTTGAGAGAGCCTATGGCAGCTGCTGTTCCCCTTGCTGCTGCTGCCCCCACTGCGGCTGCTGGTCCCTGCTGCTGCTGGTTCATAGTATTGTGTTTGCTGCTTTTGCTTTTCCTAGATTTCTGGATTGCTGGTTGCTGAGATATACTGACGACCGACCGAGACTGGAGTTCCCCACAGGAACTCAATGCCCCTAATCAGCAGGAAGTGTCTAACAAGGTCAATGCCCCTTCCCCCTCTAGCCTCTTTTCTCTCCTACCTAGTGGCAGGGGATTGGAAGGTGGAGAAAGGCAGTACATAATAGAATCCAATAAGGTAGTCAAAAAAAAGAAAACAAACATACCTACATGGGGGGGGGGGAGAAAGAGAGAGAGAGGAGAGATAAATGTAATAGTACACCTTGAGAATAAGGAGCTCTCATAGATCCAACCAGCTGAGAACCTATGCACCTCAGTTGACTCAAATAGATTGTAATAAGACACATACACTCCCCAATTGGGGAGGAGCAGGGAGGCTGGGGGAGGGGAAATAGTCAAAGCATTACAGATTTGTCCAAAAGAAGGAAGACATTCATCTTATTTGATAAATGACAAACCACATCTGTATTCACTTCACATTGCTCCAGGTCACTGGAGGAACACATCTAAAAGCAGGCCTACTCAGCAAGAAGGGGTTCTCATTCTATTACCCTGTTTTAGAATGGATTCATCACATACAGTGTTTGGAAGCACTCCGTGTGTGTGTTTGTGTGTGTGTGTCTGTCTGTCTGTCTGTGTTGTAGATTACCCTAATAAAAATAAAAAATAGTTGCCATACATTTTACCACACATGGTTATGAGTTATCATTTTTTGAGTGAGAACACCTTTTACATCCCTTCTCTTGACTTTAAGAACTTAACATATACTCATAGATCAGCAAATTTCTTCAACCTCATCAGAGAACCTCTTCTTGGAGTAGATGGCAGTTAACACAGGGATCTCAACTAGTCATCACAATGAGAATAACACACTGTAGAGTGCCCAGCCTGAAACAGGATGTACATAGCACAACCCCCACCCCAAGACTCAGTGACCTTCTTGGAAGAAGGAGCAGGAAGACTGCAAGAGTCAGAGGGGATGATGGATGACTTCAAGGGAACTGTTTTCTGGACACGACAGGGCAGCTGCACACCTGAGCCCACAGCATTTGGGACAGCATGCACAAACCTACACCAGCTTAAGCCAGACAAAATCCCAGCAAGGAGAGGGGAAGTAGGCACGAAATCCCACTGCTGGTTGAGGAGTCATTGGCAATTGATAGCTACAGGGAAAGGGAGAGTGAGTTTTCTTTAGGGTATAACCCTGGGTAGGTCGACCACACTCCAAGGAAGATCCACTCCCAAGAGAACTCAGGCAATCTAAACTGGAACTGATGGGCTCGAAACAGGAAGAAAAGTGAAAGTTGGGAGGGTGTCGGGGTGAGAGTAGGAAATGGTGGATCTGGCAAGAATTGTAGGTAGGTGAATTCAACCCAAATATTTTTGTGAAGCTCTCAAAGAATTAAAATATATGCAACAATCAGGAGGCAGAGGCAGGCAGATCTCTGTGAGATCTTGTTTACACAGTTCAAGGCAGGCCATCCAAAGCTACAGAATTAAACCTGTTTCAGATGATGATGGCAACAATGACAGTCAGTTAACACTATTGTCACCACGTACAACAGAGCTCACACATTTGTTACTACTATTCAAAGGAAATCTGTATGCTCCAAAGATATTCATGAATTAAGAAAATGCGCAACCCATTCTAAAGCTGCCTTTGCAATATATATCTGAGGGTATCTCTGAATTAACACGAAGTCCTAGCAATAATAAACACTATAAGGACAGTTCCCAGAACAGAAACATACTAGCCATGGACTCTGAGTTACAAAGAGAATTTCAACTGAAACATATGGTGAAACATACATAAAATATCTGTAGCAATGTCTTTCCTCTTCGGAAACTGATAAAATTAAAAGAAGGCACTAAGTTCAGTGCTGTGTGTGAATCATATTCCTTGACAGCCCAAGTCTTAAAAAGCCACCAGAACTTTGATCAAAGTGTCATTGATTTCAGCACTGAGCCTTCTCTACTCTCAATCGTAGATTAAGCTACATCGAAACAGTTTCTGAACTATTTTTCCTTAGACTTTGGCATCACTCAGGACTCTACCTTTCAGGACTTCTCCATATATGGTCTTGGTGAAGTCACTGCACACCTGGCCACTAACAAGTTTCAGAACCACAGTCTGTAAAGAGGTCTCCCCTCATGTGAATTCAGGGGAAGCTTCCTGGCACGACACCAGCCAGTTAAAGGGTTAGTACAGGCTTCTCTTCTGAAACAGCTGCTTTATAGGGGAAGGCATTCCAAATGTTAGTCCCAAGGGGAATTTTCTCTATAATTTGGATCAACAAAACAAATACTTTGCTATCATTTAAAACGCACCTATTTTTAAAATAATATCTACAAGGATGAGAGTGAGTAATGGCACAATATCTATAACTACTTTAAAATTTTTCAATAGAGATAGTTTAACAGATAAAGTGCTTTCTGGGCAAACAGATCTGAATTTTTTGGAGGCCCTAGAAACAAACAGAGCCAGATGGAGTAGTCCACTCCTGTATTCCCACTGGACCTATGGCAGGTAGAAGTAGAGACAGAATCTCTGCATACTCATGGGCCAGCCAGCCTGTCTCAAACAAAATAAGAGGTAAGGACTGATACCACACAGATACTAGAGCATACCTAAGCCCACACTCACACCCATGTACATTATACACATACATACAAATCCTTCAACAAAATTATAAATGACTAGGAGCCACGAGTGGTAGAAGAGGCCTGTAATCCCACCTTCCAGAGGAGACAGAAACACAGAGTTGGGGACCATCCTGTAGTAAAAACAAAACAAAGCTAAAAGAAGGAAGCCAGTCTTAATTACTGAATCTCCTGAGGTGGGGGTGGGGCACTTCTGAACTAGTTCCTCCTCTTGTGAGAGACTAAACATTTTCATAATAAACTATCAGCTCTGAAAGATGAAAGAATACAAATATACTTAGAAATTTTGTGTATGATCATAGTGGCATTTCAAATTAGAGTTGAAAAGACAGATTACTTAATAAATGGTATCAGGAAAAACAATTAGTCATCTGGGAAAATGAAAGCAGGTCCATCCATCACCTGTAAATCAGAGACAATTCCATGTAACTGATTTAAAGGTAAGAAAATGAGAGCATTAGTGCAGTAACAGGAACAAAAACCCGGGTGCCTGCTGTCATCTAGAACTTAAAAAAAAAAAACTGATAAAAAAAAAAAAACAACCGTGTAAAAAACAGTGTCTTCACAACAAAAGCAACAAGAGTAACAAGTGTTTTGTGGCCAGCTAATGTCCCTGAGAGAATACCTACAAATTAGTAACCACTATCCAATAAAACAATAATAAAAGGCTATGAATAGGTCACAGAAAAGAAAGTAAAATGATTCTTATGAGAAATGCATAAAGGACACTAAGATACCATTTTTCATTCATCAGATTAGTAAAAAAGGCTCATAATGTAGCATGTTAGCCAGACTCTGGGGAAACTAACTGTCTTAGTCAGGGTTTCTACTCCTGCACAAAACATCCTGACCAAGATGCAAGTTGGAGAGGAAAGGGTTTATTCAGCTTACACTTCCAATTGCTGTTCACCACCAAAGGAGGTCAGGACTGGAACTCAAGCAGGTCAGGAAGCAGGAGCTGATGCAGAGGCCATGGAGGGATGTAACTTACTGGCTTGCATCTCCTGGCTTGCTCAGCCTGCTTTCTTATAGAGCCCAAGACTACCAGCCCACAGATGGTACCACTCACAAGGGGCCCTCCCCCTTTGATCACTAATTAAGAAAATGCCTTACACCTGGATCTCATGGAGGCATTTTCTCAACTGAAGCTCCTTTCTCTGTGATAACGTCAGCTTGTGTCAAGTCGGCACACAAAACCAGCCAGTACACTAACAAACTCATACATTATTGATAGGAAAACAAATTAATATACTCTGTATAGAAGGCAACACGTCTATAATAAAATTATAAATTTACACACATTTAACCCAGATATTACACTTACAGATATTTACTCCAAAGATCTGTTATCTGTATGTAAAATGGCACACATACATTACATCTACATACAAAGACATTGGAATCACTGCAGAATCACTGGTAGTAGCAACAGATAAGAAACAGGAAGTCTAGAAAGGATTGGGGCTGGAGAGATGGCTCAGTGGTTAAGAGCGCTAGCTACTCTTCCAGAGCTCATGAGTTCAATTCCCAGCAACCACATGGTGGCTCACAATCATCTGTAATGGGATCCAATGCCCTCTTCTTGTGTGTCAGCAACAGTGTGCTGATAGACATAAAGTGAATAAATAAGTCTTTTTTTAAAAAAGGAAGAAAGGAAGAAAGGAAGGAAGGAAGGAAGGAAGGAAGGAAGGAAGGAAGGAAGGAAGGAAGGAAGGATTGGTTAAAACTATGCTTTCCTGATACAGTGGAACACGGCACACTTAGAACAAGCCTCTGAGCCTGCTGGGATTGCACCCGAGCCCAGACATACGAGGCAGGCACGGCCTCTACCATGATGCGCTCCAGTCCATTCACTCTCTTGCCAAACATTCTCTCTGATTCTTAGAATTTATACTCTGGAAATTAAATATGTATTCATAAAATTCTATTGCCAGTGTTAGTGTGATACAAAAGTGTAGAATTTAAAACACCAGAGTCTGTTATATACATTATTAATTTTAGTCTGAAACACATAACATGTGTTGGTCTTGGGTTACAAGGAAAACCTTCTGCATCCAAGAGACCCCAGTAACACAGTTAGCTCCTGAAATACATTTCACACATGTAAATAATCTTTGCTGTCTGCCTTGCTCTCTCTGGGACTAGTAAGGGAGCACCCCCAAGCAGCTGTCCAGCCTACTAGCACATAGGTGCAGATGAGCAAGAAATAACATGTGCTTTGCCTATGATTTTTCTCTGATTAAAGCAAAATGATTGACAGTTGTGAGTAGAGGAAAATCACTGTGGAGCGGGCAAGAGGGAACTAAAAAAGCCCTTTCTCTAGCAAGAAAGCAGGCAAGGAAAGCAGAACAGGTAAGAGAAGGACAGCAATGGCATAGCAAGCATAAGAGCAAGAGCAGACGTCACTAATGGCGACATACAGTAATCCTAGCGTACAGACAACACTGTGGGGTTGGAGAGATGATTCCATGGCTAAGAGCACATACTACTCTTAGAGAGGGCCTGAGTTCCATCTTCAGCACTCACATCTGGCAGGTCACAAACACCTGTACCTCCAGCTTCAGGGCATCCACACACACACACAAGAAAGGGGGAAAGTCAGGCATCAGACATTTCCTAAGCTCTCCCTCTAATCCCACCCCTCTGTGGGAGAGGAGTCCACGAAGGTCAGAAGAGGGTCCCGTGGAGATGGAGTGACAGGAGGCTGTAAGCTGCACAGCATGGTGCTGGAATCAAGTCCAGCCCTCTGCGGAAGCAGCATGCACTCTTAATTGCTGAGCCATCTTTCCAGCCCCAAAGCTCTTAGACCTAAGAATGAGTTCACAAAACAGTTAGACCTAACCAGCAGGTATGAAACGTTCACAGGTATTCAAGAGAACAAAATTTACGACCATAAACCTTTTCTGAAAGAATTATTCAAATGCTAGATTCTAGAGTAAAAAAAGGTTGAGATTTTTGCTCTGTTCTCCTACATCTAGCCAAGAGTTAGTTCTGCAGCAGAGAAAGGGGGTAGGAGGAGGAAAGGGAGAAGAGAAAAGGCCGGGTCTGAGAGTGGCTGCTGTTCCTTTTATAAGTCTGGGCCTGAATGGAGGGAGAGAAAGAAACCGAAAAAACACACCCAAAAATAATGTCAAAGTCATCACTATTTTTTTTTTAAGTGCCCCTAGAGGCTAGATGCAGATAGCAGAAGGTAATAGCACCCCACTCGCCTCTACCACACCCAACAGAAACAATGTCACTCACAAGGCTAGAAATTCTGCTACAAACTCATACAATAAAACACAAAACTTTATTACCCCAACTCAGAGGAAAGGATGAAATCACAGATATAAAATCAATTATTTATTTATTTATTTATTTATTTATTTATTTATTTATTTATTTTATGTACATTGATTGGTGTTTTACCTGAATTTTATGTCTATGGAAGAGTATCAGACCCCCTGGAAAACAAGTTACAGACAGCTGTGAGCTGCCGTGTGGCTGCTGGGAATTGAACCCGGAACCTCTACAATGACCAGTGTTCTTACCCACTGGGCCATCTCTCCAGCCCTACAAAATCAATTATTAATATCTGGGGTTTTTTCTAAAAAACATTTTTGTTTTGAAACAGTGGCCCGGGCTAGCCTAGAATTCACTATGCAGCCTAGGCTGGCCTCAAACTCCTATCAATTATCCTGCTTCAGACTCTGGGATTACAGGCAAGTAATCCCATCTGTGTTCATTTTTAACATAATATTGTAGCCATATAGGAACATTCTCTGTAACCTTAATTAAATAATAGATTTTATTATATTTTCTTTTTTAATTACATTATTATTATTACTACTACTACCACCACCACTACGATCTGCATGTTCATCGTTCACCTGCATGTAAGTCTGTGTACCAGGTACCTGTCTGGTACCTGAAGAGGTTATGGATCCTCTGGAACTAAACTTATGGACAATTAGGAGCAGCTATGTGGGTACTGGGAATTAAAATCAGGTCCTCTGGGAAAACGACCAGTTCTGTTAACTGCTGAGCCATCTCTCGAGGCCCCATTATGACATTTTCATGCAGACACTTCACCCCTTGATCCTTTCTTATGACCCCTGAACCCTGCGAGTCCGCTCCCTTTTCCCACACAGTACCCCTTCTAATCCACGTGTGTCTTTCAATCTGGGTTCTGCACATGAGAGAAAACATACATAACTTTATCTGAGTCTGAATTATTTAATTTAATGATGATCCCCAATTCCACCCATTTTACTGGAAATGATGTCTGACAATCATAGTGTTTATTTTCATAATATCATCCCAAATCTACACACATAAACAAAAGAAAAGACTCCTTTGAGACATTATTCTTGTAAAGGTTTGGCCTAGATGCAAAAAGTCCTTTGCCAGTTCTCAATATGACAGATGTGACCAGAACACCAATAGTTTGATAGCACTAGATAAAATGTATGTCATGCAAACCTTTTTAATAACTTAATTATGATATTTACTTTTACAATGTGCTGCTCTTGCTGAGAGTAGATGAAGACTGGACAAGCATTCTCATGTTCTTTCCTGATCTGGTTTCCCAAGGCAGCCCCAGCTCCAATTGTTTGACTAGACCAGTTGTAAAGTACTTGACTGCAGGCAACCTCAGACATACTCTCATCTAGCCCAGGCTCACAAACAAAAGGATAATTGGCTTCTTCTCTACTGGTATCAGCCATAGTTTTAACAGATGGTGCCATTAACTGAGGAAGGTTTGGTACTGGATAAAACTAATGGCAAACCATATGTCAGCAACAAAACAGTGCTCTTGTCAAGGATACAAGACACTGGATTTTATTTATGTGTCTGGTGTTTTGATGGGGACACAACAATATAGTGCAGTTACACGAGCTGAAAGTAACACAGAACCAGAACAAACCCAGGAATGACTGAAAAGCAGAGACAGCTACTCAGCTCCTTTCCAGCTTGTAAAGGTACAAAGCACACATACTAACTCCACACTTACAGCCCATTAGCTCCATTAGTTCATGAACAGTCTCCACCTTGACTACAAGCCTCAGACATTACTTAAAGTAATGATATAGCTGGTAAGACAGACACTCAATTTCTTTCTTCAGCAAACTTCTGTCTGTCCAAATGATGGTATTTTAGCAACGTGCACACATTAATTCTTTGAGGAGCAACAAAATATACTCAAATTTAAAGTACTCTGGGATATTTCTCTATTAAACACTATTTCAGAAGCTGCGCCATGGTGGTATATGTCTATAATTCCATCAATAAGAGGCAGAAATTAGAGTCATGGGTTGGCTCCATAGTAAAACTCTCTCAAAGCAAAAGCTATCTCAGTAAACCATTGAAAAAATAATTCAAGCAGACATTAGATGTATCCAATGTAACCTTATTGTAACAAAACTGGCCAAAGAAAATGTGCAAAAGAAAATACGCAGCATTATCTGTAGTCAGCTTTATCATAAGAATCTCATTACCATAGGGCTATATACTTCAGGCCAGATGGCGTTCTCTGATGTCAGCAATGTAACTCCCAATGCCACTCTATGACATAAAAATTTATTGTAATCTAAACATCATTTAGCCAGACAGCATAGTTAACTGATAAAATACGAATTTAAAAGAATGAAACAATCTTAGTTAGAAATGTGTGGCCATTTCAACAAAATCCCTTCAGGCAGAACAACAGGAAATGGCAAGCCTAGTCTAGACAACACACACAACCTGCAATCCCCTCTGACCTCTTAAGAGCTGACTTAAGAACAGCTTCCATGCCAGGCAGTGGTGGTGCACGCCTTAATCCTAGCACTTGGGAGGCAGAGGCAGGCAGATTTCTGAGTTCAAGGCCAGCCTGGTCTACAGAGTGAGTTCCAGGACAGCCAGGGCTACACAGAGAAACCCTGTCTCGAAAATCAAAAAAAAAAAAAAAAGAACAGCTTCCACATCATCTTCTGCTGTCTCATTCAAGGACAGGAATCTTTATCCCTGACTTCCAGGAAAGGCGACTGTGTGTGTGTGTTAGGACACAGGGAATGTGCCCAGGAGTCAAAGTCCCAGGTCTAGTGCCTGCCCACTACCCAGTCAATGAACAGTCTCGGAGTCTCCATTTTTGAAATAAGATCACCACCATACAACTAGCAGGATTTATCAGAAGGACAAGATGAGATGATGCATGTAAAGCCCATGGCATCCAGTCAGGCAAAAGACACCCCAGTAAATACTGCCCAGATCCTAAGGCTCACAGGGAACCAGGACAGCCATGAAAACCTCATTGTCAAACATGGAGCTATGCAGTGTCCACCCTGATCGAACTAGCCTTCATGATACATATGTTAAGGTTAGTTTTCTTTCCCATTTCCCTCTCGGCAGCATCTGAGAACCAACACGTTCAGCCTGATAAATTTTCCAACAAGCACTGAGAAGATCTCCAATCAATACATAACAAACACAGAAATGCATCCTTAAGACAGGACCTGAGGAATGAGGGGCTTCAAACGCGGCTCTGGAGTCTGCATTTCTCTCGGCCTGTATTTATTTACAAATGATTCTCTGGAGCTCAGAGTCTAGTCCCAGACTTGCCTCTGACCTTGAAATCCTCCATACTCGGCTCCTCTAGTTCCACAACCCTGCACATGGGTCATCTCACCTGTTTTTCCCTTCCTTATGTTCTACTATTTATAAGAGAAATCTACAGAGACAAATCTTCCATGAAAACATAATTAAGAAATGGTTCTAAATAATGAAAAACAGGTTCTCATTATGCAAAACTGTTTCAACTTTCTAAGTAAGTATCTTTTCTATGTTTGATCTTACCCTATTAAAGGTTGCCTAAATATATAATCTCAGATGTTGCATTAAAATAACAGCATTTAAAGAAAGAAAGAAACAGGCAAAACATACGAGTGGTTTTCAAGGCCCTGAAGTTGACAGGGTGAAGGACAGTGAGCCGCTGAGAAACGGAAGACAGTGATGAAAACGTTCCACAGTGCTCAACCTTGACCTCTTTCCAGACTGAGCAGCTGTGAGGACACTGAAAAGGTTAGTAGACCCGAGGCTTGCCATACAAGCGTGAGGTACAGACTGTGGGCCCCCAGACCCACATAAAAGCTGAGCTACCATGACCCCAAAGATTGGGAAGCAGAGACAGGGACCCCACGGTAAGCTGACCCTACTAGCTGTCTTGGCAATTTATGATTCAGTGAGACTCCCTGCCTCAGCAAATAAAGAACAATTAAGGAGAACACCTAACATCACCCCTGGACTCCACAGCATGCTAAGACATACACAAATACAGAGAAAATGGAGGTGACAGCACAGAGCTCACATGAGGCGCCTGCTCTCTCAGCCACATAGGAAACTTGATGACTCACAGCCCACTGGGTAGTCCACAGAAGGACCTTACTTCAGTACAAGGGAATAATCCGTCCTGACTAAGCAAAACTCCTATTCAATGTAAGAGAACCAAATGTTTCTAAATAACTACAGCCCAGAACAGAAGTCAAGAATATGCATAAAAGGTACAAAAGTACCTACAAGAAAAAAGTTACATTGATTTGAATCTAATATGCACGACAGAATAAGGAAAATATTATCTCAAAATAAGGAGAAAAATCAGTACACAGGTGACCTAGAAATGATGCAAATGTTATAATTCAGACAATAACACTAGTATATTATTATAACTGTGTGTTAAATACATTCAAATTTTAAGTGCAGACTTTTATTCAAGAAGGTGGGAGCCAATCCCAGTTGAGGCTCTCGAGATGAAACTGAGTTGTTTTGGTTCTTCGGCTGGCAAAGAAAACTCTATTCTTGAAATGAGTGAGCTGGTCCTTTCCTGACTGATCAAATTTTCTGTTAACCTTTAAGATTGGGGATGGAAGAGCTAAGAAGTGCCCAGAGGATCCCATGCCTAGATGTCATCTCCCTGTCACCACTGGAGAACAGAGACTCAATTCTCCCTTGATCAGCAATCAGGATCATTCATTCTTGTAAGGCTTCTGTTGCTGTTGCAGTTCATTGCCGATTCACTGAAGCGAGAACCCAACCAGCCTAGGAGCAGATTAATCTTCTGATCCCATGGAACTACCATTCCCTCCATGGAGACAGTCTCCCTTTCAGGACCATGACCTCCCAGATAGCAGAGGTCAGTGTTGACATGGCAGAAAGTGCAAGTTGTGCCAAAAAAGTTTGATACTCAGACTTTCATCAGGGTGAAAAGTATCAGATATAAACAAGTTAAGGAAAGGAAAGATTATTTGGACCCACAGCCTCAGAGCTTTCAGTCCATGGTCACTTGGCCCCATGTTTCTGTGCCTGCAGTGAGGCAGTATATCACAATGGCAAGAGTGCATGGGAGGCTGTGCACTCTCATACTGGCCAGGAAACAGAAAAAGACAAAGGCAGAGAACAGGGTGGACAAGATACAGCTCTAAGATATGTCCCCAGTGATGTACTTCCTCAGGTAGGCTCCACCTCCTACTTTCTAGAACCTCCCAAGCCTTCAGAGGTATGGGCACACACAAATCATACTGTGGGTCACTAGGCAAAAGAGTAAGCAACCCTAATTTTTACCGCCAATTTCCAAGCCACGAGTATGGTTACTAGAGCTAACACATGCAGTGGTCTTTGATTTACAATACACACTAGATCCTGGGAAGAAGCAAGAACATCCTTTCAGGGTATGACCTCTCAACTAGCCCAGTGCTATGGTCAGAAGAACCACAATGCAGAGTGCCAAGAGTGCACAAAGATTTCTGGACCCACAGATAATGGCTCTGACAGAAGTACTCTAGGTAGAGGAGGAAAAGCCATAAGCAGACTAGATGACTATTCCAGTAATGGCTATCTTTCCTTCCCCATGATGGAAAAGGTCCAATATAATTTAACCACCAACAGATGGCTGGCTGTTTCCCTCTGAGAATGGTGTCACACCAGGGACTCAATGATGGGACTTTACAGTTGGCAGAGTAGGCATTCAGCAGTAACATCAGCCAGGTCGGCCTTATTACACTAACAATAGTCCTTATTGTTGAACCCATGAATAGCTTTTCCCACTGCCAATGCAGCCATTTATTCATGGGCCTGGTTGCTAAGCCATAAGATGGAGAGGAAGAGGACCGACATAGACACAGCGTGCTGCAGCCCTTCTCCTTCCTCACAGCTGTCCTTCACAGTCACTTGTCACTGACCCTCAGATCATACTGAAAAAGCACTAGTAAATGTCCAGTTGTCACTGCAGACTGACCTGTCCAATCTTCTCTCACTCTGTAAATAACAGGTGACCACTTACACTACTACAAGTTCTGCCAACTGGAGCTATTTTTTTTTTTTTACACTGTCCTTCATGGTCAGTCTTCTGAGGAACTTTGGTGCTGTGGTATCTAATTCTGAATAAACAAGAAAATCATTCAGATCCATTTGCAAACCAACTCAGGCTTCTGTTCTCCAGTCAACTGTCATGGCAGCAAGTCAGGAAGACATCCCCATGAGCAGAACAAAAGCAGAATGAAGTAGGTCAGCAGCTGGTACCAAAGGGTCTAACTCACTCCTTAGAATTGACATCCAGACCTGGTCAAGCTTGGTCTCCCATAGACCTTTTCCCTCTGATAACAGACTGCTATTATGCATAGCTAAATTGGTCAGAAATGGGATAAGGAACTGTCCGGGGGCAGACAGGGACAGAGATAACGACTGGACTGTAAAAATCTAAGAGAAATTTTTAAAAAATCATTAATTTAAAAAAAAAAAACAGTTTTTTTTCAAACTAAACTCTAGTAGTCATTGATTAGTAGCTAAAGAGGGCTTTAGATTTGTCCCGAGTCCCCTTCTGTGCTGATGGATCCAAGCAGGCAGTAGGAGACATGGTAGGATTTCAAACATGCTCCTACACTAGGCAGGGAAGTATTTTAACAAATTACTTCAGCCCCTTTTAAGACTCGCATTTGTATCTATAACACAGTATCATAATGCTATCTAACCCACGGATCTCTTTGGAAGATTACATGCAGGTACATGTAAAACCCTGCACAGTGCTTCTTACAAGGCAAGTCCTCAATGGTACATTAGCTACTTTCACTAATGCCTGTCAGCATCCCTGGTCTTCAGCAGCATCATGAAGTCAACTTTTCCATTAGGTATTCCTACTGCTTTTTTAATCATGTTTAACCATCTGGCAACCCAATAACAATTATGTATAAGTAATAAACATGGCAAAGAATAATATGGTGAGAAGCATTGGTTAAATAAATAGGCCCTGGCTTTCAGGCTGCCAGTAACTCATTCACTGGCTTGGCACAAGCCTCCCATGTATTTGAGCCTCCGTTTGCTGAGCTGTAAAACAAGTCTGAGTTAAGAGCTATCAAGACTTCTGTCCTCCACTACAATCCATAATGCAATAACCATATCTTAGACTTTTAAGTTTTAACCCTATTTGTATGTGGTCCTCCCAGATTTCTGTTTGTAGCATCCTTATCTAAAACAGACACCAGCCTACTTCCAAAGCATATCGGAGGGGGTGGGACCCGCCACCAAGCATTAATATCAAACAGTTCCTAGAAGGTCCTTGAAATCACCACTCAACCATCTCCCTTGCACGGCCATTGTTTAAAACTTATAAAGGATAAGGGCTGGAGAGATGGCTCAGCAGAAAAGAGCACTGACTCCTCTTCCTGAGGACCCGGGTTCAGTTCTCATTGCTCACATGTTGGCTAAAAATCATCTATAACTCCAGTTTCAGAGGACCTAAAACCTCTGCACACATATGGTACAGACATACATACATGAAGCCAAAATACCTCTAACATAAAAATAAATAAAATCTCAAAATTTAAGGCTAGATGGCTCAGTGGGTTAAGGTACTTGCTGTGGAACCTGACTACCTATGTTTAAAACCAAAGATCTACATGGGAGAAGGAGAAAACAGACTCTCACGAGAGGGTTTCTGACTTGCAAGTATCCACAGATTCACACACACACACATCCATAGAATAAATAATAAGCAAATGCAATTCTAAATTAAATTTTAAGCACATTTAAAAAACAAAACAAAAACAAACAAACAACAAAAACAAAGACAGGGTCTCCCTATCTAGCCCTTACTGGCCTGGAACTCACTACATAAACCAGGCTGTCCTCAAACTCACAGAAGCTACCTGCCTCTATTTACTAAGTGCTGTGATTAAAAGACTATGTAACCATGCCTAGCACTTAAGCACTAGTTTTGAAATAAAAATATTCCTCTCAAACTCAAACTAATTTACTATAAGAAAAAAACAAGAATCATTACCATCTTTACTAGATGGACCACACGTAGTGCTACTCACAACTGATCAATAGCATTGGCTTAACCCACATTAACTCAAAATTAAACAAGCTGACACCATTTGCATTTAATTATATGCCTCTGCTCCTGCTCAGAGGTACTGAGGCTTTTATGATCATTTGCCCAGCATTCATCGATAACACCGATTTTCTCAGTAGTCTGACCTAAGCACAGGCTGCAGGGAAAGCAAGACAGGAAGAACTTAGCAATGCCATAGAAAGGAAACAGCTCGTCCCCTCGGGGGTTGGCGATCAATCCGGCTAAAACAGGGGTACCTGGCATTCAGTACACAGAACTTGAAAATGAAAACAAGCTAGGTTTTTATACAGGTGTGACTCATGCTATGTAACTTACATCCTAATCTAATAGCATATAGAAAATGACTTTTATGAATCTAATACAAGCTTAAATATATTAAGAGTGTTTGCTAGCAAGAAATAAAAAATGAATACTGTTTCAGAATAAAAGAATAAATGTTGTAAGTTGGAAGGAGGACGTGCTGCAGGGAATATGGAAGAAAGAAATGCCTGAGTGGATACGGTCATTCTTCAAAGAACACATACATGAAGCACTCCAGAATAAAGAAACTTTATAGTCTAAAAAAGGGTATTATTAAAGAATAACTTATTTCATATATTATTGATATATGTAGATTAGATAGATAGATAGATAGATAGATAGATAGATAGATAGATAGGTAGGTTATGGATGACAGATGAATTATGGATGACAGAGAGAGATGGTAGAGAGATATGCATGTGTCCATTCTGTTTCTGACCATCATCAGATTTATTTGCAGTAATCAAAACATTATATATGAAATCTTAGGTATTATAAATATCTAATTTATAAACATAAAATCTTAGGTATTAATTTCCATCATACTTTAAAATATTATTATTCCAAAAGACAAAGAGATCTCTACACACACAAATGAAATAGATTTCAGAAACTAAGGGTCGCCACTGCA
Organism: Uromys caudimaculatus; assembly: GCA_028551405.1. Taxonomy (NCBI): domain Eukaryota; kingdom Metazoa; phylum Chordata; class Mammalia; order Rodentia; family Muridae; genus Uromys; species Uromys caudimaculatus. Next base: position 30,202,649 of record CM052714.1, on the reverse strand, counting down.
AAAAAAAAAAAAAATGTATTTCACTTAGGGTCCCATGAACAATGGTGACTTCAATGGCACTTGCAGAATCAAACTATTTAAATGCAGAGGCCTCCTCAGTGGCCTGAAATGCTTACTAGCATTTACAGTAGGTTTAACCACAGCTGAAAAAGGTAAAATATAAGATGTGAGCTCTCTATGCCTTTGCAAATCCAAGGCCATCGTTGCTCTAAGAAGTAATCAGCCTTGGTCAATAACCAGAAACCCCATCTGAACAGGTAGATTTGTATCAGCTGCCTGCCCCAGGAGACACGTGAATGAATATGCTCATATGATTTTTAGTATAGAAAAGAAAAGAAAAAGAAAAATCATATATCCAAATGCAAACAACTACAAAAAGGACCACGGTGGGGAGGGAAGTCACTGGTCATGACAAACATAAAGCTTCCAGGAAGTGAGAGCCAACATCAAGTGCATTAAAATCAGTACATGCTTTTCATCATTACAAAACAAATCACAAGCCTTCTAAAATGAGCCACCAACCATGATGAGACCCATGTGCTGAGCATGTCATAGCACTGCTGCTAGAATATCAAACTGCTGCTCCCTTTTCCAGTAAGGAAAGGTAAGCTGTCAGACATCTTTCTGATATCCTGACAGGATACCACAGCTAATTTCTGGAAAAGATGATCAGTAAACCAAATGTGTTAGATTAGCCTTTTATGTGGCAGTCAATCACAGCTGCACATGCTACAGAAGGAGTTAACATTTTGCTCACTATACCTTAAGCTATCAAGAAGACCAATTTTATGCAAATCTTCATCAACTGTAAATGGGGCTGGGTTAATAATCATGGGTCTAAATTCCACATGCAAATTAGACTTAAACACCTAAGACACAGTTATCCTAAGAACACTGCCTGTCACAGAACCTTTTTATTTGGTACATAATGTAATCTTTCATATCCGTAGCATTTGAAATCTTAACAACACACAAAGCTAAATGAGCCAAGTCAGATGCAAATTTTAACAAAACTCTTTTGAGAAACACAAATAAATAATACAGGTGGCAGTGTTTGTATAAAGCACCAGTGTTTGCATGAGTAAGTTTGCATAGGATGGGTCAAACAGAAACAGATACAGAAAGGGCGGTCTGTCTTCTCCAGGAGCTCACGATGCTCAAGATGAAGCTAACCATATATCTATCCAAGCTGAAATCCACTGGGAGTGGCTGACAGGGGAAGAAATAGAAGCACAGGAATGCATGGCCAAGTAGAAGATTACCAGTGTCTGGTCTAAGTAATGTTAGTTTTATTATCAAGTACCTATTGTCTTTAGAATTATGCTTTTAAAAGTGGAATAAACAGTAGAAAATCTGAACTATGTCTGCACTAGGTAGCATTTGTATAACTGGAGAAATGTGTTTCTATGTGAGAGGACATGGAAGCTAAGCACACATTAGATTTAGACAGAAACAACACTCTTGCATGTAAATCTTTTCACATTTTGAGTATTTTAGCTCATGATGATACCAACTACCTCAAATACTGAATCAATAAAACTGTAAATGAAATGATAAAATGATATGGCCACACAGCTCAATAGCAGAAAGGACTTGCATTAGCCACAGAAACTAAAGGGGGGACTTCATCATTCTCACTGAAACTTGCCACATCAAAAGGCATTAAAGATCTTATGTAATTATAACTTTAAAATAAAAACCTCCATTAGTGCTTTTGTTATACACAAAGCCTCCAGAGAACAAAAGTAGAACTACCTAAATCTGTGAAAAATAAGTGTTCCCTTCATTTTCCAGAAGCAGAAGTCTTAAAGCAGAGAGCAAATGTATTGTAATTACCTTCATTCTCAGTGCTAACAAAAAAAAGCTAATTAATTATTAAAGTTGATAAAATTAACTATTTGAAACGTTCCATTTGATTCTAGTTTTATTAGGTTTATATGTATATTTTAATAAGCATAGCAGACATTTCTCAGAAGGCCACTACTTATAAATTTTAAATGTGTCTATGCTAATGACAAGAGTCACGTAATTAAGGAATGATTTTAGTTCCATGTGTCAGACACATAGCATATGTCACATTTAATGTAAATGTTGGAACATATTCTCTAGTCAAAAATGGCAGTAACCTAGCTTTTGGTCAGCAGCAAATTAGCCTCAAGATCAAAACTAAGCAAGCTGAGGTTTCCGTTTTAAAACAACTTTGCCTTCTGGGAAAGAAAAGAAAAAAATTAGCATGTGACATTAAGAAAAGCTATTTTGGATGGCTATAGCTTTTCCTTGATTCCAAATTGCTTTTGAGTGCTTTCTGCAACTCTTCCCATACATAAGAATTTATGGAATTCGAAATACCGAAATATTCACAATCTGTGACTCTAACAAACAAAAGCAAAGAAATTTTCTCAGGTATGGCTATAGGTACCAATGGGATCAAAAAGTCCACTAATAATTTCACAGAGCTACTTAAATTAAAAAGAAAAAAAGAAAGAAAAGAAACAAGAGTCTTTCCATTCTGTAGTCAAACTTTTATATTGCCTAGAGCAAGATCTCATGATTCACGTAAAACCCCAAAGGAAAGTGAACAGTCTCCCTAAACATCTTACAATGTTTTCTTTGGCATGGCACACTCTCACACTCTATTTTCTATACTATAAAAAGAAAAGGAAAAAGGCTAACATTACCAGATTTCAATTTTTTCCTCTCACAAAACCAAACTTAAGTACATAACCCTAGAGAATAAAAATGGATGACTGCTAATTTAGAGTGGAGACATATTAATTTATTAATCACAGAAATATGAGCACATTCTTAGGACCATGATAGTGACAACAGCAAAAATGGAAGGTGGAGAGGTGGCTCAACACTTGATGTTCTTTCAGAGGACCGGGGTTCAGTGCCCAGCACCACCAGGAGCCTCACAATGGCTTGTTAACTCCAGCTCCAGGAGATCTGACGCCCTCTCCGGGTCTCCACAGACATTACATGTATTTGCTGCAATACATATACATGTGCCTGTATGTATCTATGTATATATGCACACATGCACACATATGCACACACATATATATATAATATATACGCACTCAAGCACACACACATAAAATTAAAAAGTCCTCTTATAAAACAGAAATAATGTGCAAAACAGATTAGATACTTTAAAGGTGGTCTCTGACACAACTTAGAAGCAGAATTAGAAAACAATAAGAAAAGTTCAAAGTGTAATTTCACTAATTTTCCCTATGAACTTTTGAAAGATTGCCAAATAGACTTAAGCAAAAAGGGAGGGGGAAACTTTAATAAAATAAAAAGAAAAAAGTCTACCTCATCCCCGCTGCAAGCCGAAGTGCTAGAGGGAACAGTGAAACAGCAAGACAACTTCAAAGAGATTCTAGAATCGAGGAGGCCGCACTCTGCCTGGCTCGTCTCAGAGATTAAAGAAGATTTTTAAAGCTGTTCCATGGACACAGAGATCAAACATTTATAAATGTTTATCATTTTACAAGTCCTAAATTCAAAGGTGGGCTCAAAGAAATAAGAGTAACAAAGGCAGCAAGAGGAAAGGCGAGCTATTGGGTGAGGCAGGAGCGCAGGAGGCGGCTTTGAAGAACATACTTTGGGGCTACAAGGAAGGAAATTCTTTCTGAAAATCTCATTGCAAGAAGACCACAATGAAGCACAATGAAATGCTATGGAAGTAGCAGCAGGACAGGCTGAAGCACTATCTATTCACCTTTAAGAGACATTAAAGTCACTCTAGCGTCATTCCATAGCGGACTAAGATCACCACAGCAACCTCGTTAGGGCATCCCTTTTTCAACAAAAAGCTCAATCTCTTCTTTGTATTTACCTTTTACCGCTATGCATGTGTATGTGATGTGGGAGTGCTGTGTGTGCACAGGTACCTGATGAGGTCAAGAGAGTCAGATGCCCTAGCTAGAGTTACAGGCAGAGGGAAGCTGCCTGACTTGGGTGCTGGGAACTGAACTTGCCCTATGAAGAACAGCATGCACTTTGAACCAATGAGCCATTTCTCCAGCCCCACAAACACTTATTTTTAGTGTCTGAAAGCTTATGGACAACTAATGAATATTATTATCTCAGTCAGCTTTGCACAAATTTCCCTTCCCATAATGAGAAATATGTATGCACATGAAAAAGAAGAACACTGGGTCCCTATGACAACAGTTGGAGCCAATCAGACACACACAACAGTGAGGCGATGATGAAATCACCCGACACAGTTCTTACTCGTGTCTCTTAATGGCTATCCATCAAATCACCACTTACCACGCTAATAAAACTAAGCCCAGGGCTGGGGACTTGGGTTAAGAGGACTTTCTCTAGCACAGGACCCAAGTTCAACTCCCAGCACCCATATAACAGCTCACAGCTACATGCAACTCCAGTTCTGGGCGGTCTGATCCACTCTTCTAGCCTCTGGTGGCACCAGGCTTGCACGTGATATAGAGACATACATGCAAGCAAACCACCCACACATAAAATAAAAATAATTTAATTAAGAAAAACTAAACCTACCCTCACTGCTTCCCATCGTGGGTATCACTATGTCATCCTATCAACAGGCAGACATTCCTAAAAACAATTCTTCCCCGCCCCCACCCCCAGGGATCATGGTGCTAGAATAAAACTCAAGGTTTTGCTCATGCTAGGCAAGCAATCCCTCCACTTACACCCCTTTATCTGCAAAATCACCAGGCCTAATATAGCTGTCTACCATATATGCACTCATCTATTCGTTTTTGTTGCCTAAACATCAGCATTATCTAAATAAGGATAAAGCAAGCAGTTAAACTAAATGAGGTAATTCTAATATTTCTAAAATTAGACAAATTTGCTTTCATTCTTGAAGGTTATGTTCTTTATATAGAGGTACCATTGCGTATATGAAAGTATGATTGTCTGTATAGAAGTATTATTTGTATGGAGGTGTGCTGGCTCATTTTGTCAACTTGACACAAGCTAAAGCTATCTGAAAATAGCAAACCTCTATTGAGAAAATGTCCCCATTTTCCTAACTAGTGATTAATGGGGGAGGGCTCAGCCCATTGTGGGTGGTGCCATCCCTGGGTAAGTGGTCCTGAGTTGTTTAAGAAAGCATGCTGAGCAAGCCATGATAAACAAGTCAATGAGTAGCATCCCTCCATGGCCTCTGCATCAGCTGCTGCCTCCAGGTTCCTGCCCTGTTTGAGTTTATGTCCTAACTTCCTTCAGTGATGGACTATGAATGTAGAAGCATAAGCCAAAAAAAAACCCTTTCCTCCCCAACTTTCTTTTGGTTAAAGTGTTTCATCATAACAACAATAACCCAACTATGATGGTATTGTTGTATGCAGATGTCATTGTTTATATGGTAGTATCATTGTTTTTAATGGAGGTATTACTGTTTTTATGAAGGTATCACTGTTTATATGGTGTTATCATTGTTTGCATGAAAGTATCACTGTTCATATGGGGGTATCATTTTTCATATGGAGGCAGCATTATCTATATGGAGGTATTATTGTTTGCATGAAGATTCCACAAGTCTTTACACAGAAGTTACTTCTGATTCTTCCATAATTCTATTATATAGTTTGTGTGCATTTGAGAACATGGTTACAAGTACCTGCGCCTGTACATGCACACATATAGGCCAGAGACTGAGTTTCTATCCATTTCCACCTTATATTTGAGTCAGAGTCTCTCTCATACTCTACCTGCTACTTCATCCAGACTGGCTGACAAGCAAGCTCCCACGAGCCTCCTGTCTCTCACAGTGATGCACTAGAATTACAAGTATATACCAGTTTCACATAGGCTCTGGGAATCTAAATTCCGGTCATCATGCTTGTGAAGCAGGCACATTACACACTAAGCCATCTCCCCAGCCCTCCTCCATTATTCTACAGCCAGTTTTCATTCATTGGCTCCAGCAGATCACCTTGGCTGACAGTTCTACTCATTGATAAATACTTATCAAATGTCTACTATAGGCTGCCGACCATTCTTATACGACATTCTTATCAACAGACAAAGAAGAAAAGAAAACAGCAAATCAATACATGACTCATGAGGTGATGATCATTATCCCAAAGAAATAAAGAAAACTAAAGATGAAGGCCTGCTGTACACAACTCAAGGAAGACCTCACTGATGATATAATACGTGAGCAAAATCCTGATATGAGCGAACAAAATAGGTATACAGTGGGGAAGGAGAACATTCCAGACACAAGATGATTATAAATTCAAGTAAGTGTTTGGTATGTTCAAAGAACAGTAAGAAATCAAGGTGTGGGCATTTGAATGAAATGTTTACCACTGTCTCAGGCATGATTACTTGGTCCACAGTTGGTGGTGTAAGACTCTAGGGAGTCTTAACTTACCGAAGACCCTCCAAATGGACACACAGAGTCAGGGATTGATGCAAAAAAGAGAAATTTATTGATTCATCAGCATGCTGAGGTCGCTCTACATACCAAGCCGGGAGGGCAACCTCGTGTAGCCCAGTCAGGGACCTTATATATGGATTTTAGAGCAGCCTCCCACCATTAGGTACAATGTGATTGGCAGAACAGTGTGACTTTTAAACTGATTGGTCTTTAGGGAATGAGGTAGCAGGGGCTTAATCAGCCCCTCCCTTCCAGCCTAGGGCTTTCTAACCTGTTTCTTCCATGTGCTTGGAGGGGGGAGGGGACCCTGGTGGAATATATCAAAGTTCCCGAGCTGACCTCTCAGTGGCACTGTTTGGGTAAATTTAGGAGGTATGGCCTTGCTAGAGGAAGCTTGTCACAGGAGAAGTGGCTTTGAGAATTTAAGGATTTGGGCCATTTCTAGTTCACTCTCTGTGCTTGTGGTTCAAGATGTGAACTCTCAGCTTCCTCATCCACCTACCATGCCTTCACGCCACTCACATGGACGCTAACCCTCTGGAACTACAAAGCCAAACAAAACTCTTTCTTCTATGGGATGCTTTGACATGGTGTTTAATCACAGCAATAGAAAAGTAACTAACACACAAGGTGACTGTGGTGATTAGAGACAAAATCAAGAGAGAGGTTCAGCTCGGAACATGTTGGGACACGACAAAACTTTGCCCTTCACTCATGTGACTATCTCCATTTGAATTTTTAAAAGTAGAATTTAAAACTCAATTCCTTGGTTGAACTAGCCAGGCCATGCAAGATTAGAGGCTACTCTATCTATCCATACCAAAAAAAAAAAAAAAAAAAAAAAAATCTGGCTTTGATTCTCTATCCTCTACTCTGAGCTAGGGATTTAACCTAGAGTCTCATGTAGGCTCAATGTATACCGTATCACTAGCTACCTCTCTAGCCTTAGTGTCTCAAAACATTTCTTGACGGGGATGTAGAAAACCAGTTGTGGAGGGGAAAGCAGGAGTAGAATCCACCTCCTATTCAGAAGAGGAGGTGGGGATGTAGGTTAAGTGAAGAGTAAAGAAAAAGGTCAGAGTCTGACTGTATCTGTATCTTAGTGTGGACAAAGCGGGATGTTTGAACAGATGTAATATGACATGAGAACGAGTATTTCTTCGTGACTCCAATTCTTTTGGCCCAAGCAACTGGAAGAGCCCATGCTCCTCTAAATAACTCCTCTAAAGCTGGAGGAGCAGCCTCTGGGAGAGTAGGAGAATTCTGGACACAGTAAATCAGCATTCCTCCACACTCAAATGATAAACAAGGGGGAGAGTTCAGAGAGCAAAGGAAATACACCATTAGGTGGCATCCATAGAGGGAGGGGACTCAAAAGCTGGCAGGACCATTAAACTGAAAAGTACTTGAGTACAAACAGGAGCCCTTGGAGATGGCATCAAGTGAGGAGGAGCCTGCTGTCTTCCTGTAAAGAATAAGGGAACAGCCCGAGAATACTAGAGAAGCAATAGCCAGGAGGTGTTATGCTCAGGACAGGGGACAGCCACCCCTGAAGGAACGAGACCGACTCCAGTAAATGCTGACAAATAAGACAGAAGCACTGAGGAATGACAGTTGCACTTGGCCTTGAAGAGGTCACTGGTGAATTTGATAAAGAAGGCCTGACTCTCAAGACAGCAGGAGAAACAACAGATATCAAAGGGCTCTTACAAGGAGTTTTGCTACTAGAAGAAAAAAACAGAATCATTAGAGAAAATGTGGTGTCCATGGAAATAGGAAAGAACAGCAAAAGGGAAAGTGGCCAATGTTGGAAGCCAGGAGGTAAGTGCATAGGGCAGAGCAGTCCTCCCCTAGCAGCTCAGCAGACCGATTACAGAGTGTGACAGAGGGGCCACAGAGTCCATGCATGAAGGACACTCATTCAAACCTGCATTTGCTGCAGGAAAGAGTAGACACTGCTCCCGATGCTCTAAACAACAATCTACCTCGCTAGATTGACAGCCTTTCAAAAGAATTGGCTGTTGCAATCATCTATGTTGTTAATACTAACAAGCTTGCAGGCTTTAAATTATTCAAGAGATGTACTGAACAAATAAATTGATAGAAAGACTGAGTATCCAGGGACCTCAGCTTAAGCCTTAACCCACATAGGCCTTACCAGGCAGGTCTGAGCTGTCAACACTCAGCATCACACAGAAGCTCATAGCCATCACCAGCCACATCCCATCCTGTTCCCTCACTATCCTGCTGATTATTGGTAGAGAGAGCTGTATTTCCTGTCTACACATACAGAAATTCTGTCCATTTTACTAAGAATACAGAACTAGGCTAGGGACATGACTCACTGGGTAAAGCACTCACCACCAAGCTTGACAACCTGAGCATATACCCTCAAACCCCACATAAAGGTTAGACATACGGCACAAGGGCCTAGAATCCCAGCACAGCCCTACAGGAAGACAGGAGAGTCTCCAGAAGCTCAGGGCAGCTAACCTGAAGAGACCTGTCTCAGAGAAGATGGGGAAACCGTGACTGACACCAGAAGGCTGTTCTCTGACCTCCACACAGGGCTCTCTTTCTCTCTCTGTCTCTCTCTCTGTCTCTCTGTCTCACAGAGAGACAGAGAGAGAGAGAGAGAGAGAGAGAGAGAGAGAGAGAGAGAGAGAGAGCAAACGCTCACATATCACACATACCCCAAATCCTCATTACCTTCAACCAGCTAACCTCTAACTGTCCCATTTACTCATTATAGACCAGTCAGGTCTGATGTTTCTAGAATATAACTCTGCCCTTAAACACTCTAGACAGTACCTTATCTACTGTGATTAGATTTGATTCCTATGTGGTTCCCTATGATCCCTAGATTCACAAATATCAAAAATACCTATTTAAAAAAAGTCTACAGAATGAGATTAGAAACTAAATACATACAATGTAATTTAATTTCCTGAGCCCACTCATAGAGGAAAGATTCCAAAAACAAACCAAATGTGAATGGCATAGTTGCATTTAAGGGGGGGCAGAATATTGCCAACATCACTACTGTTCTGATTTCTTACATTTCTGGTATTCATTAAGGAAGCAAATTCAAATCCCGTACTCAAAAATGCTTTGGATATGTTCATAAACATCAAACTTTCTAAACTCTAAAATTTTCCAATAGACTATGCTTACTAAATCTGCTGAATTTGACAGTGTTAAAAACAGTGATAAAAAGTCTTTTACCTCAGGAATATGGTGAGTGACTGATGAGATAACACCATGGGTAAAAGTGCTCGCCAGCAAGTCTGACGGCTGAGGTCCATCCGAGCCCACACGGTGGAAGGGGGGGACCAGCTGCACAGGTTGTTCTCTGACCTCCACACACATGCTATGGCACCTGGGCACACACATACATCATGTACACACAAACATACAAAATGCAACTTACCTAAGGAAGTTACTCCTTACAACAGTGAGCTCCAGCTTTCAGAACATGCAATGCCTGCCACATCGACCACAACAGTACCGCCCACAGCACGCTAACTCTCAGCATTACCATTCTAAAATCCGCTATCCCCCACAGCATTCAAGTGCTGATCCCTGAAGATAGCCTAACACCACGACACTACATGTTTTAGTTCTGCAGACCAGCATGCAAACGTTGCGTGCCGTTCATCTTTTCTAGATCACACAAAGGCTTTAATCTTCAAACATGAATTACAGGCACATGCATTCCAGACGCACATCAGTGTGCACCGAGGGCAATTCAATGTTAATAACACATCAGACCTCTACTCCTGCACTAAGAATATGAGTTATAGACATTTATGATACTGAAAACATCAGTATGATAAACATCTGTCCTCTGACTCGGGGCTCAAAAACCTCTAATAGGATGAAATGAAACAGAGATATGGGGAAATGGATAGGGTCAAAAGAGCTACACTTGTAAGTCTGGGGGGGGAGGGGGGGCTGGGATAAAACAGACCCCTGAAGGACTTTCTCTGCAGGCAGCAATGGCCAGCCACCAAGGTAAAGTCAAGTTTACTGTTAAAAAAGAAAGAAAGAAAGGAAGGAAGGAAGGAAGGAAGGAAGGAAGGAAGGAAGGAAGGAAGGAAGGAAGGAAGGAAGGAAGGAAGGAAGGAAGAATTACCCTTCATTGAAGAATTACTTTCTAGGTCCCCTAACAAATGAAGCAGGGGCTATCTCTGACTCTGTTGCCTGCCATTGGATCCCTTTCCCCTAACTGGACTGCCTGGTTGGGCCTTACTTGGAGAGGAGATGCTTAGTGCTGCTGTGACTAGATGCCCCAGGATGGGGTGATACCCAAGTGGAGGCTTCCCCTTCTCTGAGGAGAAAAGAAGAGGTAATGGGAAGAGGGATTTGTAAGAGTGGGACTGAGAGAAGAGAAGGGAATGGGGGCTGAGATCAGGATGTAAGATAGATAGATAGATAGATAGATAGATAGATAGATAGATAGATAGATAGACAGGAAAAAGAATTACTTTCTATTCCTAATAATACGATGTCATTGCATAAGCATAAAGTTCTGCTGCTGGAAGATCTTCCTCTCTCAAGTGCCAAACGGACAGAAAGGACTACAGCATCCATTCCCTGAACAGCCTATTCCTGCATGCACCGCTGTTTTGCATCCCATTATATGAAGCGAGTATCACTCTCATAGCAAACAACTAAATGTCATGGCTTTGTAGGACCCCGACATACCCACATACCAAATTCACAAATGTCAAGGACCTACTGTGGGGGGTGTGCCCAATCCTTTCAAGTACAAGGACCCCAAAAAGGAATGTGTACTCTTAGCTCCCGCCATCCAGTTCACACACGTGTGTGTTCCATAGTCTCCTCCAAGGACTCCTGTTACCCTGCTAAGAAGTACCAAGCACATCTTGAAAGAGCTCCAAACTGGTTAACAACTAGTTTGCTGAGGCTTCAAGTACTTATATTGCCTCCTGGGGCAGAAAGTACAAAGTGAAAAGCAGCTCTTCCTCCATACCCTGAGAAGAACTATACCATTCTAAGACACGTTCCTAAACTGTACACACATTCTAAAGACATTCTAGCCCTTAAATCTGTTTGCTATTGCGAAACTCTACTAACCCCATCTCCCAGCTCAAGGAGCAGGTTAGGTATGGGGACAGAGGCATACAGCACAATGAACACCACAGGCAGAAAACCACTGTCCAGATGTAAGCACGGCTCCACCCGTACTATCGCTGTGACTTTGACCCAGTCCTTTCACGTGTAGAAAGTGGAACGGAAAAAAGAAAAATTTTTCCAGTTCTCAGAGTTTTGAGAATTAACATATGCAAAATCAGAGCTGTCTCTGAATAAGCTATTAGGTAAATGCCTGCAAAACAAACAGTACAGCAAACTGAGTGCTGTTGAAGGAGAGGACTGCTCAGTAGTTAGAGCACTTGCTGCTCTCCCAGAGGACCTAAGTTGGGTTCCCAGCAACCCATATCAGGCAGCTCACTACCATCTGTAACTCCATCTACAAGGGATCCAACACCCTCTTAATCTTTAATCTCATAGCAGAATCTAGACTGAGTTTTCCCCAGGGTACTTCTAGCTGAGGACTTAGGCTCATCAATGCCACGTGCTGAGTTCACAGGGAAACAATGGAACTCAGAATGAGACACAGGATTCCTCTTGGCAAACACTAATACCATCACTGTGTGTCAAGACTTTCACCAGACTGGCCTGCCTGGAGAACTGAGTGCACAAGTGGCCTGCAAGCCAATACAGTGACACCTGTGAGCACAGTTGGGAGCTAATGCCCAAGAATGTAAGCTGATACTAATTCAAACAACCCTCCTCAAACACACACCATGATGGCAACCTTTAATCATCAACCTGACACAATCTACACTCACTGGGGAAGACTCTCAATGAGAAACTGTTAGACTATGTTGGCACCTGTGGGCATGGCAGTGAGCAATATTTCTAAGTAGGTTAGCCTGGGCTAACTGTGAAGGTTAGCACCTGCATGTATACATTTACTCTCTCTCCATTCTGAACTGGAAAGAAATATGTCCATGATAAAATATTTTCTAGAATATGGAAATGTTTCCCACTTTGTTTGGAGCAATACTAACATGGGCCTATAAAATGGAACAACTTGTTAATTATTCATTTAAAGTTTTAAGAGGTCCAATAGCAGCAGTCAGTAAGCTGAGGCAGGAGAGGCAGCTATAACTATATAGTATATTCCAGGAAAGCATGGGCTATACAGCAAGACTCTGTCACAAATATCGACAAAGAAGTATCAACAAATAAGTGGGCCAATGAGAGAGACGGCTCAGTGGGTGAGATGCTTACTATAAAGGCTGATGATCGAAGTCCAATGTCTGGGACCCACCTGGTAGGGGAGAACTGACTCCTAGCAGTTGTCCTCTGACCTCCACACAAGCATGCCGTGGCATCTATATGTATGCAAACACATTTGCTCATATATATAATACAAAATGCAAAATACATAAAATACATAATGCAAAAAAATTGGAACGTGTACCTTTTGTTAGTTATAATTTTACCTAAACTTTCAAAACCTGAACAAAGGCAGTGGGATACAGCTTCTATACTAGAATCCTTCAGAGTGGAAATAGTAAACACTTAGCAACCTGGGGAGAAAATAAGAATAAATGGGAAGTACTGAGTTAAAGACTTAGAAGTTGGGGTCCAGGAAGCACAAATATTTGCATCTGCCCAAATTCTATCTGCGCTACAGAAGAAACGTCTCCCCTCCAAACGTCTCCACGGCATCCCCGCATCCCAGCAGACAGCCAGAAGCACCAGTTCCCTCTTCCCCTCATCTGCTCTAGTCTGCAGTGCTGCTTAGACCACAATACTAATGCAGTCAACAGAAAAGAAGGACTGGATATCCAATCAAAACAGCAATGACTTTATTAAACAGCCCAGCAGCTGCCTGAGCAGAGTTTTGTAAATGCACCTGTTCTACAGGACTTTATGTTTAATTCAATTTGCTCAAATCAGAGCAGCAAGACCCTCTAACTATGGACCAGACAAGGAAACAGATTTGCTAAACAGAACCCCACACTAGGAGGGCGTTTGTTGGAAGAGAATTGCACCTCCTCATTCATTTACCCCTTCACACAACAGCACCTATTCCATTCCGGCTATTATGTGCCGAGCTGAGAACACAAAGCCCAACTTCAGCCTGGTGGAGGTGACAGACAACTGAACAGATGGTTGCAACACACTAACACACACTGGCAGGTTCAATAGTACAGAGGCCCGGGGTAGAGCTGTGCAACAGAGAGCAGGGAAGAGTCCTTTGAGGGCTGGAGCTTCTCTACAAGGCAGAGAGAATGAGCACTGTACTGCATGCACTTTCACATCCGTACATGGGGGGTTCGTACATGGCAATGTTTTCTATCTAAATCTGGGTAGACAGTATCTACTCTGCATCTTGTTTTTTAATGCTTTTCTCCAGAAACTGTTTCATAATAAAGTCTTAATTTGACAGTGTCTCTAGACTAAAACTCTCTCCACCCCTCCACACACACACAGCTTCTTTCCCATACAGACAGCTTAAGAAGTGCCAGTGTTAGTTCATCGCAGGTGAGGAGAAATGGGGAGCAGAGACACAAGAACATCATCTCCTGACACAGGCGTGAGGCCTGAGCAGCTTGGGAGGATGGCCCAGCCCAGCACTCAAGGGCACTGACTCCTACTTCTAATCCCAGCACTCAGGAAGCTGAGGCAGGACTGCCGCAAGCAACGGGCCAAACGAGGTTACCCAGCATACAACAGGACATATCAGGATCTTGTCTCAGTAACAACAATGAAGCGTCAAGGTTACAAAAAGAGTATGTAGAACTTATTTTGACTTCATTTTATACACAAAACAAGAAAAAAGTAATCTGCATTTTTCTGTAGGAAATGTCTCCTAGACACAGCTGCCTACAGGCCTGCTGGCCATTACTCTAAGGGCATTCACTGGACATTTGCTCCTCAATGCTGGATGCTTACACAGCAAAATCAAGCTCCTGCCTCCAACATGGCTTCAGCCAAAGTGGAAGCAGTCAGGTGAGCAGAGCTCAGAAACATCAGATGAGGAACGGTTCAGAGCTCAGAAGCTGGGAGGGCTAGGCACCACCTGGAAATGCAAGGGCAGAAAGAAAAGCTTTGGAAGAACTGAGACTGAAATACTGAAATACTGAAAAGACTTCAAGTTAATAAAATTACAACTGAGTCAGGCATGGTGGGACAGGCCTGCAAGTCCAGACTCACCACGAGACTGAAGAAAGAAGGTTTGGTGTTAGAGGACCCTGAGCTACACAATAAGAACCTGGTCAAAAAAAAAAGCAACTCACCATAAAATCTCACAAGCTCATGAAAATGTTATGAGCTGACTTCAACTGGGCTCATTACTATCTCAGAGCCTTGCAGTGACTCTGTGCAGAGGTGCCAGTCCTCCATCTGTCTCCAGTAAGGCACTGAATGCCGTCAACTCTGACCTTTAGCCTTCCTGCAGTCATTCTGTAACACACACTCTTACTCTGTACTGTGTAATGTGTGATTTGAGAGCTAATATTAGTAATTAAAATCGGAACAAAAGAACCTGTATCTGCCAATGGTCAGCTACCAGAAGGAATTGTGACTACTTAGCAAACTGCAACCTAGGAAACTGACATTGCTTAGAAATTTATTTTATTCAATAAATTCAGATAATTTGGAAATAAAAAAAAAAAAATAGGTGCTGAGGATGCACCTTAGTGATCCAGTGCAAGCCTCGCACATCCAGTGACATGGGTTCAATCCCCAGCATCTCAAGGACAAAAGGACTGTATTAGACTTCATAATGCTACCAGTGAGCAACCACAGGCTGCTCTCCCAGTCCATAAACACAAACTCACAGCACCTTACTATCCCAACCAGATGAAAAAGGGAGAAAATGCCTGAGAAGGTTCTGGGCTCAATTCAAAGTGCAAAGTGCCACTATTCCATCAAGAAAATTCTATTACCTTAATGCAAAATGAGTACCCAGACCAGAGCACCAAAGCATCAGTGGGCAGCTCAGAGCCATGGTGGGACATGTTTAAACTGTAACACACATATTTTTCTTTTACTATTCTCATAGATAATGAAATTAGAAACCAATGTTTGCCCTACTGAAGAAGCTTAATGTAAAATAAGTCCCTTATACAGACATCTACAGCTGAGTAACTTAAAGTCCTTTAGAGGTCAAATTTTTAAAATTGACTTTCCTTACCCTGGCCCTGCAGCCCTCCTACAGGAACAGCAGTGCTCCTAGGTACCTTCCCCTCCTCCTCTCCTTCCTCCTCTTCCTCCTTGTACTTAAGTTTAAAGGTAAGGGGCAAGATAGACTTGTGATGTTTTGATTGAGCCTGTTGCCATGGGAATGACTGGCTTGCTCCTCATGAAGCACCCTGACCTCATTGCAAATGAAAAAGGGAAAGCTTGATTTCTGAGGATTCAACTGAGAGAGGATTCAACTGAAAGAAAAATTAATGGCTAGGGGAGGAAAAATCCCTAGCCTAAGAAGACAATCTGGAAACTATCACAATGTCAAGAGCTCTGCTGAAGTGTACTTGGAGAACTTCTAAAAGCTTCAGCCTCAGAGCAGTGATACTATAATAAAAAAGAAAGACAATATTAACTTCACGAGAAGCCACACACTGTCTAGGTCTTGTGCTTTCTGAATAGATACATCACAGCCTCCATCCTGGTAGAGTATGAGCCCGTGACTTTCTGTGGCTATGTTATAAAATTAAAGCTGCCTCACACTTTCCCCGCTCCTAAAGCAAGCTTCTCCCTTTTTGTTTTTCCCTTTTCTTTTTTGTGGTGCCCTGTTTATACAGCTTATCCCTTATCACACCGACGAGACTGGGAACCACAGCAGATGGTCCCCCAGACAGAATTCTAACAGGTTTTTTGTGCAAACAAAAGATAAAGAAGGCTACAGCAATGATTTACTGATATCTAAAGTTGAAAACTGACAAAATACAAACTGCTTTTGCCTTACTGTTTGAACTGTTTATCCTTTAAACTACTAACTAAGATAGATGTGGCCAAAATTAAATATGACTTCAAAAAAATACAATTTTAACAGGCACTGAGTTTTGCTTCTGTGGTACCAAAGTGTTCAAAATGACACTTTTTAAAAACATTACCCTCTATCCCCCTTTTACCAGAAAAGAGAAATGTTTGCAAATTTCTATCTTATAAAATGTTTAGTTGATATACTATGAAATAAGCCACTCATCTGGATTTTTCTTAAATAAAATGTAATTGAATTGAAATTCCCAAACTGCTTTCCCCAGCAGAGCTCACTAAAGGATGAACTGCTTGAGCCAAATCTGAAATCTTGGTTGAAAAGCTAGTGTCTACTCTACTCTAAAATAATCTACCAATTGAACACAACACAACACAACACCAAATCGAAAATGTCTCCCAAATTGCTGATCCTTCAAGCCTAAAGCCTGTTTACAGATCATGAAACAGCAGCCCCCTCATGACAATGTGACAGCCAAGAGCACTGTGTATGCCACACCTGAAAAACCAGCAAGGACCCCAAATGATAATCCACAATGGACCTGACAAGCATCTGAAATAAACCACCCAGACATCAAGAAAAAATATGCCAGACAGACCCACAGGGCTCTTTTAATGTAGGTCATGACTGTCAGACCACAGCAAAAACATGGCGACCCTTGATAAACATTAACCTTGATTATATGTGATCATGCACATATTTTGCTCTGAGTAACCAGTCCTCTGATGTCAGTGCTTAAGGCTGCATGTGGTGAGAATCATCCTCAGCTACGAGTCCTTTACACTAAAGATGTCTGCCCTGTCACATCTCTATGAAGGAAGGCATAGGGATAACTTCTATCAAAGTGGTCCAACTTCTGAGGACTCTATATTACCTCAGCTAGAATTACTTCTTACTATCTAAGAGGCAAATATGACTGAGATTTCCCTGTAAAGATTATCAAAGCAGATTAGAATCAGATCGGTAATAAGAGAGCCAATCAAAGCATCTCTTACATGCTCACTTTTCGTTAGAAATTATTCACTAAGTCTCTGACTAGAAAAAAGGTGGTGTTCAATGCTGATCCTCCAATTAATGTAAGCTAATACGATGTTCTATAAAACCCTACATGTGGGCAAAACTCTCCATGCAGCTGAATAAGAAGGAGTACTCGTCAAAGATAATTTATCCACACACAGCTTACTAATTCAGTAGTAAAAACACAATATCACCAAGTCAGGGTTACAAATTCGAATTGGTTTGAGCTAGCTTGTCACGCTGCCTTCTACAGCCACAAAGCAGATGTTTGATTGTGCTAGGCAGCTATTACACATAAGAACTGAAAGCAGGAGCTAGTGGGAGACTGTGCTCCAATCAGTGCAAATCCATTACTACTGCAAGAACAGTGGGTCAAAGGTCACCTCTATGGGGCATACAGCATTCTGCAGAAACAATAGGTGTTCTCTGCACAGTGTTTTCAAATCCAATATAAGCCACTGTACCATGGGTAAGGCACATATTTTCCTGATGTTAGAGATATCCAATACTCATAAAAGAATAAGCATGTTAAGTATTATTTGATATTCTATATCCTAAACAAAATGGTGAATTTATTTCTGAACTCAAATCCTCTGAAACATAGTCAAAATCTAATTTTGTTTTCCGAGCAAAACTATGGCATTCATAACTCTAAAACAATGTCCAAGTCATCATATTGATGCCAATTATAATAAGAGCAGCATATCTTCTTTGAACAGATACTAGATTCACTTCCATCCACTAATCATTTTGTATTGTAGCATGAAAAACCTAGCTGAAATATGCTTACTAATAATATAACATTAGATTTTTCTATTGACATTAAATTCAAAGATGTTATCACAAAATTCTCATTATGGCCATTGCATGCATGCATGCATATATAGCCTTTTTTTAATTGGCTATTAATTTACTAAAATATATCGCTTCTTGCCCTTATGGCTAAAATCAAATGTAGTATCTGTTCTTATCAGTTTAATATTTGATATACCTATATGCATATATCTTAATTCATAAATATCAACCATAGAACTGCAAAGTAAAATGGTAACACTGAAATCTGTAATGGAAATTTCCAACACTGGCGCTAACACACTTTCGAAGGAAAACAGGCCAACAGGAAATGTGCAACAATATGCTATGCAACGTGGTCCTTAGGACCCCAAACTTACAAACTGTCATCATATTAGGAGGAGGCTCTGGCTACTAGCTAATTTAATACTTAAATGTTAATATAATTTCCCTATTACTACATCTGTCATGGATGGTTTTTAACCAATAAAATCAAAAACAAAATGCAAGGAAGGAAAGTCCTCTCAGCACAGACTTACACCTGCTCCAGACCCCACCGAGTTGGCAAGTCTCTCTTCGTCATCAAAGACTGCTGTGAGCAGAAATCAAGTGTGGAACTACATAACACTACTGAATGTGACTGTCCTACAGAACGTGAGAATATGGTCTTAAAAATATTAACTTTACCTACAATAATGCAAAAAATAAATCTAAAAATAAGGAAATTACTTTTGTTAGCCAATGCAAAACATGTGACTCACAACAACAGGACTGGATGCATCTCGTTACAAATACAGCAGTGCAGACCCAAGTGTATGATAAATAAAGCATAAGAAAGCACTCAGCATTTCTATGTAAACTGCGTCTGAAGGATTATTATGGAACGCACACACTGGCTGAACTCAGAGTGTTCAGGTTTTAAACATTAATTTACTTTGACTATGTGCATGTCAAAATGAAAGATTGCTGTCTGGATTCAGACATGCCATATTAATATTGAACACAGGCATTCACTTCAGGTCAG
Organism: Uromys caudimaculatus; assembly: GCA_028551405.1. NCBI lineage: Eukaryota > Metazoa > Chordata > Mammalia > Rodentia > Muridae > Uromys > Uromys caudimaculatus. The sequence goes on along the minus strand of CM052714.1, from coordinate 30,183,386 downwards.
TAGTCACTCCGAGTCGGCTCCAGCAGGTGGTAAAAGTAATGCACTCATTAAAATGTATGTGGTACAAGGTTATCTCCCCAAAACAGCTCTCAAATAGAGGTAGCCTTGAAACTTGAGCATTAGATATGCTAGAACCAACCTCTAATTGTCACAAGTATAGAGAAAATTGAACTTACTCTTGCCACCTAATAACCAATAAATTTAGTTGCTTTCATCAGTAGCTTTGGAGAAGTCAGAGAATTAAATTGTTCAACACCAACCTGGCTTCTGCCAACACAGTTAAACACTCTTGAACCAACCTGTACAAACTCAGGCTACCTTTCAGACCCTGAGTACAAGTAAGAAACGTGTTCTCAGTTTGGAGACCTTAGCCTATTTCTCAATTAAGTGATATTTTATTCCTTTCATTTGTATTAACTCCATTCAAAATAATTTTCCCATTTGCAACATAATAAATTTCAGTTTTCAAGAATAAAGGTAAAATATTCAAAATAGGAGGCCTGACTTATACCAAAGATTATTTTTTTTTCCAAAAAGTAAAATTATTTCTGATCTTCAGCATCCACAACTGTATGAATAATTACCCAGTTCCCATGCTTTTTTAATAAGTTGGTTTTCAATGTCAAGAATAAATCCTTTTCCTGTTTTATATACACTACACCTAAACTTAAACAGTCTTCCAACTTCTCACTTTAAAAAGCGCCTAATTAATTTGCCACCACCAGATAATCCACTTCATTTTAATAACATTAAAGCAAATATAAGCTATTGTCATTATAGACCATTTATGCTCACAAAAAAAAATTGTCAATCCATTTTGTACATAAGGCAGAGTCTGTAAATTTGTAATTAATCACTTCACATTGCCTCATTTCCTCATTATCTACCCACTGACCAGGTAAGCAAGCAGGGAGAAGGGCAGGTGGACGGAGAGAGGGGAAACAGAAGCCTTCTTGCAAGGGTGAGACCAGATCTGTCCCCTCGTTAATACACAGCATAACAAGCCTGCGATGCATACATATCTGGTGAATAAATTAATCTATGAAGAGTCTGAGTGCACTGCACTCGTGTGTCCATCCTATTTGTGAATAAGCTGTGGTTCGGGCAGATTAGACGGTGTCACTAAGGCCACAGGGCAAGTCGGTCGCCCCGCACGATCTAACACTATGCCTCTGCACTTCCCCCTTTCCCACCTACATACATATCTAAGTCCAATACATCACTCTTTCTAGAAATTTGAGCCATACAAATACAGCTATGGGTGAAGAATGTATTTTGTGGTTAGTTTTACATTCAGAAAAAAATAAATTCCACACTCAAAACCATCAGTAAGATTAAAACAGCATAGCCCCAAACCAAACAATCTGGTGGCTGGCGGGCAACACTCAGTGAGACACACTGGGATTTATCAGGTGGTCCATGACTAATGAAACCTAACTCACTAGAAATGTTCCTGACCAGAGGAAGAGCATTAGCTTGGCAGGTACAGAAGAAGTGACTAGTCAGAAAGAAATACCCGTCACTGGACAGACACCTCAAGGGATCCCAGGAAGGACAGAAAGATAAAGGAAGCAGGGAGAAAGGCAACAAAGAACAGTGCGGCTTTTTATTGAGTCACTCTGAGCATGAGCACTGTACTTACAGAGCCTACGAATCAGAACATCTGAAAAGTACTAACAAAGCCATTTTGCTTGTTTGTCCAAAGAAAGGGTCTCAAAAACTTAAGAACTAAATACAAACTACAAAGATGCTAAACTGTGTTTGTTCAGGTGGTACCAAGTCATCCCTTGTTTTGTACCTAACAACGAACAAGAACAGCTCAAAAAAAAAAAAAAGAATGAAAACACTTACCTAACAAGCTCTGTTTGCTCCCCATAAAATGGCATGGATATTGACATAAACCATTAAAAATCCTAATCAAGTGCTTATTATAAGCAAAACTATGGTAGGTGCTGTGAATACAAAAGGAGAAGACTCTACTTTACTCGGGCTCTGCCTAGTAAGAAGCAAAGCATAAACAACTGCAGTGTGGTCTGGCAGGTGGGAAACAGAGGACTGAGACCACAGCCCTGTTAAGGAATGGTCTGAGTGGGGTCTGCGTGGAACAGGGCCGGGAAGGGAAGAGTAAGAAAAGTGCCAACAGGGCTTCACACCTGACAGTTCTAATCAAGTGCTTCACCTCAGGCAAAGTTACACAATGTGTGGGAAGAGCCATCACCGGGCCTCTCACTTCTGCCATAGTCAACATGATTCATTTGTGAGAATTAAAAATCTGAGAAAAGATGAGGAAGTTCACTGACTACCAGCCATTTCTGGAACAAGACCCCATATCCTCCGGCACCTAATCCCACATTTCTCTTATAAAAAAAAAATCACTGCTGTCTGACTCACTGACTACCCAAAGACGCCATCAGAGTTTGCCTCACTTCCTAATTAACACTCACCACAGACAAAGATACACAAGAGAGAAACATATACAACTAAAAGACACCTAAATAGATCAAAATCGATTAAATATGTGTTTGATTCAAATTTTATTAGTATGGCGAGTGCATGTAAGCTACTGGAATTTAAAACATCATAGATGGGAAGTTTCTTCATGAAAGCATAATAGCTAATTGTCTGCCAGCCATTTACTAGTCATTACAATAACCCTAGAACCATTCTTGACATGAAGAATCACAGGCCTAGAGAAGCCAGCATCATTTTTATGACAACATTCTCCAGGTTTTATTGGTGTTTGAATTTATCAGTATCCTTAAGAGCAATAGTTGATCAAAGGCTGGAGAAGAAACAGTTTTAAGACAGAACTAAAGTAGTTACTTTCCTACCATATAAAAGGCTAAATATAACGAGGAAATACCCTAAGTATATTTTCTATAATAAAGATAAAAACATTTTGTGGACAAGATAAAAAAAAACTGTATTTAAGGTCTATAAATTTCTCCTACAGAATTTTCATTGTAACAGATTTAATTATTTAAACTTTGGTCAACTTTACCATTTCTCTACATAAAGTCCTCAATTTCTCCACCATATACTGTGTAGTATTTAAGTGCATGACTCTTACAGTTAAGGATTAGAAACATAGGTATAATCAAGGCACTAGCTTCTTTAAAACTGCCTGTGATTCCTACTTTTCTGTCTTGTGATACTTTCTCACTGACATTAAAAAAATATCAAAAGATGTTCATAAGCCTTTGCTTAATAAAGCCAATGACCCAACTCCCTTTCTTAATTAAAAGCTGACGGTAGTAAGAGTACTTACTATTTGCAATGAATGTTCAGACATAACAGTCTTATTAAAATTATGTCTATCTTATAATTTCTTCCATTACTAATGCATGCTTAAAGAAATTGATTCTGAGATACATTTTTCTTGTCCTTTACCAGGCCTTGACACAGACTAGCATAAATGGTAGTGGGCACTAACAAGCAGATTCAACCAACACGGATGATTGAAATTAAAAAGCTACAACATATTAACATATCTAGGCCACACAGAAGGGTCATAAGGTAAGATCATCAGCATAAATTCGCACATTATTACGAGACAGCTACAGAAGCCAGACAAAAATCTGCACAGCAGATCTTTTAATCACAACAAATATATAATGTTGTTTGATTGCATACTTGAGGAAATACTGCTAGTCTAGTACCACCTTTGACTACTTCCACTCCAACCCTGAAGACACAAATTTGAATCCAGACAGCCTGGGCATGCGGCTTGAGATGGACGGAAGGAATTTGTTAACACATGTTTTAAACACTTAGCTGATTTTGTCCATTTGTCTAGGAATAAAGGTTTAAAAAAAAAAGTGCCTTTTTTTTGTTTTTTTCTATTTTCCCTACAAGAATCTGAAAACAAAGTCGTGCAGGAAACTAGCTGTTTGTTAATTTACCAAGCCACAGAGTTTTCCATCTCCAAGAAGAGATGAGCGAGCTAGACTCACTAATTACAGTACTGCTCATGCTACAGTAAGTCTAGCGCGTGTCCTCCAAAGCACCCACGTCAGAATGCAACCCTTTTACTTCTCAGACTAGTCTCCACTCACAAGACCACTGTCAAACCCTAGAGGAGAATTTCTCGACGGCTGTTAGTCAGTACCCACTGGAGCTGCTGCTAAGAAGCCGAGCTCTCCCTTAACTGTGCAGTGTAAGCAATTCAGGCACATCGCATGTGCATCGTGTTACTGCACCAACAAAGGCAGCAAGAAGAGTGAAGATTCACAGAGAGGTTCATCTGTTCCCATGAACATAAAAACAAACCTCTCGCAGCCGGAGGCACCGGCACTCCTGAAACCACACATGGGTGGTAAGTGAGACTGTCCTGTCAGGGCAACAAAAATGGGGTCTAATGGAATAAGGTGCAAAAAATCTTCATTTTTAAGGCATACCACCCTTTTTATAAAAAAGAGGGAGAAAAACATAAAAGCTGAAACATAAAATTGATGCAGATTCAAAGCAGTTTCCCCATTCCAATAAAGGACGGTAAAAGGCACCTGAAAGGTCCTGTACTTCTGACCTTGCCCTCAAAACAAGGGCAAAAAAGCTGGGTAAGTAATCGGTGTTTTCTTACTTCCAGTAAAAATTCTTGGCAAGTGTGCAAGCAGAAAACAACCACAGATACCTTTGACTGGACATAAGACCGTCCTACGTGTACAGTCACACTTGGGTCACGTCTGAGTAGCAGAGGCTGGAGAAACAGCTCAGCATCTGAGAGCATACACTGCTCTCGCAGAGAACCTGGGCTGGGTTGCCAGCATTCGCATCAGGCAGGCTCACAACTCCAGCTCCAGGGGATCTGATGCCTTTGACATCTGCAGTCCCCCACACACCCATCATGCACAGACGGACACACAACACACACTCACATACACGCAAATATAAAATAACTTTTATCAAGATGACTTCGGAAGGTGATCAACTGCATGATGACGGGTACAACCACACACTGCTGTGGAAAGAAGCCAGAGCCATGGCTACCATGCAGCCAGAGGCACGTTCTCTAATTCTGTATTTCTCACCTAGAAAAGCTATTCATAGACCCTAGATTCTCCTTCTATCACATTACAGCCAGAGGACACAGAAACAGTGAAAGGTTTTGCTAAATTGTCAAAAGCATTGTTAATATAAAATGACTTTCCAAAATGTATAAGCCAGGGTGATGTGACCTGAAAGCCACACAAATTGTTTATTTACGCCTGCTATGTTTTAATCACTGGACTGCTTTAGAGACTTCAAAAAATTAATGGTTTTGGCTATACAACAGCAACTATGTCTCCCATGAAACATTAGCTGTCACATTAAGACAAGGTTTTATCATTAATTATATTGGATTATATAGTTTATGTCTACAACATGATTGTTAAATAACCAAATTTCCAAACCATTTCAAAATAAAAATGAAATCTGGTCCCAGCAAGCCTTACATGAATTAAGGATCCATTTACAAAACAGAAAATTAAATGTAAAAAATATAACCTCAATTTAAGACATTTGCAGATAAGACATCCAACACTTTTTTTTTTCCATCAAAAAAAAAAAAAAAAAAAAAAGCAAATGAAAATGCTAACATGGGTCAATAGTGCCATCTTTTGGGCTATTTTGTAATTGCATGACGGTTTCCTGAAACACCTTGAATGCATGTAAGGAAAGCACAGCAGAGGAGGCAAGTCAAGCTATCAGCTTCTAACTTCTATAACCTACATGCAATCAGTGTAGTAACTACACATTCTTAAACCTCAGGATTGTTTTTACTGCAGTTCCATTTGGTCGAACCACTCTCTTAAAGGAGCTGAGAAGGCTTCATTGACTGAGTTCTAAAAACCCCTGAGCCAGTCATTGCTGGGTCAGAATACTACTTTTCAAATTCCAACATTAATTCATTATAAGTAGATAACCATATTATCATAATTGTTATAAGTAATGCACAATTTCTATACACAATTTTGAAAAAATAGTTTTATTCTTTTTACAATGTTTTTTATTATACATGTGCCAAGGAAATGATGTCTATGCTTAAATTATTACATGACTATAAAACTATTAACTGCATTCATAAAGGTATTTACATTTCAAAAATATTAAAGCCTGTATCCAAGACAACATTTATATGTGTGTGACAATGGGGGCTCATCTTTGCAAACTGCAAATGGCCTTTCCCTTACTGAGGAGGGGTCTCAGCATTCATCATTACAGCATGCACCTGCCTTAAACCTTGCCTAAGTCACAAGATGCTACAAGGAAACTGGCTGATAAGCTTCAAACATGCCCACTCAAGGCTTTGTGCCTTGAATTGATGAGGTCTTTAAACCACCTTCACTGTCCTCCCTGTTGATATTTTTCAATAATTTCACAAAGTTTTATGAAATCACAACATATTACTCCAGAGCACCCTCACAGTTGGTTCCTTCATTTCTGTCCGCTAGCTAACGATCCAGCTCTCACATGGAAAGCAGAAGATGTTACAGTGGTCTCCCCGTGCCCTTGAATCACCCATTGTCAATTTTACTCAAATTACCATCAGCAAATAGTTCTTCAGAGAGTGAGTTTTTAAATCACAGCTAAAAGCTATTGAAATGGAGACACTTTATAAGGTTAGCGAGACAGTGATGGAAAACACAAAAGGCTCAAAGCCAGAAGCTGAAGGCTGAGTTGAGGGGCTGGGGACACAGGGCATCCGCTAAGTGCTGGCTGTTGTGCACAAAGGCATGGGAGGGTCCCAGCATTGCAGAAACTGGGATACAGGAAAAGCTATTTTCCACTGAGCACTACTCTGTGAAAGCAAATCACAACAGTGGTTATTAAATACCTCCGGAACAGCTTCAGTCCAATGGCAAGCCTTGTCACTCTACAGAACAAGCAGACACGGAAATGGAGAGACTTAGATATCACTAAATAAAAGCCTAACTGTTGGAAGGCAGTGACTCCCCAACTTCTCAGGGGCCGGTGTGCACCCGCCAGGTCTTCTCTAGAGATAATCTCCTTCCCCTATTTCTGAGTGGTAGGTGAAATCCATTCTGAAGACCCTTAGATTTATTTCTCTGTTTTATTCCCTGAGAAATAAAAAGGGGAGGAAAATGAGAAAATGTCACTCTTATCCCCACCTTTCTACTCTAACCTTTACCAACCACTGCAAATAATTCAACTTCTGAACACAAGGAGCACTCTTAACCCTACCCTTATGAGCACACAAACCAACAGGAACATATGTAACCGTATTTTATCAAGTTTAAAGGTCCATCGAGATTGCTACAGTCAATTCCATCCCATTAAACAGAAAGCAATTACTGCTTCCAATTTAATAAGAATGGATTAAACTGGATTTCTGATTCAATACCATTTGTAAAAGTGTCCGTGTCAGGAAGAGTGATGGCGTGCGATCTTATCTCAGACATGTCAAGACTAAGCCAACTGGACCTGACAGCACCTAAATAGGACTCTGCTGAGAGCTCCAGACATTCACATGCATACATACCATTTAGTTTACTGTTAAAATACACTTTCACTTTTTACTGTGTTAAAGTTGGAAAACAATTATTAACATTCATCATATTCAAAAGTCAGTTCTACTTGATCACTGACCCATATACAATGCACATTTTAAAATTCCTATTTTATGTGTGGTACCCTGTGCAATGGTACTGGTAATTCAAACACACATGGACACTGCTTATGCTAGCTCATTTAATCCTCTACTCAATAAAGGCGAAGGCTCACTCCTAGTCACAGGACTTGGGAGACTTAACATGGGAGGATCACTGTAAGTTTATGGCTAGCCTGGGCTATACAATATATTTAAAACCAACCTGTGCTATACAGGAAGATTCTGTCTGGGGAAGAAGGAGAGAGGGAGGGAAGGAAGGAGGATAGAGGTGAGAAAGGGAGAGAAAGAGAGAGAAGGAAGAGAGAGATAAAGACAGAGAGAAGGGGAGGGAAAGGGAGAGAGAGATACTCTAGTAATCCTAACAAGAACACTGACATAACAATTGTCATTTGTTCAGCTGTTAGGCTCACAGAAGATATCACCTGATGTTACAGTGTGACAGTGTTAAAAGTTGGGTACTTCAGCTCTGATCTGCTGAGCAAGGATCTCTGAAATGTCCAGGCTGAGTAAGATGGAAAGACTTCACCAAAGGAAAGGAAAAATGGATGAGCCACACTTAGGTGGGGACCGGCTACGAAGTTACTGTTTCAGCAAGCAGAAATACACTAAACAGCAGTGGTGCCACGGAGTCGCGGCCTGTGGAGAGCAGGGTCTAAGAGGATCAGGCTCATGAAATCAATGGTGAGGCACAGTCACCACCACCAAGAAAGCCCTTAAATCGCTATAAATATAATACACACCAAGAGTATACATAAACCTGTACCAAAATTCTGAGCCTCTCTTACATCAGTCCTCAAACCCACGTCAAGTCAGAGGGTGATGTGAAAGTGCAGAGTTCAGTTCTTTCTGCTTTACCATTTCCTAAGCCTGTTTAATAATTAGGTCTGAGGATTAACGAGGCACTCAAGATGGATCCATGCCACTGTTTTTAGTAAGTGTGAAAGTAATGGAGTCATAAAGTAACAAATAGTTTTTCCTCAGATTCAAAATTCCCACCTTAATGTATTCCTATGGAGAAGAGCCACAACCAGACGCTAGGGCGAGCAGTGAGAGCAACCAAGACTAGCTGGAGCTGTCAGCCCATCACTGGATAATCACACATCTGATTTCCTGCGCACTGCATCTCAGATTAACAAGAGCTCACATGGCCTCTGAAAAGGTCAATTTGCCAAGTTCTTATATAAATACTGTTAAAAATAGAAAAAAAGCAGAGAAAAATTAAATGTTAGGTAACTTAATGACTTCTAATCATTTTATTAGATGATCATTTGTAACATAAAATTCATGTTCAGGGGTCATAACATCACTAAGTGAGCACACGATGCAATACTGCCATCTGCTGTTCAAGAGCTAGAAACACACCTTGTCTTTAATGCAAACCTCTGAAGGCCAAAAAGACTGTTGAACACGCTCAACTACTGATGTCCCTGAAGTTGTTAGTCCCAAAATTAAAGAAGGCAATATAAAAAAACAAAAATAAAAAATGAAGTTAGTTTTCAAATGATGCTTTTATGGTAATTTGTCATCTACTCATTTCCTTAACAAAGAAAAGAACAACTTAAATGCAGACTGTTTCTAAGTAAATTACTCAAAAACACTGTACAAACAAATCTCTAAGCATAATCTGAACTATTAAGCAATTAAATAGGTATCAGATTTCTGAAAGTATATGCATGTATGTTTTATTTGTCTCATAAAACCTCTAACATGTTACATGTAGAACACAGTGTAGCAGGCCAGAAGTTTTTTAAAGCCTAAGTCTCCTGACACAGTTCCCCATTCAATCTAGTTTATTCATGAAAACAGCATATGGCTGGCTTTTCTACTCACAAGCTACACAAAGCTGAAGTTTATAGGACTCAAAGGTCAGGCCAAAGGTTAACAGTACGAAGAACAATCTGCAAGTTCACAAAGAAACAGGAGAATGGTAACGATATCACAATTTTAATAGTGGGAAAACTGGTTTTCAATCTTTATCAAAATGATTCACTAGCACGGAAGTTGTAACCATTGATGGCCATTCATTTTAGATAAAGGATGAGCATCTTCAGAACAAGGACACAGAACCAGGGATTGAGAATTCACAAGAGTGAACTAGATTTCACTTACTCCTTTAAAAAAGTGAAGATTCAGAGAGAAACCCTGTCTTGAAAAACAAAAGAACAAAAATGAAGATTCTAATAATCATTCAAATTCAGGAGACTGAACTAGATTTTCAATTAATCCTTCAAGAAAGCAAACATTCTACTCACTCATTCAAGAGTATTTAAACATAAGGAGACTACTGCTTAGAGTACAAAGGACACAAGAAAGGCCCACACTACTTGGTTTGTATAGATAACACAGTATAGGACAAAGCAGAATGCTTAGCATTCTGTTGGTCCAAACTGAGTTTGGGTGCTTCCTAAGAAGACAAATATGGGGAAATTTCTCAGCCAACTAGACAAAAAATAATAATAAAATAATTAAATATTTCTGTGCTGCCTGAAAAATAAAAGTGTATAGAAAGAAGAAACAGAAACTAACAGAGAAATATGAGGAGTGTCAACCTAGCACCCCAGAGGCCCTAAGTTCAAATCCAAGCATAGCCTAAGTCTGTGATCCCAGCCACTTCAAAGAGGCCACAAATCATCATGTATCTCACTTTAAACTTCGGCAACGAAGTCTTAAACACTCTTCTAAATGTAATTATAGTCCAATAAGGTACTACAAAATATTTTTGTGTGAGCATGTATGAGTATGTATGCAAATGCATGTATGCATAAGCACACATGCATATGTGTGAGCACGTATGTGGAGACAAGTGGACAGCCTCAGGTGTTCTTTATTGGGTACTATCCACCTTTTGAAGGCAGTATCTCACTGACCTAGACATTGCCAAGTAAGCATGGCTAGCTGACCAGAGACCCAGGAATCTGTCTGTCTATATGCCTCCCCAGAGCTGGGATCACAAATGCACAGTACCTCACTGGGTGCTTTGTTTTGTTTTGTTTGGATTTTGGTTTTGCTCATGTCTTTTTTTTAAGTGGATAGCAGAGCTGAATCTTGGTCCTGTGCACAAGTGAGTAAGTTATCCCCAGCCCAAGTATTTCAAAATTTCAACAAAATATTTAATACAGAGATCATAGATTATAGAAATATGAATAGCGAATACTCACTAGTTTTTATAATTTAAAGTATAACTCTTTATAAGAAGCTACCTTTTTATTTCTCAACAACTTTCTTACAAGATCTTATAGTAAATCAGGCAAAAATGTTGGCAAACTTAAAGTAAATTATACGTAAGATGTTTAACACTTTTATTTTAATAGAAAAAGTACTGGCCATAGTATTTCAGTGGAGTTGGGCAGCACCTTTACCAGTGCTTTCCTTCTGAAGTGTACCCACCCGGTCCTGGTGGCTCAACGGTGATGCTGATGCTATTCTTCTCAAAGGTACGTTTCTCCCTTGAGGCCACAGAGAGCTATGCATAGCATCCAGCAATTAATTACATAAATCAACGGCCTTTCAAATTGTAACACTGTGATGCCCTATTATATAATGGCTTTTCAATTACATTGGTCCATATCCTTCCAAATGATGGAGTCATTATTAACACACACACATACACACATGCACGCACACACAAACACATATATACACACTCTAATGACTTTTTTTTTCTTTTTTATTTTTGATACTTTATTTACATTTCCAATGTTTCCCCTTTTCTGGGTCTCCTCCTTGGAAGCCCCCTATCCCCTCCCCATCCCTACCTCTATGAGGGAATTCCACCGCCCACCCATTCCCCTATTCCCACCTTGACATTCCCCTTTACTGGGGCCTCTAACACACTCAGGCCCAAGGGCCTCTCCTCTCTCCCTGATGGCCATTGAGGTCATCCTCCGCCTCATATGTGGTCCAAACCATGGGTCCATAGATGTGTATTCTTTGGTTGGTGGTCCAAACTTCAGGATGACCGGGGGGGGGGGGGGGGTGTCAGGCCCATTGACGCTGTTGCTCCCTCCATGGGGCTGCAAACTCCCTCAGCTCCTTCAGTCCCTTCTCCAACTCCTCCATCTGGGACCCCACTCTCAGTCCAGTGGTTACTGTTAAGTGAAAACTCTAATGACTTTTACTAAAGTCTTTAGTTTTATGTAGGACATTAAGTATGTTCACTGCAATTTTTCTCTTTTAAAAATGTAATCTTTGGGTTACATACAATCAAATTGTTGGCCATGGGAAGCCCCAAACAACACAGGCTACTGCCAAGACTATAGAACTATACATTGCTCCCCACAAGCTTACAGTTAGGCCCTACTGCTGAAGACAACAACTCACTGAACATGGAGGAATCCAACTGGTGCCTACCTAGAGTCTTCACTCCTACTAACTAAGTACTCACAGAACCAGAAGGCATTCTGCATACTACCAAAGGAGAAAGGAAGACACCAACTCAGCTACAAATTCTTTGATCTACAATGATGATCTACATGCAAAATGTGCTAATACAATAATGACACCAGACTTGTAGGGCAAACCAAGTCATGTCTAATTAGATTTGAGTCCCACTCCATGAGATGAACCTGTCTCTGATTCTGCTCATGTGGCCAAGAACTTGGAACTAGATAGACCTGGGACATAGGAGAAAAACCAAATACTACTGTTCTCCTAAAGAAAAAAAAAACAATAAAATGACATTCTGCTATATTCATAGATCAGCATCTTGCTCAGCCAGCATCAAAGAAGCTTCCTCCTGCTATAGAGGAGAATAAATTAGAGACTCATAACTGGACAATGAGCATAGAGTAAGACACCTTGGAACACTCAACCACACATGGGGTGTCTCCATTAATTCCCTCCCCTTGGGGATCAGGGAACCCCGAGGAAGGAGAGACAAAAAGATTGCAAGAGCCAGAGGGGATGGAGAACACCAAGGAAGCAGGCCTGCTAAACACAACAAGATGCACATATGACCTCATGGAGACTGTGGCAGCACTCCCAGGTCCTGCAAAGGTCTAAGCCAGATGGGATCCCAGCAGTGAGAGGGAAAGTAGACACAAGCCCATACCCTAACCCAGAAGCTATCTCCAACTGATAACTGCTCAGAAAGGAAAAAACATTTGATCCAATGGAGTTTCACTGGGAATACAAACTAATCTTAGGGCCAGGCTCACTCACGCCCAGCAGTAGACAGCCAACACAAAACAAATTCAATAGCATTTCTGAAGGTTCTTGGTCACATAAAGTTTTTTCAGAGCTGGTGTGTGTGTGTGTGTGTGTGTGTGTGTGTAAAATGATTTCCCATGTCTCTGCATTTTATGTTTCTTGAGCTTTATCTTAGGCTCTTTTCCTTTGGTTTGCTTGTTTGTTTGTTTTGTCCTAGTCTGGTTTGTTTGGTTGGTTATTTATTTATTTATTTATTTATTTATTTATTTATTTATTTATTTATTTATTGTCTGTTTGTATCCTAATGAGAAAAAGAGTGGGATTTGGGTGAGTGAAGAAGTGAGGAGATCTGGGAGGAGTTGGGGGAGAGGAAAACATAACCAGAATACATAGGTTTTGGGTTTTGTTTTTTAAATCTTTTCAATTAAAAGCAAGAAAAAATTACTTTCCATAAAAAAAGAGGGTGAGGGATGTATCTGGTATTTGATAACACTGCTCATCTCCCACAACTTAAACCAACACTCCTCTGACCCTGTCACACATTCCCAGCTAGCCTCCTAAATATAAATGCCTGTAACACATGCCCTGCTTAGCTCATAGCATGCTGTTTTCTGACTCAGGCTAGCAGTTCCAGAAACCCAAGTATATGACTCCCTCATCCCTTTCACCTGTAAGGCAGAAAGAATGCACACTGACACTTTGCTCACAATCAGAGTGTAAATCATTTGCACTGCAATTCCAGGAGAGTTCCAAGTTCACCAAGGCATCACCTTTGGCTACAAATAAAATCTCTGCAGAGAAATCTTGAGTAAAATTATTTTTGTTAAATACAATACTCAACACATAATTGAATACCTCATTATAAATATTCATTACTAATGCATACAATCTAACAGAGTCAAAAACAATGTCAGATTATTTTTGGTATTTTTAAAGGTTAGATTAATAAGGTCCTGGCTTTGTCTTCAATTATAAGCTATATAAAATTAGCATCAGAAAAATGAGTATTTCCTAAAGTGCACTATACTATACAAATGTAAATGATCATGGTGAAGAGAGAACAAGGAGATATATGAGAAGAGTGAGTTAGCAGACTACACAAAGATAAGGGAATAATATTTTCCATTGAATCTCATCTTTTATTATTGTTCTTTTTTAGTTTTGTCTTGTTTTTGAGACAAAGACTCACTATGAAGCTCTGGCTGGCCTCAAACTACAGAGATCTATCTGCCTCTGCCTCCTGAGTGCTGGGATGATAAGAATACACCACCACAACAGGCTTGCACTGAATTTCAATAGAGTATTAAGAATTCAAAAGTCAAAGCTTTTCTTCTTGTGTTTCTATGGAGTTTATATTGACTCGATTTATAATTAAGGAGATAGAAACTGAGCAGGCAGCTCTCACTTGACATGGCTACCCAGAACAAAAGAAAGAACGCCAATTCTCAACTCTCTATGGAAATATACAGCCAATATGCCAATAGCCCTTCCTCCCTCCCTCTCAAAAGTAAAAGGCTTCTCATAAGGGCCACACATAAGATTCCTATGAGGGAACTTTTTTTGTGTTGGACAACAAACAAGATATTATTAATAGTAGATTTCCATACTGCATGGCTCTTAAAACACCAACTCAAAGAGACCACACAGCATGAGGAAAACACATAAGGCTCAATGTGGGCTGTAGTGCAAACTACCTAGTAGTTTCCTTCTCCATGTGTCTTCGTGTTTCCATGAGTCTTCCTTCTCCAGCCTCAATCTTGTTCTAAAGCACGAGGAAGCCTCATGCCAGTTAAATCACCTGTTCCTTCAAAGTCACATGGAAATATCTTGCGTGCACCAAGCTTCTCAGCAGGTCAGTTCCCCTTCCTATTAACCTGTGCAAACTCCTCACACTTAGAACTAGCCTAAGCAGAGGAAACATGGGTCACACTTTTCATTTCACTGTATACTGGACAGGCTGAAGTCTTCTGCTTTTACAGATTTTCACACAATCAATCCACAATCAATCTATTTTTTGTGTGAGTAATTTCCTTTGTTTGGTTTCGGGTTCGGGTTCGGGTTCGGGTTCGGGTTCGGGTTCGGGTTCGGGTTCGGGTTTGGTTTGGTTTGGTTTGGTTTGGTTTGAAAAAAGGTCTCTCCATGCAGCCCTGACTGTCCTGGAACTCACTATGTAGACCAGGCTGGTCTCAGAGATCCACCTGCTTCTGCCTCTTTTCAATATTTAAAAAAAAAAAAAAAAAAAAAGTTTCTGTCTTAGGAGTGCTGGGACTAAAGACATGACACACACAGCTTACTCTGTGTCTTACTGTAATTTTCTATCTAGGTTACTCTGTGTCTTACTGTAATTTACTATCTAGGTTACTCTGTGTCTTAATGTAATTTACTATCTAGGTCACTCTGTGTCTTAATGTAATTTATTATCTAGGTAAGCTTGGTATGTTCATGTGAGGTGACATCACCACGAGCCAGCAAAGGAAACTGAGATAATCAGGCAACATTTGATGATGATGCTGTTTTTAAGTAACTTTATGTAACAAGCATCACTTCTGTCAACATCAACACAAGCTAAAAATTTCATTTTAATAGTCTTCTAATCAGTAATGGGATCCTTGGATGTGTTTCTTATATAAAAGTTTCCATACATGAATTAAATACATGAAACTGACCTCAGGCAGGAAAGTTAAAGATACTTCACATTGAGTGCCAAAGCCCAGAAGTACTCTATACACTTGAATCAGTCCACCGTGCTGTTTCCCCTACACCGAGTTTCACATAGTAAGTTTCCTTAAATCAACCATAAAATGCCACATTCTGACCTGACGTGACTAAGTATTTCTAAAATATAAATTATAAAAGTTTTTAACTACAGCAGATCCTACTTTTCTCTATTATTAAAAGAGAAAAAAGAAAAAAAATCCTTTAGAAATAAGCATTGCCTAAGATAACCTCTAAGATTTAAGCAAGAATATAAAGATTCTTCCTTTTGTATCTCCACAAGTTCCCAGAACTCTACCCATGGATACACAATATGTTCACAACATACTTGCTAAATGAATAAGTTATATACAAAGATACAAAGAAACCATCAAGAATGTAAAAGCCTAGCAGTGTTTAAGCTTTCTGAAACTAGGACAGCCAAGATAAACACTCAGTTCTGCCTTCCATAAGATAGTCCACAAACACACATTCCCCTCATGTGCCTATGAGGCCTAACCAGGGGGTGAGCTTTCCCACAAACCATAATGCACATGCAATAGCCATGCATAGCAGGTGTAACTGCACATTAACATAACTTCTGAAAGCAGGACCACCTCGGGAAGCCAGGCCCATAGTCCACTAGGACTGTGCAGTTGTAATAAGCTATTTGATAGAGATGTACTATGAGAGAGTTTGAAGAGACCCCGAAAGCATAAGAGCTACTGCTGCTCTACAAGCTGAGGCCAGCCTGGTTCTCACAAAGGAAGGAGACAGTGAGACAGTATGTTAAAATAGGAATTGCTGCTACTCTTCAAGAGTTCCCAGAACCAATTATGACAAACAGAAATGTACCTAACAAAAATCCCAGTACTCATTAAAGAAGCCTAGGCAGAAGTGTTGCTGGGAGTCTAAGGCTAGCCTAGGCTATAGAGTAAAAAATAAATAAAAGATGAAATGTCTACTGTTAACTAAAACAGCATTGTTCAATGGCCTGTTTCTAACACTTCGTGTGAGAAGATCTCCAACAGAAACAATAACCAGAGCCTTTCTAAGGGAAAGGTCAGCCTATAGAACTGCTTCCTTGAAGAATGGGCTCCTGGAGTATAGGCAGTCAGATCACATTTCTACTTGGTTCTGAGACTCACAGCCCTCCTGCCTCAGTTTCCCAAGTGCACCTGCCAGCCCAGCCAGACCATTCCCATGAGGAAAGTTTATTTACTTGCCACCTTGCCAATTTAATTCTATCATCTCCCATTATCCTTGATACTAATTGTTCTTAGTGATTTTTGTTAGGAAAAACATCACCATCTCCATGGGGTCTCCTCCACAGGTAGCATGCCTGCCTAGTATGCTTCTGTCCTGGGTTCTGTGCCCAGCACTGCACAAAACCACAAAGAGGAGCAAAAATGCAAAGCCATAGGGGCTGGAAAGATGGCTCAGCGGTTAAGGGCACTGACTGCTCTTCCAGAGGTCCTGAGTTCAATTCCCAGCAACCATATGGTGGCTCACAACCATTTGTAAAGGGATCCATTGCCCTCTTCTGGTGTGTCTGAAGACAGCTACAGTGTACTCATATATACATAAGATAAATAAATAATTCTTTCAAAAATAAATGCAAAACCATCTTCAGCTACTTGGCTAATCTGAATCCCTGTCTCAAAACAATATTTTTTTAAAATTATGAATCTTTTCTTTCAAAATAAAAATGTTAGAAAGAAATAAGTAACAATCACTCCAAATCTTTAAGTTTTCCTGCAGAATAATCATATACTGAACTTGGAGTCACAGGCAGCAATTTCAAGTATCCTAACCCAAACCATGTTTCTTCACCAAATAGTAAAATGTCTACAAGTAGCTACTGAGAAATCTTGACTTCCTTCCAGTACTCTCTGTATCTAGTACATGAAATCTAAATTTTACACCTATGTTATATTCATTGTTATTTTAGGCCCATACTTAATTAACAAAAACAATTTAAATTAATAATTTAAATAAAATCCCACTAATCCATAATAATCCAAAAACCTGACATCGGAAATCCAGAAACCATGCAAACTATGTTTCAGATCTAAACTTGAGGTCTACAGAGAGCTGGGGAATTACAGCTCAAGACAAAGGATATGTGTAGCAGAGGTAAAGACTAGGTGAACTCCACAGTGTTAGAAAACAGAACAAGGAGGGCTGTAGAGATGTCTTGAGGTATAAAGCACTTCCTGTGTGAGCTAACAGTCTGGATCTCCAGAACCTACATTAGTGCAAACCACGTAAGTGCGCTACGCACAGTAAATATGAAGCTAGACTGGTCACGGTGGTATATGCCTCAATCCCAAGAGAGGCAGAAGATCAGTGCTGTGAATTCAAGACCAGCCAGCCAACATAACAAATTCCAGACTAGCCAGAGCTACATAGTGAAACTCTGTCCAAAAAATATATATAATCATTCTCTTATGTTATGTAATGTATAAATTGTACTGCTATATATAAAATAGTTTCATGAAAAAATAAAAATTGCTAAAAATGGGACTGGATATATGTCTCAACATTTAACACCATGGTGCTCTTCCAGAGGACCCAAGTTTAACTCCTGATACCCACGTAGCAGCTCTCATTGTCTGTAACTCCAAACTCAGAGGATCTAATGCCCTCTTTTGGCCTTATATGAATTTCCTGTTGTTTCACTTCAAAATACAAAAGGTTATAAGGTTATTTTAAAATAACCAGGCGGGTGAGATGGCTCAGTGAGCAAAGGCACATGTCATCAAGCCTGCCCCAAGGATCCACACAGGAGAAAGAGAGGTCTCCTCTCCTGCAGCTTTCTCCTGACCACCATACGTGTACCACTGCACATATGTGCTCCCACATATACGCATGCAACTAAAATGTAATATAAACAAAAAATACAATAAAGTCAAGAACTATGTAACCAGTTATCTAATAATTTATAGTAGCTATTAGTGTGCTACCTTCAAATCATTAAATTACTCTAAAATTCCCTTAAATTGTTGGGGCTAGACTACCTGTCTCCAAAATCTGCAAGTCTGAAATGTAATCAATAAAATACATTATGGATCTCATTACCTGTAATTTTATAGCCATAGGCAGCAAGCTGTCCAGCCATGTATTCTCCATCTGAATTATTATGTGAGCAGCCCCATGTTCGTATCCAAATTTTCTGTATGCCTGGAATAGTGCTGTTAAGTAATCAATTAAAACAAAGTGAGTATCTGTAAGTGATTTTTAAGATAAAGGCCACTAGATGATTTTAGGGCACATTACACACACACAAAAAGAAAACTAAATTAGAATCAATTCACAACCTAGTTACAGAATGAATCAAATTATTTTAAAATCTGCTGTTACAACAAAACTCTAAAATAAGGGTCAGCGAGCTAGATTGGGAGTAAATGCACTTGCCGCATAAACCTGGCCACTTCAGCCTGATGCCTGGAAAGCACATAAAGATGGACGGAGAGAACCCACTCCACAGGGCCATCCTCTGACCTCACACACTCACCACCATGATCACAGTCACACTTTGTGCTAGTCTAATGTCTACTTGACATAAGCTGCAGTTCTCTGAAAGGAGGAAATCTCAATTGAGAAAATGCCTCTACATGAGCCATCTGTAAGGCATTTTCTTGACTCCTGACTGATGGGGGAGGGCCCAGGCCATTGTGGCTGGTGGTCCTGGGCTCTGTAAGAAAGCAGATTGAGCAAGCCATTGGGAGCAAGCCAGTAAGCAGCATCCTTCCATGGCTTCTGCGTCAGCTTCTACCTCAACCATCCTGCCCTGCTTGAGTTACTGTCCTGACTTCCTTCAATGATGAAAGTGCTGCGGAAGTAAGTATAAGCTGAATAAACCCTCTCCTCCCAGCTTCCTTTTCAGTCATAGTGTTTCATCACAGCAATAGAAACCCTACCTATGACTTAAACACATTATGCATAAAGACACAATAATAATAAGTAAAGTGTTTTAAAACTAAAATCTAGAAAAAATAACCATGGAATCACAGAAAGAATCTCTGTATTTAAACAATGTCCTTTTGCATCTCTTGTCATCAAATGCCAGGACTAGAAATAGGTTACCTCTAATTAAATTGTTGGCCAAAGGGTCCCATGGGAACCCCAAACAACCTAGGCTGTTGCCAAGACTACAGTACTATAGATTGCTCTCGATAAGCTTACAGTAAGGCCTTATTGCTGAAGACAACACCTACACAACTCACTGAGCATGGAGAAGTCCAGTTGTTGCCTACCTAGAGCCTTCACCCCACCACTAAATGTTCACAGTACTGGAATGTATTCTGCAGACTACTAAAGGAGAAGGGTAAATACTAACCCAGCTACAAACCCTTCAGTTTACAGTGGTGACCTGGATACCAGATGCACTAGTGCAGTGCTTCTCAACCCACTGGTGGTGACCCCTTTGGGGGTTGCAGATCAGCTATCCTACATATCAGATACTTACATTACAATTCATAACTATAGAAAAATTACAGTTGTGAAGTAGCAATGCAATTAATTCTATAATTGAAGTCACCACAACATAAGGAGCTGTAGAAAGGGTGGCGTCACTAGGAAGGCTGAGAAACACTGTACTAGTCCAACAGTAGCAAAGGCTTGTGGGACAAACCAGCTAACATCTGACTGGATTTATGGCCCACTCCAGGAGATGGAACCCATCCCCAACAATGTTTGGGTGGCCAAAAGCCTGAGGCTAGCTAGGCCAGAAACTAGGGTAAACAAATACGACTGTCCTACTAAAAGAACATAGCAATAAAATGACTCCTACTGACACTCTGCTATCCTCACAGATCAGTGCCTTTTATCTTATTATGCTATATTTTATTTGTTTGTTTTCTGAGAGACACAGAAAAGAGGTGGATCTAGGTAGGAGGGAAGATGGGGAAGAGCTGGGAGTAGAGGAAGGAGAAATCAGAATAAAAATATAGCATGTTGAAAAAAATATATTTTCAATAAAAGGGGGAAATGATGTCAAAAGTAAATAAATAATGTCCTTTTGGATCCATGAGAAGGCTCAGCAGGTAAAGATGCCTGTGACCAAGCCTGATGACCTGAGTTCAATCCCAAGATCCCCATGGAGAGAACTGATTCCCACAAGTTGACTTCTGACCTTCACTCACATGCTTCAGCACGTGTGTTCATGCATACTCATACATCATAAATAAATAAAATGTAATTTTTTAAAACATTTTAAATACAAATTTTAAAAATGTCCTTTCAAGCTAGGTGGCACACACCTGTAATCCCAGCACTTAGGAAAGAGAAGTAGGAAGTTCAGGGTCATCTGTGGACCAAGCTACAAGAGATCTTGCCTCAGAAAAAGTTCTTCTCTGGATTATGGTTTTAATTCCTACTAACCATACTACTAATGACTGATGTGACTCTTAGAAAGATACACACAAATGGTCGCACTAAACATGGCAGTTGCAGCAGTAACGCCGAAAGAAGAAGTAAGGACTGAGGAGATGGTGAAGCCATTAAAGTACCACCCTACAAGTATGAGGACATGACCTGGGAGTACTGGACACCCAGCACCCAGATAAAAGTCAGGCAGAGCAGCAGGCATAACCACAGTGCTTGTCAAGGGACAAGACAGAGGAATCACTAGAACACACAGGCCAGTCAGCCTCGCAGAATCAATAGCTCCAGCTTCAGTGACAGTCCCTGTCCCAAGAAATAAGGTGGAAAGCAATCAAGGAAGATACCTAATCTGACCTGTAGTATGTATACACACACACACGATCACATGCACACACACAGGTACCTGCACACTCTCATGAACATTTACACACATATACAACACAGAAAACATATAAAGAATAAAAACGAAGTCTGACAACCTGTCCATTCACACACTCTTAAATATTAGTTGCAATCTTTATCCATTTAAAATATACAGATTAAAAATACCAAAAATTGAAAACTCCATAATTAATGTTACTCCAGTCACAGGTTTCTAAAGAATTTATTTAGGAAGGACAAAGAGACTCTCCTCTTAGGCTGCCCTAATAATTTAAAAGTGAACAGAAATGACAATAAAGACATGCTTGGAATAAATGTGACAAACTCCACTAATTAAGACACATTCTACATGCACAGCCTTGAAAAGCTCAATAATCTAAACAAAGTAAACATTAAACCTGTCCATAATTTACTAGATAAACAATTACAAGCTAAAATTGTACAGCTGTGCAATCGTTTCCACAATGTCAATTAGACTCTTACTGTCTAGAATCCCATCACAAAGTATAAACAGGACAATGATTTTTTGTGCCCAGTGCCTTTGTGTGACCCCTAAGCACTCACTAATATACTAAGAATAATCACATGTCCAAAACACCACTGCCAAATAGGATCACAAATCTCAATAAAAGTTTTAATTTGCAATTACAACAGATTTATACCACTATAGTCAAATCAAAACAATTCCTAGTGTCCTATCACCTTCCTTCAAAGAATATTTAATCTGGTATTTTGTTTTGTTACAAATTAATTCTAGGAAAATTCTCTTCAATGTAATTTGATCATATTCATTTCCCTAATTCCCCATGCGCTTGGCATTTCTGAGTTTTTAACCTACTACTTGCCAGATTTGAAGCAATTCCATTTTTTTGAAGCTCTATGTTTCCAATTAGAAATACAAAGATCCCAAACCTGGAGCTACTGCACATACGCTGTAGGCCAGGGCGCCGTAGGCCAGCGGCGCCAGGCTCTCCGGGGATGGAAGTGAACGTAATCCTGAGGAATTCTTACCTGTCGCTTGGTGGCCTGGGCTCTTCTTGCAAACATTTTTGGGTATTCCGCCTTCGTACTTTAGGAAACACATGCTTTCTTGAGAAATGTCTGTCTTGTGGCTTTGAATCTTCTTGTGATATGATATCTTCTATGTCATCCAGCAGTACATCACAGGATGCAGAAGGCATCTTTTATAGTACAGAAAAAAGTTACAAATGGCAGAAGTTTATGAAAATCCACTTAGCATGGTACTGGTCAACAATTCTCACCAACCTTGAATCTCACCACTTCTGTTAAGTCCACAGAAAACATAGGCAGATAAACCAAAGAAACAACCATGCAAGTTCCGCAGATACAGAACATCCCATGACTGAACTGAAAACATCATAACTAATACTATGGAGGGAAAGTAGAATAGGGTCTTTTCAAGAGAAAGGAAACAGAAAGCCAACAATTCCCACAGCTACTGCGGCTGAGGCCAACGACCACCAAGGCCTCCAGAGCTGTGAGATGGAATTGGTGTGCCTGACTTTAAGAATGATTGGTGGAGCTAGAGAGATGATTCAGCAGATAAGAGAACTTGCTGATTTTATAGAAGTCCCAGGTTCAGTTCTAGTACCCACATGGAGGCTCACTACCATCTAAGTCAAGTTCAGGGGATCTGACACCTTCTGATCTCCTTGGGCATCAGGCACACTTTTAGTGCACATAAATACATACAGGCAAAACACTCATATACATATATATGGTGAGTCACACACACACACACACACACACACACACACACACGTATTACTCTAATATCAAAAATAAGTAAAGACACACAAAAAAAGAAAACTACCAACCAATATCCCTGACAAACACTAATGTTAAAATTATGAATAAAAAGTTTGCAAACCAAACACAGGTATATATCAAAAACATCAAATTAGCTGTATCCCAGAGATGTCAAGATGGTTTAGCATACATTAAGCCAATAAATGTAATAAATCACAAAAGTGAACTTAAAGATAAAAACTTCATGATCATCTCAACAGATACACAAAAAAAATCCAACATGCCTTCATGATGAAAGTCCTAGAGAAGCGGATAGAGATGGTTTAGCAGATAAGAACGCCTGTGGCTCTTGCAGAAGACCTGGTTGTTCTTGCAGAGGACTTGGGTTCTGTTCCCAGCACCCACATGGTGACTCATTACTATCTATAACTCCAGTCCCAAAGACTCTGATGCCCTCTTCTGAACTCCAAGCGTACCAGGCATGTAAGCAGTGTACATATGTAAATGCAGGAAAAAAATTCATATATATAAAATAAATTAACCTCAAAGAAAAAAGTAATAAATTGGGGTTGAAGCTCAGCAGTAAAGAGTCTAGGCCCATGCATAGTATGGCGACTATTACCCATTACCTTTCCTCAGTAGGTTATCTGAACCAGAGTTAAGACTATAAATCAGCAGTTCTCAACCTGTAGGTCATGACTCCTTTGGGGTGGGGGCCAAATAACTTCACAGGGGTCACCTAAGACCATCAAAAAACAAATATTTACATTACAATTCATAACAATAGCAAATTTACAGTTATGAAGTAGCATTCAAAGTAATTTTAAGGTTGGGGGTCCCCACAACATGAGGAACATGTAGTAAAGGGAGGTTGAGAACCACTGCTATATACTCTGCCTTCAAGCCTGTCTGATGAACTTACTTTTTGTTCTTCTATAGGATTCCCATTTTTCTGCCCACATCATCCAAATAACAGAGTGGCTTCCTACCAGGCCTATTTTTGTGCCTGGAATTTGTAATGTTTACTTTAAAACTTTAACAGATATGCATCATAATTTAAACTATTTAAATCTCAGCCATTTATGTATCAGTAAAAGGAAAAAGAAGTGAGCCAAGCACCATTCTTAACACTGTTATGGTAATGAGCACATCACATGGTCAGCCAATCCTCCCTTTTCCTAGACAGTGATTGGTTCAGAGTCAGACAATCCAGCAGAAAAGACCTTTATACAACAACTGACAGTAAAGACAGCTTCTCCTTTCACTCAAGTGGATGAAGTTGGGGTAATAGGCCAAACTTTGTGAACTTTGTGCCCGGCCAAAGAAGCCACCTACCTAAAGAATGAAGCCTAGCAGGAGGTGCAGACACAGAGCCATAATGACTGCATTTGGGCACCTGAGGTGCAACCCTACTCTGCTGGCTCATCTGAGCCACTAACCTCCCTCTGGTGTCTAACATCTTTTGGGTTGGGCATTTCCCTCCTAGAAACAAAGGCTCGCCAAATCAGCCATTGAGGTACAGGTTGGCCTTTCCCACACTGGTTCCATTTACATGCAATAGCTGTCAGTGAAAAAAGTAACAGTTTGAACACGTTTGGGAAATTCTGCCTCTTACAGATCTACATTGCACAGGCTTGGACTGTGAAGAAGTGCAGCAAAGAAACTGTACATTCACTGACCTTAGGAGTTTTCTAAAAATTATTTTCTTACCAGACTCTTAAAGAAAGGAGGTGGGACTGAAAAAAGGGCCCAACACAGACCTCAACCCTCCTCCATTCCACACAGAGATCACTTCCTTCCTTACTACCTTGTGCTTGCCTTCCAATCTGTCACCGTGTAAACTGACCACTGTCTTAGAGTAAGCCTACTACTGCCCAGCTCAAGCAGGAAGTCCCAACAATGCTCTCTTCACCCTGCATTGTGTGAGCTGCCTCTCTACTGAAAATTCACTACTTAGAAGCAAGTATCCTGTTACTTCTTCCATTTGGAAGACAAAAAGCAAAACTACTCTCTTAGGGGAAAAAAACCTTCTTCTTAGCTCCCCTACAGTTCTCTCATTTGCAAAAAAGCTTCTTCAGAGGCATCTGTATTTATACATTTATTCCCCCACCTCCATTCTCTGACTCTGACCATCACTCAACCAAAACTGTCTGATTTCAATGGCATACAATGATATAATTGATTCTCAGTCACCTTATGAGACACATTACACAATTTGCACCACGTGATACAACCAAAACACCCCTTTGAAGCAATTTCCCATGGGTGTCAGGATACCACACTCTCCTAGGCCTCTTACCACATGAGCCACCCTTCATGTCTTTGGCTTGTTGCTTGCTCATCAACACACCTTCTCAACCCTGCAATAGCCCATGGCTCCATTGCAGGAATTCCTTCTGTACAGTCACTGCCTGGTGATTCCCTCACTCCAAGGCCTTGAAATCCCAACCTTGTGCTTATATGACCAGCTCTATCTTCCCCTGAACCTCACACTAAGATGTGCAACTGCCTATTGCACATCACCGCTTGAGGGACAAATCAAACTTCACAAGTCAAAAACAGAACTCCTGGTCCTCTCCCTATCTTGTCAGATCACCTCACAGCTTTTCCTTTTTCCTTTAAAGGCATTCCAATATGCTTAGACCCAAAACCCTAAAACTATCCCAGGCTCCTTTTTGCATTTTCCCCAAATCCAATCCACCATTAAAATTCCGTTGGTGTCTCCCAAAATATACTAAGACTCTGCTTGTTTCCATTCCCACACATATGATATTCATGACCCAAGCCATAACTTTTAAATATTTTATTTATTATGTAGATGATACATGTCAGGGCACAGGAGTGATACTGCAGACAGTTGCGTGCCACAGTACCTCTATCAGTCTCAGAGGACAACTTGCAAGAGTGGCAGGCCCCTTGCTCCATCCCCAGACTTCCTATCACCCTTCCCGAATCTTGTTTTTGTTGTTGTTGTTTGCATTGCTTTTTATTCTTTTTTAATTGAAACACTTAATCACCTGCCCAGATGTTGTTTACTCTCCTTCTATCAGAACATATACTCAGTAAGAGCAAGAATTTGTGTACTTTGCTCATTATTTATCTAAGGTGCATCAAACTCTAACATCCTGCAGCTTCTCAGTAATTGTGTTTTCACCACAGGTAGCCTGGTCTAACAAAATACAGGCAGGCTACCTCTGTCCGAGTTACTTTTCCCGTTGCTGTGACAAAGTACCAGCAACAAAGATGATTATTTTGGTTCATAATTTAAAAAGACATAGTCCATCCAGGCAAAGAAGGTTTGATGGCATTAGGTGGCTCGTCGCATTGCACCAACAGTCAGGAGGGAGGGATGAGTGCTTGTGTTTAGCTGGCTTCCTCCATTTACACACTTTTTAATTCAGTCTTAAAGCGCAGCCCACATTCAGGACATGAATTCCTTCATCAGCTAAACCGCTCTGGAAATCTCACAGATACATATGTCAGGTTCAAAAGACCCTCCAATAATTTTGATATCCACTGATCTAGAGTTATTATTTCATAAAGATGTTTCTGAATCAAGTGATTGTAAGGTGTATAAAAATGGTGCAATGGGAGAAAGAACACTCTTCTCAACAAAGGACACCAAAACAACGAGAGCCACACACAGAAAGAAATGCAGCCGGGCCCATCTCATAGCATACTCAAAAGCTAACTCACAGGGGCTACAGACCTAAACTTAAGGACCTACTACTAGAGAGTCTTACAGCTATCACAAGTATCAAGTTTCCCAATTAGGACAGCAAAAGCACAAAAGGAAACAACAGGTTAGACTTCATCAAAATTAAAGTGTCTCAGCCAGGTGCAGTGGCTTGTGCTTGCAATTCTAGCACTTAGGAACTTAAGGCAGGAGGATCAGGAGTTAAAGGCTGTCCTCAGATACAAATCAAATTTGAAGCTAACCTAGGCTATGTGAAACTTGTTCTCAGAAAAGGAAAAAAAAAAACAATTCTCATGCTTCAAAGACAACATGAAGACCATGAGAAGGCATGCAGTTGGAAGAAATAGTAATTCATATAATACAATAAGGGTCTCTTAGCAGAGTAAATAAAGAACTCAAAAATACAAACAACCCAAATTAAAATATGGGAAAGGAATCTGAACAGACACAGTTCCAAAGAAGATATATAAGTATCTGATAAGCACAGAGAGTTGCCAGTAAAATCAGCCATGAGGGAAAAGCCACTCAAACCCACAAAGATATACCATTTCATGCTCCCTGGGACAACTAGAATTACAAAGACAAGTAATTAACAACAGTGAATCACATCACACAGAAGGAAAACAACAATCAGGCCTGGCATGGTGGTGCACACATTTAATCCCAGCACTTGCAAGTTTGGTCTACATATTGAGTTTCAGGCTAGCAAAGAATACTGTTAAGACAATGTCTCAAGAAATTAAAAAAAAAAAAAAAAAAAGGAAAACAAGATAACCCAGCTAGAAGAGGTACAGAAACAAGCCTTCAAGAATGCCATATTTGGGCTGGACAGATGGCTCAGCAGTTAAGAGCACTCAGTGCTCTTCCAGAAGACATGGGTTCAATTCCCAGCAACCACATGGCAGCTCATAACTGTCTATAACTCCAGGATCTGACAACCTCACAAAGACAAACATGCAGGCAAAATCCCAGTGCACATAAAATAAAAATAAATATTTTAAGAAAGAAAGAAAGCCAGTCAGCCAGACAGCCAGTCATATTAAGAGCCAGGTAGATAAGAAGGATATAACAGAGACTAAGCAATAGCCAAACAAAAAACTAGATGTGCCACAGATGGCAAAGGAAGAGAGCATGTCCTGCTACTTAATGAAAATGAAAAACTAAGGAAGAATACAAAAATGTCTCTCTGATTTAGTTACAGAGAAATCTAGCTTTCACAAAATGATAGTGGCTAATTACTAAAAAATTGAGACATCTTTTTTCATATTCCAATGCATAACTCATTACTCAAATAATAAAAAATTAAAATAAACCAATACCTTGATTATCTGAAATTGGTCTCAAGTCCTCTTGAAAGATGAATCTGGAAAATTAAAATTAATTAGAAAATGCAAGCACCCTATTAGTTCATAAAACCAGTGTAAAACCTCTTTACAACTTCCTTAAAAAAAAAAAAAAAAAAAAAAAAAAGACGTATCTAGTCACTTTGAAAACTGCTACCCTGCACCGTAACGCCTGCGCACAGTGAAAATCACCAAGTAAGAAACAAGTGATCCCTTGTGATACAGGAAAGTTTTCTAAGCAAAGGAGCAAAGAAAAAGGGGGAAGGGAGCGCGAAAACTCAAGCGACCAGCCCCTATGCCCAACTTCTGTGCAAAACACTCATTGCCTGAAAGCCTGATCACGTAGCACAATTACATTCACGAGAAACGTGAGAGGGGGAAAATGAGACTGGAAGTCCCTGACTATGCCAGCCAGCAGCATCTGCGGCCACACCGGCCTCTCTCCAGGCAGCGCTCCAGCATCCGATTCCCCACGCCAGCTGCCAAGTCTTTTTCAAACTGCGAAAACAAGCCGGCGATCGGCCCAAAGAAGAAAACCTGCGGAAACGATGCTCCGCCAAAAATGCAGCTCAACCCACAGTCGCTGAGCATTGGTACATTTGCCCCTAGTATACACAGATCCAGAAATTCACCTGTCCAACCTGAGAGAAAAACCACAAGCCACTTTCAGGAAACTGCACAGACTTCAGATGGAGCGCGCCATGACACTTGTGTCCCGCCGGGCTTATTTACGCATGCTCCACAACGGTAGCCCGGAGAGGTCAAAACGCATCATTGGTTCAAGTTTGCGTTTGATTTAAATTATAATTGTTACCAGATTCTTCTACAAACAAAGAGGAAAACGCATTCCTACCTCATTATGTTCTTAGAGTAGCTTATCAACTAACTTCTGCTAAGTTATAACCTTATAACCTGTACTGTACAGTTAAGAGATTAACATAAACATCTCGCCATTTATTATTATTACTCCTTACAAAAA
>CM052714.1:30131877-30149377 GCA_028551405.1 Uromys caudimaculatus | reverse complement strand
CTGTGAAACAACTCTCCCACCCTTTGTTGTTGATGAGTGACTTGTGGGGAGACATGCTGAGATTACAGTAGCATCTTGTTCCAGAGACTGTTGCTGCTTCTAATTGAGGCATCTCTAAATGACTCTGCAGGGAACAATTATTACAGTGGCATTTGCCAAATGGAGACTTTCCATTTCTATCATTCCTTCTACTTAGATTATTGAATGGGCTTTCCCCTTCTCATTTATCTATTCAATTATTTATATTGGTATGGATGATTGTGCTCATTTTATATTATAGCTTCTAAGCCATTGTTAGTATTATTTTGTTACTCAAATTATCCCAAATTTGGCCATGGCTTTTGGTTGCTTTCAGTGCTCTTTGGACATGTCTGCATTTCAATTATACATTCATACATTTTTCTGTTAGTGCAATATGTACCAAAGCTCATCTTATACCAATCTACCCTATTCCTGCAATCAGTCTATTCTCCACAGAACTGTAGTTCCTATTAGTTTAAAGTGCTATTTAGAGACCAAGATAGGAAGCCAAGTGTTGCGATATACCTTTATAGATCCAGAATGTGGGAGGTGAAGATAAAGGGATTGGGAATTTAAGGCCAGACTCTGCTACAAAGAAAGTTTGAAGCCATCTGGGCCATGTGACACTCTACATGGAAAGGAAAGGAAAGGAAAGGAAAGGAAAGGAAAGGAAAGGAAAGGAAAGGAAAGGAAAGGAAAGGAAAGGAAAGGAAAGGAAAGGAAAGGAAAGGAAAGGAAAGGAAAGGAACAAATGGCGGTAGGTGGTAGGTAGGTAGGTAGCAACATTTACTGCTCTTTCAAAAGACCCGGATTATGTCCCAGAATTCCTACAGAGGCTGTAACAATTGCCTAGAATGCCAGTTCCAGGGGATCTGATGTCCTCTTTTCTGGTCCTGTTGGGCTCCTGCATCCACATATGCACAAAAACAGATACATGTTCACACACATAACTAAAAATAAGTAAATAAATAAATTTTTCAAAAATCAATAATGATATGAGCTGCAGTATGCTATTGCTTCTGGTTATCATTGCTCCAGAGCTATAGTATAGCCCCATGGTATCTTGACCTGGCAACTGGACTTATGATTCTAAAGCTTTGAGAAATGCAGGAGAAAGCTATGAAGCTGGGGATCATTGCCATGCAGGTCGAAGATTAAGCCAGGACTGTATGAGCGTGTCTGTGAGATGAGCCTGAAGCATGCTGAGGTGGGGGAGAAGAGGAAGAGACAGAAAAGAAGACTGAAATAACAACCGACGGGAAGGAAGGAAAACAAGAACGTGGGGTCCTGGAAGACAAGTGAGAACCCAGAGGTGGGGATGGCAGGCAGCGATAACCAGTGCTGAAGATGCGGGGAAAGGGTGCTGAGCATGAGACAGCAGCATGAACAGCCTGGATGGGCAGTGTCTGGAGGAACGACGAGAGTAAGCCTTGAACGGACTATGTAAAAGCATAAAGAGGGAGGGGAACTAGAGACAGGACGTCAGTCAGGAGCAGAGAGATGGAACCGTGGCAAATGGGGAGGCGTCTTCAAAAGGAAGAATTGTGTTGAAGATAGGAAAAACAAAAGCATGCTTAAACACCAAATCCCCTAGAAATGGGAAGACGATAGTAGCAGAGGGAAGGGAGACCATTAGGATGATATTCCTTGAGGTATAAATATTTTTAAAATACACAAAAGTTATTTAAAAAATAAATAAAAATATCAGGAGTGGTGGCACATGAAGTGCAAACTTAAGGGTTCTTTGGAGAGACAGTCAGTTGGTGCTTTGCTACGGCAAACATGTACGTGAAGGAACGCTTCGTGAAAATGGACACAGGTGTGAAAGGCTAAGGCGGACTTGTAAGGGAAGCCTTCACTGAAGCAGACCCAGGAGAAAGGATGCTTTGCTACGGCAAGCACGTAAAGGATATATGATAAAGGATTCTTTGCTAACAATGCATTGGTCCACCTTGTATTGCATCGTTGAGCTGCATTTGTCAGGACTCCATAGAAGGAAATGCACCAAAAAACTTCTGGTGGTGTGATGCAGTTTGTTGCCGATTCCCAGGTCTCAGGCTGATTGGATGCACGTGCTGAGGCAGGTCATGTGGAGGACACGTGAGGTTGGGTATAAATTGGGCTCCACAGAGTGACAGAGACAGAGCTTGGCTTGCTGGTACAGCTAGCTGTGCAACGCTTGTGGGTGTCCGCATCTTCCCTGATCTTTGCTTCCCTAAAAGAAGCACAGCCGAGAACTTCTCCTGGTGTCCCTGTTGGTCCCTCCTGCTGACTCAAGCTGAGCTGAGGCTTGGCCATCTCTGTTAGGTTGTGTCACTGCTGCTGACCTATGTTTGCTTTCCTGACTCTACTGAACTGGACTGCTGGTGTATCAGTGAAGTGTTTTTGAGTGGATCGAGCTGCCACTGCCTGCTAACCTGGGAGGCAAAGGCAGGTGGATCTCTGTGAGTTCAGAACAAAGAGAGTTCCAGACCAGCCAAATCTACATACTCAAAAACAAACAAACAGGCAAACAGCTAAAACATATTTTAAAATTTTAAAACAGTCTGAAGATTCAGTTGGTAATTGGTAGAGTGCTTGCCCAGGATACAGGAGGCCCAGACTTAACACATTGACACTGTAACAGGCAGGGAGAACACCTGGAAGGTAGAAGGAGCAGGAGTTTAAGGTCATCCTCAGCTACATAGAACTTTGAAACTAGCCTGAGTTATAAGAACCCCTGTCTCAAACAAAACAAATAAACAAACAAAACATTTTATTTGTGATATTTTAAAATCTAACTTTAAAAATGTTTTTAAAACAACCAAAAAATTTTTAAATTAAAAATTAAACAAAAAACAAACACCGAAGATTTCTAGTAAGGTGTTAGCTTGAATACCAATAGTCAACTATAACATTCTACTTAAAATGTATTTCTCTGGCAAGTTTCAGGATGAGGTTGGTTAGTCACTGCAAGGAAGATGAGGGAAAAGAAAATAAATTTCTTTAAGCTTCCTTATTTTTTAACCATAGGGCACTCATAGCTTTTGTCTGATAGGAGAACAGACACACAAACACAGACACACAACAAACACAGACACATTCACAGACCCCACATTAACTAATTTCTCTACCAGTTATATTCCTTACTGGTTTGATGCCCCCTGTACATACACACACCTGTGCGTGCTTGCACAAGCACACACTTTACAAGTGTTAAATTTGTAGGTGAAATTCAGACTTGCAGTCCCACCAAGTGAGTCTTAAAGTGAGCAGTGAAATAGCAGAGGTGGGAGAGGGGCTTGCTGGTGAGAAAGTCTTTCCCAGAGAACAGAGCAGGACATGCAGCAGCTGGTTTCATGAGAACACACTCCCTAACCTACAGAACTGGCTCCGGAAGTATTCCATTTCAGCTTATTTACTTATTCCAAATATCTGCAAAGCCCTCTCCCTGGCTGTCCACTCAACAGGAGTGGAGATCAAAAGAAAAAGCAAGGAGGACAAAATAAAGGGAGAACAAAAGGTCTTTTGTTTGAAAATCGTGTTCTCATATTTCCCTCCAGAACTTCTCAAACGTTAGTAAGAAGGGGAGAAAAAATATCTAATAAAAGACACTCAGTGAATCGTTCCAGTATCTGTTGCTTTTTTTTTTAAGCTATATATATTTTTTTTAGACTTTAGCTTATTTCTTGTGCATGCACATGTCACAGGGTCAACATCCAGGAGTCAGTTCTCTCCTTCCACTGTGTGTGTCCCAGGGATCAAACTCAGGTGCTCTGGCATAGTGAAAGCAGTCTTAAGTAGCTGAGCCATTGCAATGGCCCAGACATCTATTTTCACGATATATATTTACATATATTACACGTGACACCCGTAAAATTTAGTTATGCATTTAAAGATTTTATTTTATGTGTATGAGTGTCTGCCTGCATGTATGCATGCATGCATGCATGTATGTATGTACACCGTATGTGCTCCTGGTGCCTGAGCTAGCCAGAAGAGGGCATAAAGATCCCTTAGAACTGGAGATACAGAGGTTGTGAGCCATCCTGTGGGTGCTGGGAATCAAACCTGGGTTCCCTGGAAGAGCTGCCATTGCTAGCAACTGCTGACCCATATCTCAAATGCCAGCCCCTGTAGTTTTCCCTACACTAGCCAAGATTATCAAGAGTCAATTAAATAAACTAATATGTGTCCTTCTAAAAAAGATATGATTACATATGAACAAATCAACTTCAGGGAATAATTTTGCTTCCAGCAGATTCATGTGGCCTATCAGTTTTGCTGATGGGGGCTGCAGAGATGGCTCAGAGGTAAAAGCACTGAGTCCCATGGTGACTTACAATTGTCTGTAGCCACAGGTCCAAAGGATCTGACACCTTCTTCAGACTACTTCAGAAATGTGTTACTGCATAATCAGAGTACGTACACACGGACATACATGCAGGCAAAACATCCGTTCACACAAAATAATAAAATAATCTAAATTCAAAAATAGAGATTAATTTTTTTAAAATCCAAAGGCCTTTACATTTAATTTGGAAGGAAAGACTTTGATAGTTAGCAATAAATGTGAATGTTTTCCACATCCTAAGTTTTTTTTTAAAAAAAATCAAATAAAGTCCTGAAGACCACTGGGAAAGGAGGTACTCTTCCATAGCCTGCTTCCACAAACACTGAATTTGCAAAAACTGTACAGGAATCGACAAGCTGGGAATACAAATCAGTTTCCTCATCTGTTTATTATTGAGCAACTATGTATGTCTGACAGTCAATATTTTTCTGGATAGAAAAGAACCTGTTGTGGCCAACTATTGAGGTCAGGCTATACTCTACCCTAAGTTACTCCATGTTGCTTTAAAATGGTGGGTTTTAGGCTATCGTTTGCCCTAGAAAACTATTTTATAAGCAGCTTTGGACTCCATTTTGAGGAGAAAAATGATGCAGCCCCTGAGTGAAACCCAGAAACAGCACCAGCTGGCAGGCACCCACATCTGTTACAGACTGATAGATGGCTAGTTTCTGGGACTAGGAAGGAAGCCACCCTATGAGTTCATTGGAGAGAATTGAAACTGGAGGCCACATGGGCATAATAAAATCCTGTCACGGGTATCAGACCCAAGAACATATGGAACACATCAGATAGAAAAGGGGCTTCGCTCCCCCTGGACCCCATAAAGTAAGTGATACACACTGATGTTGTGATGGCATGCCCCACACCAACCTATATCTAATATCTGGTGTGTGTATCAAAGCCCAAGGACACAACCTACTTGACTATCTGCCCCTCCACCTACTCACCCTTCTGGACCTGACCAGGTGCTTCCTGCTCCAGCCTGGTTTACCTTTTTTGCCTCAGGCCTGACTTCTTCATCTGCACCAGCAGTTCTTACTGTCAGCTTCCACCTGGTGCTGGTCTGGATCATTATCTTATCTATAGAGAGTCTTTCCCAGGCCTCTTCAGAAGGCTCTTGAATGCATTGACTCATTCACTTGCATTCATTCCATAACCCATAAACATGTATAGCAATATAGACATATTTATTATGTACTGTGTGATAGGTCATAAGAGAGAAAAGATTACTAATTAAAACTGGAATAAAGTACTTACTTTCACCTTGGCCAAACTACCAAAGTGGGTGAATTTTACTAAAAATTCAGTATTATAGTACCATTGTATTGTACAGCCAGTATGTCACGGATCATTTTCTTAAGAGTTCTGTGTAACTGCTAGGAGCAAGTGTTCTACAAGGAGAATGAAAGGGTAAAGAACCAGGAAGAAAGATAGAACTAGGAACAAATTAAAGAGAAAATTATGGTTCTGATCCTGTGAAGGGAAGGATACATCCTTACTTATTTTAGCGATGCAGATCACACCACAGCATGTGTGTGAAGGCCAGAGGTTCCTTTCAGGAGTTGGTTGTTTCCTTTCACCAAGTGGCCTCCAGGAGCTCTCTGACAGCAGGACTTTTACCCAGTGAACCATCTCCATAGCCCCAGGTTGCACTGTGACTCTCAGTTCTATAAAGGCACACCTTTGAAGCCCCATTAATTTATCCCCCCTTTTTTAAAGCAAGCTCCATCCACTTGGTTCCCTGTCAAGAGTACTTACTGACTACTGACTGTCAGCCTGTAGCATTGCCAGCAGAGAAGGCCGATGGATGTGCTGAGGACAAAGATAGCTGAACAACAGGAGAGAAAAGAAACTGAAGAGAGGACTAAGCTGCTGGTTAGATATCCAACATCTTGAGGATCATCAAAGACCCACCCTCGTAGCTGCACACCTGACCCAGTAGCAGCAGGAATCAAGACTGCAGACCCGAAAGAATGAGACCTGAAGGAATCACTGGCCTGGGTGGCGACAGGATATTCTAAACTTCCTGAAAGATCTTAAGATTCTTATCTAGCTGGAGGATTTCTGGAAAAGAACAAAGAGGCAGCACTGTCCCCCACCCTTAAGAGTTAATCCAAATAGACCTGTCAATCACCTGGACAGGAAAATGCCCTCTGGGAAGCTGTCTGGTCCAGAAATGTTAAAAAAAATAGTGTAAGCCCACCTGGAAACCTAAGTTGGTACAATGAGCTCTCTGGCCACTGAATACCTACTGTGTTTCCCTTTGGCCAAAGGACACATTGTTGTTGTTGTTGTTATTATTATTTAGAGGCAGGGTTTCTCTGTGTAGCCTGGGCTGTCCTGGAACTTGATGCCAGCCTGCTCTACAGAGTGAATTCCAGCCAGCTCTGCACAGAGAAACCTTATCTCAAAAAAAAAAAAAAAAAAAAGGGCAATTTATAAATTCAAAATTATGCTGAGGATTTTAATTCTCCATTGTCAATAATGAGAAACTGAGTAGATAAAGTATTGTATAAAAAGTCCACATATTATCAAATATAGAATCAAATGATATTGGAAGTAATTAAGTAAATTACATAGCCTGTGTTTATAATGCATATGAAATATTGTCTAGGCTACTCGGCTGTAATAGAGTTGGGTGCTCTTAGCTTCCCAGAGCAAATGATACTGCTATAGGAGAAAGACAAAGGGCAGCTGGTCATCAAGGCAATAACTTTACATCACAGAACTGATTTTTGTAAGGATCCCACAGGAGTGGGGTGCACATTAAAGCTTTGTAGACTTTAGTAATTACTGCCAAAGTAGCCATCTAGTGAGACTTGGCCTAAAACAGCTGGTGGGCTACTTTGCTACAAACACTAATGTCTTGTTTCTGCTGTTTCTCCTGGCCCCATGCTTCTTGTGTAGACATGAGTGACATGTCCTGCATTTCCTTATTTACAATCTACTCTCCTTATCCTGTCCCAGTGTTGATACTGCACTTCTCCTGAGAAAGCCTCTTCTACATAAGTGCTTCATCACTACGTCTCCAGTGATACAAAGTAAGGGCTGACAGTCTAGGCTTCACTCAGTTGGCCCTGGCTTCAAGTCCTAGGAAAGCCACTTCCTAATGCAGTGAGTTTGGTCAACACATTTAAAACTCTCTGAACTTCATGTTCTTACTTGGAAAAGTGGGATATTGAATATTCCAATGAACCATGTGATAAGTATTGTGGTTTGAATGAGAAATGTCCCCATAGAGTCTGGTATTTGAATATTTGGTCCCCAGTTGGAAGTGCTGTTTGGGGTAGTTTAGGAGATGGAGCCTTGGTGCAAAACAATATGTCATGGATGGTGGGCTTCAGGATTAAAAGCCTGGTGCTATTTCTGATTCAGTCTCTTTGGTTCATGCTTTCTATTCCACACATGGTCTCTTGGCATCCTACACCAGCCTCCACCACAGTGGCTTGCTGGCATGCTTCCCCACATGAGGACTCTAACCCTCTGGAACTAGACTCCTAAATAAATTCTTTCTTGAATCAGTTGCCTTGGTCATGGTGTTTTGTCTCAGCAATAGAAAAGTAACTAATACAGACAGAATAAGGAGAGAGAAGAAACATCACTTTCTTTAATTCCTTTCACGATCTAATATAGAGTTTGGAGGAAGTGTTTGGTGTATTTCTTGAGACTAGGATACCAAGAGTCAAGGTCTCCTATAAAAATATATTCTGGGAAGGCTGAATTCTCTTTGCTCTTTGGGGAATTGAACAGAGTTTTCAAATGCAGAATTGATCAGTCTAGGTTAGCAGGATGGGGAAGGCTGTGAGGAAGAGACTCCATGAAATTGGCTTGGAGGGAGCTCCAGAATGTTCCCAGCTCTCTCCATGCTTCTCTAGGCTGAAGGTTGGCATCATTTCCCAACATTTAGAGACCATCAAAGCTGCAGCTTTGCAATCCCATTTCAACCTGCCCCCAAAGAAGTAGTCAACATTCAGCAGCATAACAATGAATAAAACGATCCCATGCCAGAGCACAAAGAAAGATGCTTTGAAAAACGACAAATCAAAGGAATTTCTTCAGGGATTTTTTTCTTATTTTTATCCCTTGACATTTTCAGGAAATCCCCTTTTATATATTCACTAGTGTTATTATGCAAGCCAAGGAGTTGAGGACAAGGATACAACTCACCAAAATACCAACCAACATAGCAACAGTTACCTTCTTTATCAGTACTGTTTATGACAGAACGGCACCTCGATTCCTCCATGATAGATCCGCTGGAGCTGTTTTCCTTAGAACGACAGATTCCTCTTCAAGTGCATCTGTGAGAGACATAGCTCACGGCCCCCAATTATGAGGGGCCATTGCTCGGTTAGAGCCCCAAGAGAGCAGTGACATTCTCTCTGAGGTGCTGACATTTAAGCAGATGCCTAGGATAAGAAGAAGGTAGGGGGTTGAGAGAAAGGAGTGGGAATGGGGCGGAGAGTGTGGGGAGCAAGGGAAAAAGCATTCCAGAGCCTGGTTAATCCACAGGTTCCGAGGTGGGGAAAGGACTAGTAAGAAAGGGATGTATGCAGAGATAGGCATGAGGTGAACTGCAGACATCAGGAGAGGTCAGGAGGCGGGTCTTCTGTGCCTTTCCTCAGCAAGAGATTTTTATCACCCTTAGGGAACTTGTCAGGAATCATGTTGCCAAATTTCCTGATGCTTACCACTGACTGGAGGTGGCCTGACAGATACAATGTTAATAAAGGATTTCCCTAAGGGTGTGGAGGGCATCCTTGTCTCCAAAAATCTGTCTCTAAGTAAAGTCAGAAGAGCTGAGAGCTAGAGTGCACACCAGAAGGTCCTGTGACTCAGTACCATGTGGTCAGATGGAGAAGTATGTGTCCTAGTTTGCATGAACTGTCAACTCAACACAGCCTGGAATCACCTGATAAAGAGTCTCAATTGCCAGGCATGGTGGCAAGCGCTGTTAACCCCAGCCATTGGGAGGCAGAAGCAGGTCTCTGTGAGCTTAAGGCCAGACTGTTTTGTACAGTGAGTTTCAAGCCAGCCAAGACTACATAGTGAGACCCTGTCTCAAACAACCCAAAGATTAAATACAGACTGAATTGAATAAAGGTTATTCCACGTGCAGGCCTCTGAGAGATTGCCTTGATTGCTGATCGATGTAGAAGATTTCAGTCTACTGTTTACAAATCTGGTCTCAGCTTGGATAAGGAAGTTAGTTGAGCATATACATGAGTGAGCAAGCCTGCAGTGTTCCTCCATGGTGTTTCCTTTAACATCTTGCCTTGGCTTCTCTCAGTGGTGGACTTTGACCTTGAAGCAGAAGGCAAATAAACTCCTTCTTCCCTTATGTTGCTCTTGGTCAGAGTATTTTTATCACAACAACAGAATGTAAATAGAACATATGGGCAGCTAGTAGCCAAGATGGTGGGATGACCCTTAGTTTTGCATACTCCCGTCCATGCTAAATATGTCTAACTTGAATCACCTATGGGTTATGGGAGAAATAACGGTATATGAGTTGGGTATTGTCTTAGGCACATTTCTATTGCTGTAAAGAGACACCATGGCCAAGACATGATGGGCTTGATTAAAGTTTTAGGGGGTTATCCCATGATTATTATGTTGAGAATTATGACAGCAGGCTGAAGGCATGCTGCTGGGGCAGGAGCTGAGAGCTCACACTGGATCTGCAAGTTGCAGGCAGAAAAGAGAGTGACACTGGGAATGGACTGGGTTTTGAAACCTCAAAGCCCACCCTCAATGACACAACTCCTCCAAGGTCACACCTCCAAATCCTTCTTAGGCAGTCTACTAACTAGGAATCAAATATCCAAATCTATGAACAGATGGGGGCCATTCTTATTCAAATCACCACAGAGGACTATGTTATTTGATATTTGTGTTTTTCTCTCTTGGATCACTTGCTCTGAAGAAGTCATCAGCCATGTTCATGAGGACACTAAAATAGGCCTTTGAAGAAGTTCCCATGGGGAAGAACCAAAGCCTTACAAGACCAGTCTGCAGTGTATAAGAGTGTCGTCTTCAGTCAATCTTCGTGCCCCAGGCTTACCTGCAATAAAGATCACCTTTGTGAACTCTTCATAGCTATCAAGCCACTTAGCAAAGTTGCTACTGAATTCCTGATCTGCAGAAATTGCATGGCTGTCTAAAGACTCACTGTTGTCTTAAGACAATATATTTTAGAGCTCTTATTATGTAGCAACAGATGATAACAAAAATTTTAACAAGCAGCCGACTAGGTGTTTTACTATGATAATTATAACAGTTGACACTGTCTATGAGTTTGAGCAAGTTACTTCTGAAAAATGTTCATAGTACTACTGAAATAAATTTCAATATTTAAAAATTTTAGAAACAATTTATTTATTTGAAACAGGGTCTCTTTGTGTAGTCCTGGCTGTCCTGAAACTTGCTATGTAGACCAGGCCAGTCTGAAACTGGCCTGTTTCTGCCTACTGAGTACCTAGATTAAAGGTGTGTGTCACCAGGCCTGGCCTTACTTTTACGATTTAATTATGTGTGTCTGTGTGTTTGGATATGTGAGTGCCATCACTGCCCATGGAGAGGGAGTTGGATCTCCTGGAACTGGAGTTACAGGCAGTTGTGAACCAAGGTGAACCTCCCAATGTATGTGCTTAGAAATGAACTCAGGTCCTCTGCAAGAGCAGTATAGCTCTTAATCAGTGAGCCATCTCTCTAGCCCCCACGTGTATTTATTCGTTTTTGTGTGTGTAGGACACATGCTAAGGCATGCATGTAGAGACTGAAGGACAATTGTATGCCTCCTCAGCTTTCTTTTTCTGCTATGTGAATACTGAGAGTTGAGTTCAGGTTGCCAGGCTTAGTGATGGCTGCCTTTATCCACTAAGGCAGCACACAGGTCATCCTTTTTGCATTTTCACATCAACCAAATCTGCCTTTACTTTACAACTTCAACTCATAATGTCACAATTCAGATAGTCAAAACCCAGCAACCTGAACACCATCCTAGACTGATTTCATCCTTGGTCTTCACGCTGGGTGGTAACGAATACATGGACTAAGTCTCTTCAGGCTCCTTCCCTAGCTTACTCTCACTGTGTAGCTCAAGTTGCCATTGACACCCGAATGCACTATTAAATAATAGATTTGTAAATGCCTGCCCTGGACCTCATTCCCTTCAGAACTGCTTTTCACACTGTAGCTGTTGACCTTTCCTCAACAAAGGTATGACAGTCAGTGTCAGTGTCCCCCCCACCCCCTTACACACACCTGTGAAAAGCATTCACTGTCATTTCGATAGTCACAGCAAGCCCTGTCTCCTTAGTGGGACCACTAAGTCCTATCTGAACAATGAGGGCTGTCCTGTTCTGGTTTGTTGTATCTCTCTCTCTCTCTCTCTCTCTCTCTCTCTCTCTCTCTCTCTCTCTCTCTCTTTCTCTCTCTCTCTCTCTCTTCCCCCCCTCTGTCCTCCTCCCCTGCCCCTCTTTGTTTTTTTTTTGTTGTTGTTGTGTTTTGTTTTTTGCACAGTCTCACTGTGTATCCCTGACTGGCTTAGAACTTGCTATGCTACAAAGCTCTCCTTGAAGTTAGCCATCTGGTTCTGCCTCCTGAGTTCTGGGATTGAATTAAAGGGTACACCATCACACTTGGTTTGTTTGTTTAAATATGTTTATTTTTACTTTATGTCTATGAGGGCTTTGTCTAAATGTACATATGTGCACCGAATGTGTGCCTGGTACCAGAGGATGACAAAAGAGGGAGTCAGATTTGTGGAACTGGAGTTACAGGCAAAACTGAGTTACAGTGCATTGGTGCTGGGAGCTGAACTCAGGTCTTCTCCCAGAGCAGCCAATGCTCTACCCCTCTGAGGCAGGGCCATGCTTATAACCAGGCTGACCTGGAAACTTCCAGTACTGTCACTTCCTTCTGATGCAGGTGTCCTCCTGCCTCTGATGCCTAGCTGCTGGGAGGGCAGGCACTGGCGGTGATGTCTCTCTTGTAAATGGGTTTTTCTCAGATGTATGTGGGCTCACTTTGTGTTATTGTTTCTTTTCTGTTCATATTTACTTATGGCTCTAAATTAAACAGCCGTATTTCCCATCCACGTGAAACTCTCAGGTTGCCTCTCAGTAGGTTCAATTTTTCATCAAAGAAAATCATCTGTAACGCTTCAGATAAAAGCTGGGCCATGTGAAAAATGTGGTGTGGGGTCACT
The DNA here is from genome assembly GCA_028551405.1 of Uromys caudimaculatus. Classification (NCBI taxonomy): domain Eukaryota; kingdom Metazoa; phylum Chordata; class Mammalia; order Rodentia; family Muridae; genus Uromys; species Uromys caudimaculatus. Next base: position 30,136,811 of record CM052714.1, on the reverse strand, counting down.
CACACCTTTAGATCCAGACATAAAGGGTTCTGTCAAAATAAGACATTTTATTTATCTATTTTAAGACATGGTCTCATGAATCTCAGTCTGACATCAAAGTAGAAGCTGAGAATGACCTTGAACTTGTGATCCTCTAGCCTCTACTTTCTCAATGCTGGGATTATAGGCATGTGACATCACACCTAGTTTATGCTGTGCTCGATTCCAGGGATTGAACTGAGGCTTGGTAGCAAGTGCTTTCCTTAAGTCATTGAACCATCATCCTTGGCCCCAAAATCAACTATTTGGGGAGGGGGTTGTCAGAGTTTTTTGTTTTGTTTTTGACGCAGGGTCTCACTATATATTTCTGCCTGGACTGGAGTTCATTGTGTAGACCAGGCTCGCTTTGAATTCACAGAACTCAGCCTACTCTACCTGCTGAGCACTGGTAAAGGCATGTACACCATACCTGGTTTTTAACTGACTTTTTTCTCCCGGATATTTTTAATAGATTTTTTGTCATACAATGTAGTTTGTTCTTGCTTTTCCTTTGCCCAAATCCTTCCTACCTCCCCACCCACCCAAATCCATACCCTTTCTCTCTCTCTAATTAGAAAACAAACAAGAAACAACAACAAAAGAATGACAGAGCAAACTAAGAGAAAAGGAGCCAAAGAGAAGACACAAGAAACACGCACATGCAAAGACAAACACTCACAAACACAGAACTCCCGTAAAAACACGTAACCATAAGTAAAAACGTATAAGCAAAAGGCCTATTAGCAAAAAATACTCAGACAAAAACAGTATGAGGAAAAGAATCCCACAAGCATCATTGAGTTTGTTTTGTGTTGGCCATCTACTGCTGGGCATGGGGACTGGACTTAAAGAATGGTTTGTATACCCAATGAGTCTCTATCGGAGAAAACTACATTTTCCTTCATGAGTTTGTCAATTATGATAGTTTCTGAGTTAGGGATCAGAGCTTCCTCTCTCAGCACTAGGTCTCCATGTGGCTTAGACCTTTGCAGGCCCTGTACATGCTGCCACAGTCTCTGAGTTCAGAAAGGCTTCAATCCTGTTGTGTCTAGAGGGCCTTGTTTCCGTGGTTTCCTCCATTCCTGTTGGCTCTTCTAATAAATTTTGTGCCCTGGTGGAAAGATTTGATGGAGACATTTAGGCTGAGTGTTCTGAGGTGTCTCACTGACTTTATATTGTCCAGTTGTGGAACTCTGTGAGCATGTGTGTGCATCTCTCTATCTCTCTCTCTCTCTCTCTCTCTCTGTCTGTCTGTCTTGATTTGAGTAATTGTCTTGTGTCACGATGGAGGGTAATAAGTGCAAAATTTTCAGAGTGGCCTGTTTGGCTGGTGACCCAGTGTTCTGGCTTGATTCATGTCAATTTGACACAAGCTAGAGTTATCTGAAAGGAAGGACACTCAATGAGAAAATGCTTCAAACACCTGACTGTGAGCCATTTTCTTAATTAGTGATTGATGGGGAAGGGCCCAGCCCACTGTTGGTGGTACCATCCTTGGGCTGGTGGCCCTGGGTTTTTTAAGAAAGCAGGCTGAGCAAGCTATGATGGGCAAGCCAATAAGCAGCACCCTTCCATAGCCTTCACATCAGCTCCTGCCTCCAGGTTCCTGCCCTGACTTCCTTCATTGATGGACTACAATGTGGAAGTGTAAGCCAAATAAACCCTTTCCTCTGCAACTTGCTTTTGGTCATGGTGTTTCATCCCAGCAATGGTAACCGTAACTAAGATACCCAGTTTCCTGGAAAGGGATGGTGCTACAGTTCCAGTTCAGAGAATGTCTTCAGGTAGACACTCTTCCATCTCCAAGGTTAGTCTTTGTTCTGTTTGGGCCTTCTTCATCTGATTATATGAGGGCCACTCATGTTTGGAGGAAGAACAATCTGCTTTATTGACTGATTAAAATGTTGATGTCATTGCCAAATACCCTCACAGAAACAGTCAAGGTAATGTATCACCTGTGTGGGCACCACGGCCCAGGCAGGTTAGAACATAAATGGAACTATCACAAGTTCTCAGTGAGAGTTTGTTAAATGAAGCTGTTTTGTTATTGTTGTTGTTGTTGGTTGTTGTTGTTGTTGTTGTCGTCTGATTTAGCCTGGATTCTCTCTGTGAAGATCTACAGAAAAAGTATAGTTTGGAAATCTTAAAACCAAGAATCACTAGACCTTTTTCTGAGCCTTGGTTTATTTTAACTCTGAATTGGATAATGAATTTTCATTTCTGTGTTCTTGTTGGTTCTAGAAAACTCTTTTAACTAATGTTTCTCTCTAGTAAATTCACAGTACCTTACAGATGTGTTTGATAATATAATCATATTCTTGTGTATGTTATAGCTCAGAAACCTTTGTTTTTCATTTCTTAAGTGCCTTACTAATTTGTTTTGAAGTTTAATCTATTTAGCAACCCTCTATAACAAGAGTATAAATTAATCGAAAAAACACTTGTCAAAATTCTTGATCTTTTTTAGAGCAAAGATGAACAGCCTCCATTTTTTAATGATTGAAGTAATCAGTTTGTAGCTTTACAACATTATCATGCAGTCTGACTCCAACAGCCTTTCCATGCTAGAGTTCCTTTTCCCAGTTCTAAGCAGAAACTCCACACCTGTCATCAATCTCTCACTATTCAAGTTGGAACTAATTGGAAGCCAACTAAGTATTCCAGTGTGTTGTCTAAGTACCTTTAGGCATTTATTTTTTTCCAGATTAAATTGCTCATCTTTGACCATCTCAAAATGTATATGTTCTTCTGACCTACAAAAATATTGGTTTACCCTAAGAGTGGCCCTTGTTGGATAGGAGAGTGGTGGGGTTGAGAAGGCAAAGAGAAGAGACAGTTGAGCAGATACAGAACCAAGAGGGAGTCTTTGTGACTGTATAGCTAAATCAGTTCAACAAACATGACTGTGGGTAGAATTTTCCAGAATATCCTGAGAAATCTTCTTTATTAATCCTGCATAGTTTAAGCATGGAGAGTTACACTGCAACCAATCACTACATTATTGGAAATGGAACCAAAGAATTTCACTAGAATTCTCACTGGAACCATTGGGGCTTTCCATGTTATCTTCTTATGATGTTCTGCAATAGCCCCGGGGGTATGGCAGCTGTAGGCAGCACGTGCAAAGGCAGGAGACAACCACAGGGTAATCTCACTTCTTCTACTGTCAAACCACCTCCTCGTCCTAAATGAAAAAGCAGAGGTTTCCACAAATTACATAGAATTTCACTAAACTGTAATACTGTATTAGTCTGTTCTAGAGGAACAGAGCTGATGTGCCTGTGTGCATTTGTGTGTGTGTGTGTGAAAGGAGGGGGAGAAGGAGAGAGACAGAGGGAGAGAGAGACAGACAGACAGACAGAGAGAGAGAGAGAGAGAGAGAGAGCGAAAGACTTATTAGAATAACTTACATCTGTGGCCGGCTAGTTCAACAATGGCTGTCTCTCAATGGAAAGTCCTGCTGGGCAGTGGTGGCACACGCCTTTAATCCCAGCACTTGGGAGGCAGAGACAGGTGGATTTCTGAGTTCCAGGCCAGCCTGGTCTACAGAGTGAGTTCCAGGACAGCCAGGGCTACACAGAAAAACCCTCTCTCAAAAAAAGAAAAAAAAAAAAAAAGAATCCAGTAGTTTTTCATTTCACTAGGCTGGATATCTCAGCTGGTATTCAGTATACACCACAGTGAGGGAATGAACTCACCAGGGAGAATAAAGGCAAGCAGGCCAAGAACAAGTACTTCCTTCTATGCCATTTATACAGTCTGCTACCAGAGAGCAGGACCCAGATTTAAGGTGTGTCTTCCCATCTCAAATGATTTATCAAGAAAAATCCCTCACAGGTGTACTTAGCTGCTTGGGTTTTAGATCATTCTGAATGTAGTCAAGTTGACAACCAAGAATTGCCACCACAAATCTATCTCAGATATGCTAAGTAATTGCCTGAAGAGATAGGAGAGGAAGAAATTGACAATCCCACCACAGAGAATAAAATAATTTTCACATTACTAGCTAAATAGTGAACGGATTGGAAGCTGTATTAGTTTCTTTTCCATTGCTGGGATGAAACACCATGACTAAAGGTACTTACAAAAATGTTTACTTGGGCTTATGGCTCCAGGAGGTTAGCATGTGTGACGATGGAGCAGGCTCATGTCTCACTGTAAGCATGAAACAGAGAGGGTGGACTAAAAATGGAAATGGTCTTGAAGATCTAACAGCCTGTGATATCCTCCTTTCAACCTGGCCACACCTCCTAAGCCAGACTGGGCCGCCAACTAGAAACAAAGCACTCCAGTGTTCAGGAATGGGAGGACGGCTCATTCAAACATTCACAGAGGTGTACGAAGATGATGTGACAGGCTCCTACACAGGACAATGAATGGTTGAGGGGAAAAGGCACAAGCCTAAAGATCTTAAACTGAATTGAGTAGCTAATTCAAGGAAGTAAGGTTCAGGAATTTGAGTTTGTTGTCTTTCTTCTTCCACTTGCTGCATGCATGTTGTGAAGACCAGAGCTGAACTATCACAGTTATTAAGATACAGACACTAACACCAGCTATCAAGAAAGACATGGGCCACAGGGCCCCACAGCTAATCAGCGCTGGGACAAAGACCCCTCTCAGGAGATCGCAAGACCCAGGACAGGGCCAAAGACACGCCCCACAGCTCACCAGGTACTGCCCCGAACCCGCGAGACACAGGGACCGAGGTAGGCGGGCCTAGAAACCCCCCTGGATCCCAAAAGCGGGCGGCTGTGGCAGGAAACTTCTGCCTGGGACACTAGGATTCCATAGACAAGCAGCCCCGGGAGAAAATCCTCTCTACCAGCAATGCAGAATAGCCCATAGCAGGGGCAACGCGCCCCCAGAGCTCACTGACTCTGCCCGCTTTCCGCGGGCCACAGAGACTGAAGGTCAGC
>CM052714.1:30003542-30131377 GCA_028551405.1 Uromys caudimaculatus | reverse complement strand
GGTGGGAGGAGGAATTCCCTCACAGAGGCGGGGAAGGGGAGGGGACACGGGGGTTCCAAAGAAAAGGGGAATCATCGGAAATGTAAATAAAGTATCAAAAATAAAAAAAATAAAAAAAAATAAAAAAAAATAAAAAAGAAGAAAGACATGGGCTTGCAGAAAGATGGTTGTCAGTGTTAAGTAAGTACATCCATACCAACTCAAGAGAGGAAGAATTAGGGAAGGCAATCACAGATGTGTGGAGCAGGCAGGAACACTTACAGATCGTCTAGAGTTAAAAGGCAGTAAATTGGGGGCCTGGAGAGATGGTTAAGGGCACTTGTTGCTTTTGTAGAGAACACGGGTTCAGTTCTCAGCATCCATAACAATCATAACCTCAGTCCCGGGGATCCAGTGCCCTCTTCTGATCTCCACAAGAAACCAGGCATACACATGCTGCACATATCTGCACACAGGCAAAACACTCACACACATAAAACATAATATCAAAGAAAGGAGTAATAAATTAGAGTTGAAGTTCAGTGCTAAAGAAATGCTTAGAATTCATGAAGCATGGGCTTTATTCCTGGGGGAGCTGGGGGTGAGGAGAGGAAACCAGTAAAGGAGAGGGGAGATAGAAAGAACTTCTAGATTAATCTCCCTAATACTTTCATGAACTATGAAGAAAGGGGAAGGGCTCCCAGGACTGCTGCAGGCATGTCTCTGATTGGTTGGTACTACCTGTTCTCCCAGCCTTCTCTGTTGGCATTTGTCCATAAGCAAGTCTAGAACAAGGCTGTGATGGGAAGGAAACAGAAAATAGCTGGGACTGGACCAGGTGCTGGAAAACGTCAAACATTTTGTGTCTCGTTTTTCATCTTCTCAGTTTTCCATGTCTGATTTAACTCTTGACTTAAAAAAGATATTGAACTTGAAACCTACCTTTCTCTTAATTTTTACTCAGTTTGCTGTTTCATATCATCATTCAAAGCCTTTATTGTAGTGCAATGCAAGAAAAAGAGATTCCTTCAATCCTTGCCATGTTATTTTCCTAGAATTCATTTATATTCTATACAAAGACGTTGCATCGTGTCACGTAATGAGAAATCACATTCTGTCCTCTAAAGAACAATTGTCAAAGAGCTTTCACTCTTTTCTATTTATCCTTGTGTTATTTTGGGGTTTAACCTCATGCCAGTTAGTCTTAGGCTAATGATGTAGCTCAGGTGGTGGAGTGTTTGTCTAGCAAGAATGAAGCCCCAAATTTGATTTCCTGTACTCCATGGTGCGTGTCTGTATTCCCAGGAGATAGCTTAGAAGTCCAAGGTCATTCATTCTCAACTACATAGCAAATTAGAAGCCAGCCTGGAGTACATAAGACCTTGTCTTAAAAAATGCATATGTGTATATCTGTGTCTGTCTGTCTGTCTGCCTTCCTTGCTGTCTGTCTGTCTATAGGGTACATAACCCTAGCTGTTCTGGAACTTGCTATGTAGACCAGAATGGCCTCAAATTCACAGAGATCCACCTACCTCTGTCTCCTCCTGAGTGTTGAGATTAAAGGTAAGTACCACCACATCCAGCTTAAAATATATTCTCAATTTGTTAATAATATTACATTTAAAAAGATCATAAGTAACATAAAAGTAAAGTTTAATGGTTAATGGTAGAATAAGTACCTGCAATCTTGCCACTTGAGAACAATGCATTAATAACACTGTCAAAAATCTCTGACTTGGGATTTTTTTCATGGATCATCCTTTTGGGAGTTGTATGTCAAAAAATGTTCTTAAGCTGGCTATTTTTGTGGGTGCTGGGGATTCAAACTCAGGTTCTCCCCTTGCACAAAGGCACTTTGTCAACTGAACTATTGCCCTAGCCCCATAAATAATGTTTCACTGAAGCATAGCCATTGTCATTTATAGAATCTTTAGTAGTGTATTCAAACACAGAAGCAGAGTTTCTGCCTAGAATAATTGTTCCTTCACTTTTTATGGAAAAATATGGCAATTCTGCCACCTCATTTGAACACCGGCTCACCTTTCGCATCCTCTCTTCTCTCTCTTTATGCTCAGCCTAGATAATGCTTCCAACTTGTTATTTCTTTAGCCTTTTTTTTTTTTTTTTTTTTTTTTTTTTTTTTTTTTTTTTTGGTTTTTTAAGACAGGGTTTCTCTGTGTAGCCCTGGCTGTCCTGGAACTCACTCTGTAGACCAGGCCGGCCTCGAACTCAGAAATCCACCTGCCTCTGCCTCCCAAATGCTGGGATTAAAGACGTGTGCCACCACTGCCCAGATCTTTAGCCATTTTTAATTTATTGATTTAGTCATCAATTGCCTTTTGTTGTTGTTTCCTTCTGCAATTGTTTCCCTTTAGTTTGGTTTTCGAGACGGGGTTTCTCTCTGTGTAGCCCTGACTGTCCTGTAACTCATTCTGTAGAGCAGGCTGACCTCAAACTCGGACATCTGCCTGCCTCTGCCTCTTGAGTGCTGGGATTAAAAGCATGTGCCACCTGCGCCCAGCTTATGTAATTGTATTTTTAACTCTAGCGTTTAATTTTAATCCTTTCTCTAATCTGTCTGGTAAATTATGGTACATTTTTATTAGTCATACATTTCTGAAATGCCATCTTTTATTTCTCTAAATATTTATTTGTTTTCCTGCTTGGGCTAGATGTATGACACTGCACATAGTGGAGGTCAGAGAGCCGTGAGCCAAAATATACCCTTCCTTACAATTAATTTTGTCAGCTGTTTTATCGTCACCAGCAGGTGAGTAGCTAAAACCCAGGGCTCAGCAGTGAAGAGTGCTCACTGCTCCTGGAGACGACCCAAGTTCAGTCTGTGGCACTGTCACGGTCACTGGGAAGTTTCCAAACTCCTGTAACTCCAATTCTAAGGAACCTGACACCTTCTTTGGCCTCTGAGTGCACCTGCATGTGTGTAGTATCTATTCTTTTGTATACTTGTCTTTCCAATGTGCACACTTATTGTCTTGGTTTTCATCCCAGCTTTTGGGTTTGTGCTATCTTTTGGGGAATTTCCTATTCTCTCAGTAATAAGAAAAAGTTACTCTTTCTGTTGAAATTAGATGGCTTGTAAAAGGAGGGCTTTATATCACTCTAATCTATGGTATTGCCAGACGTCTTGTCCAATGCCTTTTCTGTTTTTACAAGTAAGTTTGGCCCTTCCTCGCTGCCTTACTGCCTGCCAGAGCTGTGTGTAGAGATTATTTCTGTATTTTCCATCTTCTTTGTCCTTCACCTCAGCCCATGCCTGTGCTCAGAACTCAATGTAACCCATTAACAATACCCAACCTCTGGGTGATGGTGATGATACTTCCTCATTGGCTAAAGGAGCATCCATTCTTTGTATTCTTGCCAAGGACAGAGTGTAGCTTCTGGTTCTTTTATACTTAAGTTGGCAGGGCACTATGGCAGAGGCATTTAATACTAGCACTTGGGAGGCAGGAGGCAGGTGGAAGTCTGTGAGTTTGAGACCAGCCTGATCTACAAAATGAGTTCCAGGACAGACAGAGCTACATAGTGAGACTTGTCTTGAACAGAAACAACAACAACAACAACAACAAACCCATAAGAAAATATTTTAGGTATCACTTTGTCTCCTTCTGCTCCTAAACACATACACACACACACACACACACACACACACACACACACACACACACACACAGGCACACATACGGACACAGGCATACCTACGGACACTCACTTTTGCTGTTTTTACCTGGTTGAATATTGTGTTAGTCATTCAGTGTTCTAGTACTGTGAAAAGACAACATGATTATGGCAACTTTTATAAAAGAAAACATTTGATTGGGGCTTACTTACAGTTTCAGAGGTTAGTCCATTATTATCATGGCAGAAAGTATGGTGGCATACGGGCAGTCATAGGGCTAGAGAAGTAGCTGAGAGTTCTACATTCAGATTCGTAGTCAGCAGGAAAAGGAAGACATTAGGACTAGCTTAGACTTTTGAAACCCCAAAGCCCATCCCTAGCAGCACTCTTCCTCCAACAAAGCCTCACATACTCCAACAAGGCCACACCTCCTAATCCCTCTAAAGTAGAGCCACTCCCTAATGACCAAGCATTCAAATTGATGAGCCTGTGGGGGCCATTCCTATTCCAGCCACCACTAACCTTTTCCTTGGCACAGTTAATTTGTTGTTGCTGATAGCCTTTCTGGTCTCTCCTGTGGAAGTGCTGCACTCTTTCTGGTTCCTGGGGTCTCTAGGCTGTGAACTGAAGCCAGACACTTTCTTCTTCTTCCATTTATAGGACACGCACACACACACACACACACACACACACACACACACACACTTTTTCATTTTCCAGATTGATTAGTTTTTATGTAGCTGTTGCCATCACTTACGCATGGCCTTAAATGAAGAGACAGGCACATGAAAATACTTGTAATCTGTGAAGACCCTCAAATGCTCAGGACTATTCAGAACAAAATTTACAGTAACAATAAGACTTCTGAATTCAATTATGCAGAAAAGCCATTAAAGAATTCCAAAGCTGAGCAGTAGTCTGTAGAGGCAGCACCTTTCGAGGAAGAAATGGAGGATTCTATGAAGACGCCACTGCCAACTTCATTTCTCCTCTATTTGAATAAGAAAAATCTGTTTTTATTGCATACTGAAGACAAGCAAAACACTGAGACATCCTCCAGAACTTTTTCCCCTTGCAATTTTCCTCTCTCCCTCTTTGTTGTGTGGGGGCTGAGAATATGACTACCGCACACTTCAGAAACAGGGTGTGGCAGAGTCGGTGTTACAGGACTGCTGAAGAGTGCAGCCAGGGGCCTGCAGAGATGGCTCAGAGATTAGGAGCACTCATTGCCCTTGCAGAAGACCCAGGGTTTGATTCCAAGCACCCATATGGTGGCTCACAGCCACCTGTAACTCCAGATCCAGGAGATTCATCCAGCTCTCTCTTGTGGCTTTTACAGGCTGCTGCATGTACCTGGTGCACAGGAAATTATGCAAACACACCTAAATAAATGAATAATCTTAAAAATAGAGTATGGCAAGAAATCATTCAGGACTCAAATGAAATAAAATTAATAAACTAACCATGACATCTAGGCTACAGCTCTGAAGCTGAGACTCGGCAGGGGAGTGCTTTGATGGGTGTGTGTGAGAGAACAGAGAGATGACAAATGTAGTAGACACTGTTGGACCAGGAGGCTAAGAACATTTTCTTGATGAAAAATTGGACTGAGGATGTAAACTCAGTGACTTGTCTAACATACATAAGGCTCTGGGTGTGACCCCTAGCAGGCGGAGGGCAGGGCACATGATGGAAGGAGCTTCTTCCTGGGTGTGCAGTTGTCTCTAACTCATGCCCTATGGTCCTCTGATTCTTTTCAGTTCCTGTGGTTTTGTCAGTGTTGATAAACTAGACAATAGTTTTGTTTTGTTAGCTTACCTTTTTTTGGTTTGATTGATTGATTGATTGATTTAATGTACATGAGTGCTCTATCCGCATGTATACCTGCATGCCAGAGGAGGGCATCAGATCCCATTACAGATGGTTGTGAGCCACCATGTGGTTGCTAGTTATTGAACTCAGGACCTCTGAAAGAGCAGCCACTGAGCCATCGTTCTAGCCTTAGCTTACCTTTTAAAAACTATTTTGATTTTCAGCTTTCTTCTATTATTTTAAAAATTATTTGTATGCATATATCTATGTGTGGGTATGTGTACGTGTGTGCAGGTGCCAACCGAGGCCAGAAGTGTTGAATCTCCCTGGAGTTGGAGATACAGGTGTCTGTAAGCTGACTGATGCTGGGAACCTAACTTAGGTCCTCTGAAAGCAGTAAGTGCTCTTAATTTTGAGCCATCTCTGAAGACCCTATATTAACTTATCTAAACACCTGAGTTTAAATTACTGCACTTTAGTATTTGCCATCTGAGGAAAGTCAGCCACTGTTGTTGATGTGGAGAAGCAAACACACCTCCTACTGTTCAGCTAGGAACTAACTTTACCTATTCTTGTTCTGTGGGACATACCCCAGTCCTAAAACATCCTAGCAGAAGTAATGCTGGGGTTTCCAGTGTTACTTCCAAGGCTGGACCAGGACCCTGACCCTGATAACGCTGGTTCTTTTTGTTCCCTCTGTTTCCCATGGTGCTTTCCTGAAACGCCAGCATCAGAGGCTTCACGGTTACTCTAACACATGCCAAGAGCCTTCTCAGAATATCTGGTGTAAAATTTTGTGAATACTTTAATAAGTTCTTCTGGCTGTCACTCTTCAAGTTCTAGATTTAAGAGCACACTAACTGATCTCTGTGTCCCATGTAACACCCTAACTTCCTATTAGCAAAGCTGAATCTTCAACTTCTTTATTCCCATTATCAAAGCCATCATGTTTTAATTATTACAGAAGAGTGGGTTTCATTGTGGTATTTCTTTATTACATTTAATCTTTATTTGTGTGTTGGTGTGTGTGTGTGTGTGTGTGTGTGTGTGTGTGTGTGTGCATGTACATGTGCTATATGATGTTCAGAGGACAGAGGACAGATTTCAGAAGTAGGGCCCCTCCTTCCTCCTCGTGGGTCCAGGAGCTTGAGTGGTAAGTACTTATCAGCCGGTGCTCTTGCCTGCTGAGTCGTCTCACGACCACTCATTTTGACATTTTTGTATATGAACATAATTTTTGTTAAACTCATCCCCTTAATCCTTATTAACTGGAGATTTACATCTTTTTTTTTTTAAATCTAGATTTTTCTCACAAGAGAAAGAAAATGTAATAGTATTTGTCTTTCTGACTCTAGTTCATTTTATTTAACATGATTTCCAGTTACATCCAGAGTCCTATAAATGGCACTATTTCATTCTTTCTATGGCTAGACAATGTTCTGAGATATATATATATATATATATATATATATATATATATATATATATATACACACACACACTAAACTTTGTTTATGCATTGATTCTTTGATGGGCAACTAAGCTGATATCATAACTTGACCAATATATATGAATGTTCAGGTATCATTATTGTATTCTGAATTTGGTTCCTTGGGGGTATATAAGTATAAAAATTATAGCTGGATCATATGATAATCTATTTTTAGCTTTTAAAGATATATTTTTAGTATCTTATGTGTATGTATGTTTTGTCTGCATGTATGACCACATACGACATGTGTGCCTAGATGCTAGAGGCTGCTAGATGCCTAGCGGCTAGGTGAGGGTGTTATATACTGTGAAATGGAGTTACAGATGGTTATCAGTGTCACATGGGTGCTGTCCATTGAATACAGGTTCTTTGGAAGACCATTCCATGCTCTTAACTGCTCAGCCATCTCTTCAGGCCCTATTTTTGTTCTGTTTTTAAATACTATTTTAAAATGTTTTATTTTATGAGTGTGGGTGCTTTGCACCTTGCCTATGCAGTGCCCATGGCAGCCAGAAGAGGGAGCTAGACACTCTGAAACTGGAGCTACAAATGGTTGTTCACTGCCATGTGGGTACTGGGAACCAAACTGGGGTCCTCTGCATGAGTAACACATGCTTTTAGCCACGGGGCCATTTCATCTCTTGAGACCTTATCTTTAGCTTGTTTTTTGAGGAAGTTTCCATTTTGATTTCCATACTGGCTGAACCAATTTCCATTTCATCGATAGTATGCGAGAGTTGCATCCTCCAGTATTTCTTTTTCTTCATGATAGAAAAATGTTGCTGAATAACTTTGATTGGCAACTAATTTGTTTAAGAACTTGATAGGCATTAGTTCTTCATACTCTCCCGGCATCTAGGATTCCTATTGATATATGTCATTCTAACAGTTTTGCCTTTGTTAATAACTCAGCTTCTGCCACACACGCCCCGTAACTTTCTGTTCTTCTGTTGTTCTATACTCTCGGTACAGAATGTGGAGAAGTGCTTTTCTCATTGCTTCTATGTGGGACTGTGTGCTTTTCTGTCTTCTATTGCTATGATAAATTATGACAAAATACAACTTGGGGAGGAAAGGCTTATTTACATATCCCAGTTGCAGTTCATCATCAAAGGAAACAAGGCAGGAACTCAAAAAGGGGCAGGAACTTTAAGGCAGAGACCATAGAGAAATGCTGCTTCCTAGCTTTCTCCTTATGGCTTGCTCAGCTTGCTTGCTTTCATGACCCAGGACTACTAGCCCAGGGGTGGCACTGCCCCCAGCAGGTTGTGCCCACTCACACCAATCATTAATCAAAAAAAAAAATGATGTATAGTCTTGTCTACAGGACAATGTGAGGGAGGCATTTTCTCAATTGTGATTCTCTCTACCCAGATTGCTCTAGCCTGTGTCACAATCACAGACAACTAGACAACTCAGACTCTAAATGCTTCCATACTGGAATGTCATGGGTTTTTTTCCCTAGATTTTGGGGTTGTCTTAGTTAGGGTTTTACTGCTGAGAACAGACACCATAACCAAGGCAAATCTTATTAAAACAACATTTAATTGGGGATGGCTTACAGGTTTAGAGAGTCAGTCCATTATCATCAAGATGGGAGCATGGCAGCATCTAGGCAGGCATGGTACAGGAGAAGTAAGAGTTCTACATCTTCATCTGAAGGATGTTAGCAGAATACTGATTTCCAAGCAACTAGAATAAGAGTCTTACAACCCACATCCACAGTGACACACCTACTCTAAGAGGGCCACACCTAATCCTGCTACTCCCTGGGCTGAGCATACACAAACCATCACAGTTTTTCTGGTATAGCTTCATTGGATATAGTTTATGTTTTTAGATAATTCGTTTCTTCCTTCTACATCAAAAGAGTCATGTCTGAGCTCTTAATCTTGAATTATTTTCCTTTATAAAAGCCTTGGATATTTGCACCTCACTTGGATGCTGGGAATTGACCTCTGGCCCTTAGCAAGAGCAGTAAGTGCTCATAACCACTGTGCCCCTGCCAGTCTCTTTTTTGATTTTTAAGGGTAAGCTGGCAAGATTTCAACTGAGTAGAGTAATATTTCTATTTTTTGTCTAGAATATCTTTTGTGTTATGTGTATGCATGTGTATATATGCACTTGATTTTGTGTGTGTGTGTGTGTGTGTGTGTGTGTGTGTGTGTGTGTATGTATGTACACAAAAGCTACAGGTCACCGTCTAGTGTCTTCTTTAGTTATTCTATATTCTTTTCTTTTTATTTATTCTCTCATATATTACATCCCGACTATGGTTTCCCCCTCTTCCCCTCGCCTGAGTCTCTCCCCCAGATCCATGTCTCCTCTACCTCCCCACAGAAAAGAGCAGGCTTCCCAGGGACATCAACCAAACATGGCAAAACAAACTTCAAGACCAGGCACATATTCTCACATCAAGGCTAGATGAGGCAATCCAGGAGGAAAAGAGTCCCAAAGGCAGGCAAAAGAGTCAGGGCCAGCCTTGACTCCCACTGTTAGGAGTCCCACGAGAACACCAAGCTACACAACCATAACATACATGCAGAGTCTAAGTCAGACCTATATAGGCTCCCTGATGTCTGTGAGCCCAGTTGAATCCTAGTCAGTTGATTCTGTGGGTCCTGTTCTTGTGGTGTCCTTGACCCCTTTGGATCCTCTAATCCTTCCTCCCCCTCCTCTGTAGGACTCCCCATGCTCTGCTTATATTTGTCTGTGGAACTCTGCATCTGCTCCCACCAGTTTCTGGATGAAATCTCTCTGATTTGGCTAGGCTCTGGTCCCAACATGTCCTGCAGGCAGGACAAATTGTAGGTCGGAGGTTTGGTGGCTGGGTCGGTGACCCTATTCCTCTACTTGAGGCCTTGCCTGGTTGCAATGTCTATTTCATCTTTTTGAGACTGTCTTTCACTGACTCTGGTGCTCACAACTGACTGAATGTCCAGTTTAAGAGAACCATACACTTTTTAAATGTGGGGTCTGGGTATTTGAACTCAGGAGCTTAGCTTTCATAACAAGTACTTTAAGGCATTTACCTAGCACTCAAAATATGGTACCTTTTTACTTATCATCCATGCAGCTGAATTTTTCATCCAAGTATTGATTTAACTTTCTTACATCACTCTTCTGTTTAATTCTTCCTGAGGTAATTGTTCACTCACAACAATGGCACTGTCATTGTTAACTTGACACACCTGGGAAGAAGGAACGTCAGTTGAAGAACTGCCTCTGTCAGACTGGCCTGTGGGCATACCTGTGAGGCATTTTCTTCTTCTTTTAATGACTTATTTATTTTTCTTTTATGTGCATTAGTGTTTTACCTACATGTATGTCTGTATGAGGGTATTGGATCCCCTAGAACTGGAAGATACAGACAGTTGTGAGCTGTCAAGTGGGTGCTGGGAATTGAACCCAGGTCCTCCAGAAGAGCAGCCAGTGCTCTTAACTGCTGAGCCATCTCTCTAGCCACAGGTATTTCCTTAACTGCTAAGAAAGTAGGCTTGGGTTATATAAGAAAGGTAGGTAAGGGTGCTAGAGAGATGGTTCAGTGGTTAACAGTAGTGGTTGCTTTTCCAGAGGACCTGGGTTCAATTCCCAGCATCTACAGGGTAGCTAACAACCATCTATAACTCCAGTTCAAGCAGATTCAATGTCCACTTGCCTCTGTGGGCATAGGCACCCTGGCAAAAGCACTCATACACACAATGTAAAAGATACCAATCTTTAAAAGAAAGAAAAGCAGTTTAGCAAGCCAGAAAAAAGGCAGTAAACAGTATTCCCTCATAGTTTTTTGTTTCCGTTCCTGCCTCCAGGTTTCTGCCTTGAACTCCTGCCCTGGTATCTCTTGATGCTGAGCTGCAACCTTACATGAGTCAGGGCTCACTAAAGGAACAGAGCTAACAGAACCGGACTGATTGGCTCACAGGATATGGTCTGGGTTGTCCAACAATGACTACCTCACATGAATATCCAGTAGTTGCTCAGTCCATGAGGCTGGGTATCTCAGCAGTCCCTATCTGGTGCTGAAGGCCTAGATGACTCCAGAGTGCTACTGGCCTTCAGTCCACACTACAAGCTGGAAGAAGCTGATTGTGTAACATTGGCGAAAGAACACTTCAGCAACAGGCCTGATAAACTCATCATTAAGACTGAGTACAAACAGGCAAAGAGTAAAAGGCTTCCTTCTTCCATGTCCTTTAGTATATGCTGCCACCAGAAGGTGCCAAGCACATTCAGAGTGGGTCTTCCTGCTTCAAAGAATCACGAAAATCCCTCACAGGAGTGCCCAGCAGCTCACGTTTAAGTTGATTTGGACAGTCAACAACTGAGATCAGCCAACCACAGAACTCTAAGCTGAAATAAACCATTTTCTCTAAAAGTGGGGTTTGAGCAGTTTTACCACAGAAACAAAACACAAACCTGGACCTTTTAATTTGTTGGCATTTTAGCCATTTGAACTCTTCTGCCTCAGTGATCCAAAAGCAGCTTTTGGAGGAGCCCTTGCTTTGTTTTTTCATGGTTTTTGTTTGATGGTTTCTATGTGAAGATTTATGCATCTGTGGGGATGAATCTCTCTTCTGATGAGCAACCATTCTTTGAGGGCTCAGTCCCCAGCAGCACTCAAGAGAAAGCAAGTCTCTGCAACAGCACCATACCAGAACAGATCTGATGGAGAAACATAGTAAGGACCAATACTGCCCCCACACCCCTAACCACACTAAAGAGAAGAAAAATGCATAGGAAAAATGTGAAGTTAAAAGCTCATAAAAGGAAAAGGAGTACAGATAAAGATAGATAGATAGATAGATAGATAGATAGATAGATAGATAGATAGATAGATAGAAGGGTGGAAATAGTGAAGAAGCATGATTAAGGAAAACACTAATAAAGAAAAAGCAAGACATAAAACCATCTAGTAATGGGCTGGGGAGATGGCTCAGTGGTGAAGAACTATTACTGGCTTCCTACCCTTCCAGGAGACCCAACTCCAGTTCCTAGCACCTACAGTGGGTGACTCATAATTGCCTGTAACTCCACTCCAGGGAATTGATTCCCTCCTCTGTCCCCCACAGGCACTTTCACACATGTGGGTGCGTACACAGAGAAGCATGTCCATTACAAAACATCTAATAACAAAATAAAATATGTAAACAAAATCAGATGAAAGAGGAATGGCAAAGAATTAAAAATAAAGTGAAAGCAATTTAAAAAAATAACAGTGGAAAAAGAAAAGTAGATATTGGAGGAACTTCTTTCTGGGCCCTTTGACATTGGAATCTGTGGGGTAGGGCCTGGAATCTACTATGGTTCTTCTCTCTTCCCGCTGTAGAGGCTGGTGGTGTTGTGGACTTGAGATCTGGCTGGTCAAGCATACATCAGGGGGCCCTTATACAAATCCTTTACCACTGCACTGTCTTTCAGCCCCATGGTCAAGCAGCAGCCACTACTGCCCCAGTAGAGGATCACTTGCTCCAGTCTTCCCTCTCTGGACCATGTGCATCCTGTGTGCTATGATGCAAATGCCCAAGTAAAGGAACACATTTCCAGTGTATCAGAGAGAGAAGCATCAAACTGCTCTGCACTTGATAGAGAGATGAAGGCATGGGGTTCTCTGCCTGCCTGGCCCAGTGCTTTCAGATTCCATCCAGAAAAAAAAAAAAATTACCTAGTGGGAGGTGTGTGTGGGTATGTGTGTATGCTACAGAATCTGGACATCTGGTAGACCTTGGGCTCAGAGTTCAGTGAGCAGCCTTTTGTCTATGTCTAATTATTCCCCCATCTACAAGGACCTCTGGTTGGCCACCACCCAGACCTTGCTGCAGGGTATGCACAGCTTTCCTGACTTGTGATTATTCCTTATTTCTACTTCTCCACAATAGCTTAGTTCAAACAAGTCTCATTGTCCTCTGGAGATGGCTCCCTGCTGTAGCACTCCATACTCTGAGAGCTTGCTAGCTTGCAACCAAAGTCAGGCATATCATGTTCTTCTGTCTAGAACTTCCAGTCTGACATTGTAGAGCTGTCTGTACCCTCCAGGCTGATTTTGTGGCCATGGTGAACTTCCTGGTTGTGTCAGAAAAAAATGGATGGTTTCTTATCTTTCTCTATGCTTAGCTGTCCGGTTACCTGCTTCTTCCTTACTCTTGTCCTTGGATTACCACCACCTCTCCTTTCTTAGCCTGAGCGTTCTTATAATGTCGCCTGGGGGAAAGTTCTAGAACACCATCTTACTCCAGAACTTGAGGCTTTATTGAATGCTACTCTTCTGGGCTCCAAGAGCTCAATTTCTTTTTGCTGGTAGAAGAGATCAACCTTCTAGGAAGCTGCTATATAACTGCAGAATTTCTGTTCACATCATAAGCAGTTTCAGTAGATTCTGAAGCTATCAAAGACATTTATTTGGATATGACTTCAGACTGATTGATTCTAACTAGTAAGTACAGGAGTTTTTGTAGGTCAATAATTTTTCTTATTGTGGTGACCAAATACCTGAGAAAGTGCAGATTGAGGCTTTATTTTGTCTTGCAGTTCAAGGGAATGTGGTTCACCATGGGGAGGACTGCATGGAGCTTTAAAGCCACTGGTCATATCTGCAGTCAGAAAGAGCGGACAGGATGCGGCACTACTTTCTAAGTCCACCACCAGTGACTCACTCTTCCATCTTTTAAGGTTCCACAACCCAGGCTGGAGAGAGATGACTCAGTGGGTGGGAGCGCATATTACTCTTGTAGAGGTCCCATGTTCAGTTCCCAGCATCCTTCTGATGGCTCACAACTACCTGCCTGCAACTCTAGCTCCAGGTGATTCAATGCCTCTGGCTTCCAAAGGCTCCTGTACTAATATGTACATACCCTTCTCCCATACACAGAATTAAATAATAAAAGTAAACCTTAAATTCAGTTTTAAGGTTCCATAACCTACTAACGTAGTGACATGTTGTGACATCAGAGACTAAGTGTGCATGAGCATGCAGGGGACAAGTCCTATTCAAACCACATGGATTAAAACTGAATCTTGTTATTTTCTTCACATCAAGGTTATAGTTGAGATACAGGTTGAGGCTACCCTACCATGCAAAGGACCAGTTTGGTTTAGTAGAGTTTGAATCGTGTCTGTCTGGGCAATCTTCTCCAAGCACTCCCACATTCAGAAGCACAGGCCTGAGACTGGGCACCACCCCAAACCACCCTTCATCAGAGGCTCTGTAGAGCTTCCCATGACAGGATTGGATCCTTTGTTTTTGCTTCTGCTTCTAGCCATCTGCTCTTCTGCATCTTCCACAAATGGCTTTAGAAAGGAAGGTGTGAAAAGATCCACATTTGCTTCTCTTAGTTAAAATTTCCTTCTCTGCCAAGTAACTATACCTACCCTCCCCCATCCCCATCAACTCTAGTACCTAGAACAGGACCTGGCATAAAACTACCACTTTCTGTTCATTCAAAGCACGACTGAACAACCAAACTACTTATCCTGATGAGTGAATACAAAATTTCTGCCAACTATCCTACCTGCTATCTTTGTAAAAAATATACATTTACTTATTTACATTTATTTATTATGATGTGGGGGTCAGAGGGCAACTTGCAGGAGTTAGTTTTCTCTTTTCATCTTGTGAGTCAGAGGAATACAACTCATGTTATCAGTCTTGGCTCTAAATGCCTTTATCTGCTTAGCCTTTAAAGCTCTTATATGTTAATTCTAAATGTTACTGAGGCTTTTCCTCACCATAGACACCATTCCTAGACAATAACCACAAGCATGGTTGTGAAATATTTACAGATCTTTGTCTTCAGTCCATGTTTCTACAGAACCCAACCCTATGTGATTGGACTCAGATTCATCTGTCTAAACTTCTCAGCTGGTTTTGTGGATGAGAAATTCTTTAATCTGCCAGCTCTGTATCAATAGACTGCTGAAAAAAAAAAAAATCTTTGTTTTGTTATGTTTCAGTCACTGGCTTGATTGTAGACTTGGGGACTTGCTGACCAAACACACAGGTTTCCTTGGCTAGGACAGCAATCATGTTTGATGACAGAAAAGCCAGGTCCTAAGCTCTGGGTGAACATGACTCTACCCAGAAGAAAATGAAATGTAAAAAATGTACACAAATGAGAACACATGACAGTCATGTCCAAGTTAAGAAACAGTAATACACAGGCAACAAAAAAAAAAAAAGCAAAAGCAAAACAAAAAATTCTGAACTGATGATGTGGACCTTGGGTATTTTTAAAAAAGATTTATTTATTTTATTTATGAGTACACTACAGCTGTCTTCATACACACCAGAAAAGGGCATCAGATCCCATTATAGATGGTTGTGAGCCACCATGCAGTTGCTGGGAATTGAACTCAGGACCTCTGGAAGAGCAGTCAGTGCTCTTAACCTCTGAACCATCTCTCCAGCCTACCCTTAGGCATTTAAAAAACAAAACAGTTCAAATGTGCAAAATCAGAACTTTCACTAATTGGGTGGTGGTGGTACACACCTTTAATTCCAGCACTTGGGAAGGAGAGCAGGCAGATCTGAGTTAGAAGTCAACCTGGTCTACAGAGTGAGTTCCAGGATGGCCAGGGCTACACAGAGAAACCTTGTCTTTAAAAAACCAAACAGAACTTTCATTCAAGTATTTACGAGGTTTTAGTACATGCAGGGAGTGAGGTGAGAATAGTGAACCAGACAGAAAACATCATAGAACCTGTTTTAAAGTAGAAGAGGAGGCAGCATGAGCTAACTCATACATAATTTGAAAATACTCAGAACATTCATCAGCGCACTCAAGATAGTGCCTAGAATTCTAATAGTCTACAGTTGGAAACAACCCAAATAGGCCTCAGCTTATGAATAAATACACCGAGGCATATCCACATAATGGACTATTATTCAGGCATTAAAAAGGAATGAAATATTGGCTATGCTACTAAATGGATGAGCCTTGAAATTGTACTAAAAAGTCAGACATAGAGACTTTTATATTTCTTATTCTATCATAGGAAATATTCAGAAAGGCAACTCTCAGCAGCAGAATGGACTAGCAGTTGCTACCAACATTAAGTAGGAGAAAAATGAAGGGCTGCTTAATTTGTACAGGTTTCCTTCTGGGGTGTTTAGCTATTTAGGATCCAGATAGATATGGCTGTGCACTGTGAACAACAAACTAAAGTCACTAATGACAAGCTTTGCTGTGTATTTCACTACATTAAAAAATAGTTCTGGCATAACTACTGTGCCCCAAACCCCCATCCCCTTTCTCAAAATAGGAAATTGCCTGGGTAACGAGTAAAATCTTAATCACTAGAATGGTATATGGCCATTACAAACATGAATCTGGTCTGTAAGTGCTAACATAGAAAAATATTCAAGACATAAATAACGAAGGACTAAACACACTGTAGGCTTGGGCCACGTAGTAAGACCCTGTCTACAAAGGGGAGCATGTTGCAAATGTAGCTCAGGTGGTAGAGTGCTTGTCTAGCATGCACAAGGCCCTGAGTTCAATTCCCGGCAACATATAAAACGAACCAGGTGTGGTGGCACCACAGGGGCCTATAATCTCAGCACTCAGGAGGTAGATGCAGAAGGATCTGGAATTCAAGGCCATGCTCAGCTACATAGCAAGTTTGAGACCAACCTAGACAGAATATCCTGCCTAAAAAAAAAACCTACCTCATTCCATGAGAACTTAAGATAACACTAAGAAAATCCATCCACAAGTCTGAACTCTTAAAAAAAAAAATCATTTTATTGACCCTTTACCATACAAAATTTATTCAAATTACATCCATTTGAAGTGGTAAGATCACAGCTAGAACAGGTCACCCTGTAACAAATCTATTTACAAAATCCATCATAAAAGCTTTTGTTTGTTTGTTTGTCTATTTTTACATTATATTACATTATTTATTTATTTATCTTTTAAACTAGCATACAACACAAAGCTAAACTGATTAGTAGTTTGCCTACTCCCAGTGTTGGGAGAAACACTTCCTTTTTTCAAAAGCATGTACCCCGTAGGAAAGACATTCCCACACCCTGCCAACTGCCACCCAACCTCCTCCGCAAGGCATCTTCCTCCGATCCCTTCTCACACACACAACCTGTCATGCACACACTTGGATTCTTACTTCGTTTTTCCTGAAAGCTGAAGCTTTAAATACTGCGATTCTATTTACAGACAGCGCTACACATATGACAAAAAGGCAAACAAGAGTCACAGGCGAAACAACAAAAACAAAAACAAAAAACACAAAAAAACCCAAGGCGACGGGCTTAAAAAATTACAAACCAGCTAGAAAATATTCTGGCAGTGTTTACAAATGAATTGCTATCTCTGTACAAAACTGGTAAATAATGGCATGTGAGCGGACTGTATCGACTTAAATAAAACGGCTATGTACACAAACACACGCCTAACACTGTTTGACAGCTCATGTGTTGCCCTGTATACAGTCTTAATTCTGAGGCTCACGCCGTCTTCATTCGCACACGTGTAACTTTCAGCCATTCTGCATGTGAGCTTTTAGTAGCAGCAACTCAATGGTACCAGGGAACCTGCATCTCAGGACTTAAAGTAACAAAAATACTGTAGTACTCATCTACTTTGTGTGCCAGATACTACGAGCAAAGAAAATGCCTAAATGCAAACAGAATAGTATGGATGTCTCACACTACGTACGCCAGTTAAGCCCCTTAACTGGAAAAAGTCTTATTATGCATGAAAGAACTCTTGAAGACTTATTAGTATTCCTTTCATTTCTTAAAACAATAAATACGGCATTACAATACGAAAAGTTTCAACAAGAAAAGTCAACCAAACACACAACAACCTAGAGCCAGGTGAGTTCAGTCATTAGACTTTGGGGAAAGAAACCCAGCCCTATGCAGCTGGCAAAGAGAATTACACAAAGCCAGAAGCAGAGGCAGCTAACCAGATGAGATAAATATAGGGCATGGGGGAAAAGCTTGGCAAAAACGGTTTCCCATACAGGAAAAAACCCCACAGTGCATTTCCAGTAGGCACTTAACACGAAGCTTCCCCTCCCTCCTCCACCCCAGTGCTTCAGCTCGGACCACACGGATTATTCTGTACCAAGTCCAGAGTGTGTGAGGGGAGGAGGCCGGGGCTGGAGGCTGAAGAAGAGAGAGGAAGATAGTCTGCACCTTTGATTTTTCTTCCCAAACATACACCACGCATACCCACACACAGAGTTTAAAGTGCCGGTGTCTTCTGTCTCCACCCCCCACCACCACTTTGCATATTGTGGAAATCTATCTAGAGTAAACTGGCCAGGGTTCTTGTGGTTTAGTAAAAGGTTTTCCCAAGGGATATTTTCAACTCGATCAAATGTGTATGAGTTGAGTGCCTACTAAGCGCCTCCTAGGCAGGCCAGGCACATAGTGTTTCAAACTGCTCAGCTGGAGGTTAGTTTTCATGACTAACTCATTCCTGCAGCCCTTAGCATCCAAGGAATGGATTTGAGGTACTATGCCATATTCAACACCAGGACAAGATGGCCGCTGCCACCCGCCAGTGGGAACGCTATTCTTGGAAGTAACTGGAAGGGTCCTTGCTGACACAAAGCCTCCAGCTTGGGACACCATTCCTGAGGAGTAACAAGGGAGTCGCCCTGGCATTCTATCAATGCATTTCCTGTCTCCTGACCTCCCTTAGTCCAAACTCACCTACTCACAGTGGATGGGGTGACTGGGTTCTGGCTAGAACTAGTCCACCCCAGACACAGTGGGAGCTCCTCGTTCCTACTTAAGGAAGTGTCCCTGATAGAATGCCACTCACACTGTGGGATGTCTTTCTCCCTAGGGCCTCTCCACCTGACCGCATCCTGAGAAGTGGTCTCCCTGAGTGTGGCATTAGAGCCCTTTCCCCGGTCGCAGGGGCCCGGGAAGTCCAAGGATGGAGGGGTCCCCGCCTGCTGCTCCACGGAACAGCTGTATCATCTGGCCCGAAGTCCTCTCCGCGGGCCACTCGAGTCAGCGAGCTCCAGAGCTGTTCTCGCTCCAAGCTCCCCTCCTGGGAAAGGAAGCAAGACAAAGGATGCTTCTTGCAGAGGCTGGTGGACCTTAGATCACACAGGGTTAGATGCTTTTATCAGTAGAGGTGCTCTCCCTCTGCTAAAGGGATAGGAATTTGCAAGAATCACTTTAAGGTAAACAATTCAATTGAAATAGTGATGGGTGCCACAGGAATGCTTCAATGGCAGCTAGAAAAATAATTCTAAAACCACCCACAAGGAACTCCTAAGTCGCAAGTAATCAACCGGAAACTCACGAATACGCAGGATGGGGGGGGGGGGGGGGGAATGGAGACAGGAAAATCCACAACAGCTTCGAGCAGCTGCACTCCACCAGTCTCTGTTATCTGCAATGAGTACTTGCAAACAAGTTCTTCATCCAAAAGGCTGTGGAGGTGCTTGCAGCCTCCTAGTGGGACACACGGCCCATAGCTTACACTGAATTATGAGAGTAATTTAAATATTCCTAAGAGCTGAAGAAATCCGTGTCATTCCTTTGCATGACTTCAAGCTTGCATTTGTGGCAGAATTCCATTCCATGTTAGCAGACTCACAAAGACATGCATTCTGCAGAGAAGGCACGGCTTGAAATGCAGTTAAGGGAGGGTGCTGTTTCCAGTGGGCCAGGTGGCCGGACCCAGTCAACAGCCCATCCATTAGGCACAGCAAGCCAGTCCGCAAGGAAAGGAGAGGAAGGAGGGGAGAAAAGGGCAGGTGAGAGACACCTGATTGCACATCTTCTCACTTGCTGACTCGTCAGGAAGATTTGGGAGCCTGGGACCAGGCAGGGCTTTCCCAAGGGAGCCTGCAACTGTGCGCTTAGAAAAAAAAATTAATTCATCAAAATGTCAGCTTTGTTCTGAAGTTTACTTCATGATACTCTTGGAGGAAGAAGGTAGGAAGGGACAACACTGCGATACACGTTTTGATTCCGTGATAAAAAAATATTGGTTTATAAGGACAGTTTGTACAAAGCCCAATCAACTACACATGAAGTCCTCCACCAGGGGCAGCTTTTCCAAATCGTAGGCGTCGAAGAGATCACTGACGCCCTCTTCCTCTCCCAGGCTCAGCAGGTAGTCCTCTTGGAGCCCGGGAGGCAGTAAGTTCACAAAAGGTCCTTCAAGGTTGGAAGGAATTTGGTCCTCAGTCTGCTGTAAAAGGTTGGCTGGGGAGGCCAGAGGAGAGAGGTTTGTTGTAGAAACCGAGCAGTCACTATGTCCTGAGTTGTTAGAAGCCAAGTCTGTAAGGGGGGAGGGGTGGGGAGGAGAGCCAACGTTAGGAGAAAACAAACCAACAAACAAACAACCTATTTTTTCTGGAAGAATGTATATGCTGCTGTCCCTTAGCTCAATGAGGCTACTTGAGGACACAGAGCACCATTAGGCTAACAGGCATGAAGAGTGACATCATCACTTTGTTTTGTTCTAATCTATTCATGTTTAAACTTTTTTTTTTTTGAGAAAGGTTTTCTGTATCTTTAAATCCTAGCTGAAGCTCTCAAGAGCTTCACTTCAGCAGGAGGAGAAGTGAGCTACTTCCTGCTGCTTTCTGATCCCGTGCATCCTCTCCTCACTGCCCTAGAGAGGAAGATGAGATCCAGACTCTGACCAAGGCTTCTCTTTTCAATTCCATTCCTAATGATTTCAGAAGCATCATTCAAGATGTCTATTTAAGCATGGCTGATACCCCAAGACTGTCTACAGCCATTGTCCAGTGTGCCAAGGATACAGTTTTCTGCTTCACAGAGCCTACAGGGTCTTTAGCAGGGGTGAGGGACCATTTGGATCAAAATCATTATTTTAGTCTACAAATTGATAATAATGCCCCCGAAAACGATTCTGATAGCATGAAGTTTCTCTCCTCACCCCCTCCATAGAGCACAAAGGCTTTAACAGGTGTAGGTCGTCCCATGGCCAGTTGGTGGATTCCCAGGACCCAGCAGCAAGTTCAGAATGGACATGGTGCCACTTTACTGACTCCTACAGGGCAAGCATGCCACCCTCTCACACCAGGCCTTTAACATGATGGATCATCTGGTGTCACCCATAAATTCCAGGCCTACTTGCAGGCACTGACCCTGTGAACTGGTCCTGCCCAGCACTCTGGTTACTCTGGCAACTTTGATGAGTTACAGGCAACTCCTATCAATAATGGCATCAGTCTAACGGACCCAAGCATTTTGTTAAGACTTAGCCATGTGGTCCTGAAAGAAGATCCTTCTCGATGCCTTCCTTTTTAAACACTATTTCCCAAAGTGAAATCTTTGTTTACCTTTGGAAGTGGGCTTAGGGATATTCCCATTGTGGTCTGGGTTATTTGTTTTCATGGGTCTGTGTGTTTCCGTTTCTTCTGGACACAAGTAAACCTCAATGGGCCCTTGGGTACTTGCCAAATGGATTTGTAGGCTCTAGAAACAAGAAAGAGATCAAGTTCACTTAGAAATGAAACCAAAGCACATCTTACCTAAAAGCTGTCTGTCAGTATTGACATTCTCCCAGAGTGGGGGGCCAGCAAACAACCGTCGTCTGAAGGCCAAATCCAAGCCACCATCCAGCTTTGTAAATAAAGTTTTGTTGGGACAGAGAGTTTGTGGCCACTCTCCTGCTGCCTATGTTGCCTCTGGCTATTTTCATATTTCATAGTAACATGTAGTAGAGTTTATTACTTGAATAATCTAAACAGAAACTATGTTGTTTATAAAGCCAAAGACAAACTACAGCCTGAAGCTTTAAAACATTTGTCGATTCTTGCTAGAGAAATAATTTTTTGGTGGGGTGGGGTGGAGGTGTCCAAGTCTTCTTTAGCTGTATTATTTTCCTACAAATTATTTAAAGGTCTGTTAAATGTTCCAAACAATGTATTTCTATCAATTTCTCATAGTACGATTTTCTAATATTAAACTCTAATAACCAACTTATAAACAGTATTTTAAAGTGCCAGGAGCTTTAGTGAGTAAGAGAATAAATAAAGCATATTGATTTTTAAAAAAATTTGCTTGTTTATTTTTGATACAGGGTTTCTTGGTGTAGCCCTGGCTTTCCTGGAACTCACTCTTTAGACAAGTTTGGGCTGGAACTCAAGAGATTCACCTGTCCCTTCCTCCCAAGTGCTGGGTTCAAAGGCGTGCATCACCACTGCCCAGCACATTTAAAAAAAAATATGTTTATTTATTTATTTTAAAATAATTGGATAAGTGGATTTAAAAATGAATTATCCATTTATTCTCATGTGTTCTTGTGCTCTGCCTGAATGCACCCTTACGGATCAGCAGGTATGCCTGTTGGTGCTGTGAGAGGCAGTGGATGCTCTGAGAATGGAATTACAAATGGTTGTGAGCTGCTGTGTGGGTGCTGGGAACTGAACCCGAGTCCTCTGGAATAGGGGTCAGTGCTATAACCACTGACCCATCTCTCCAGCTTGCTCAGCACACCAATATTTAGAGGCTCTCCTCATCTAGGTCATAACGTTGTAATTGTATAAGGTAAGAAGTTTACTTTGTAAATCTAATATTTTTAATATTTTAGGTATTATCTTTTCATATTCTAGGTATTTTCTTTTCACTATAGCTCCTTTATCTTATAATTACAGCCTAGGCTGATTTCATCAAAGTACACCTGAAAGCAATTACAGGAACGCCCGTCCTACTTTCTTACAATATTCTTGGCTATTGATTACCCCAAGGTCCCATTTAGTTTTCTCAAAGTAAACATGCTACAAAAGATTTTTAAGAATTTTTAAAATGGGCTAGGTCAGAGAGCTACTTCTTAAACCCCGGAGCTCTATCCATGGTGGGGACTGTCCGTACACAAGGCAATCAACATAAAATTTCTCAAGTGCTTCAGATTGATCACGACCAACAGTTAAGTTTAAGAGAGATAGGGCACCGAAGCCTGCTGTGACCAGAACATCCTTCTAAATCGAAACCAGGCATTTTGGGAACTTTTGAACCCCTTTAAACTTTAAGTTAAGGGAACTAAATGGGAAAGAATTATCAAGTTCTTGAGAGAGGTCAATGATTCTTCAGTTTGGGTATTCTGGAAAGTTCTCTACAGATGGACCATGTTGCTGTCTCCTTACCTCTATTGAATCAGGCACTTCAAGTCTTGTTTCTGGAGGGGCTTTCACAACTATAACAGTTTGGTCTTTAAGGCCACTAATTTTTCGAATATCTTGATATGTAACATAAGCTAACGTAAGACGCATTAAGGAAATCTTCCATCTAGTTGCCACAAACAGAGCTATCATGAAAACGACATAACAGACAGAAAAATTACCCATGGCCTGACTTAAAAGAATAGGTATGCCTTCCCTTTTGGATTGTCAAGAAAATGGATTCCTCATGGCCCTTCTTTTCTGGTTGATGTTTAAGATGAAAAGAAATCTATACTTTATCTTGTCAATCTTGTGTACTGGTATTCCATGAACTCCAGTGAAGTGCTCTATCAATCAAACTGATTGACAGAGGGTCCTAATTTGCAACGGGGTGGAGGAGGTGAGATTTACTAATCAACATTTGAGACAGCAGCAGCTACTTCTGCTTGCTATTAGCAAGTGTCAGCAGGCACCAAATGAATGAATAAAGAGCAAATACACCCGGGGAAGGATGGAGTCTATCTACTGCTCGGGCAGACAGCCTGTTTACTCGAGTGCACCTGGGCTGGTGTGATTGCGTATTGCCTAGAGATCAGAGCATCATCATTTCTGTTAGAAAAATTACCCTTGTTATTATTATCGCTAGAACATTTCAGGGTTCCCAAGGAGGTGAGCAGCTCCCAGGTGCTCAGCAACTGAATGAATTTAAGATACAATGACTTAGCTAAAAAGAATAAATTAACATTTCGTGACTCTTTGTAGTTACTTCCAAGTACTGAACAATTCCTGTAAGTGTCCTGGAAGCTAAGCCTAAAAGGGTATCATGAAAGAGCATGCTACTGACTGGATGACAAGTGCTCTCACACAAACTCAGCTAGAGACAGACAATCAGCAGTAGAGACAACAGACTCTAGGCTCCTCTTGATAATTGGCATGGAAGAACACATTTGATATAATATGTGTTTCTAGTCAACATTTTAAAAATTACTTCTTATCGTCTTTGTGTGTGTGTGTGCGCGCGTGTGCGTGTATGCATCATGGCAAGTGTGGTAGTCAGCTAACAACTTTTAAAAGTCAGGTTCTCTCCTTCCACCATGGGTTCCATAGATCAAACTTAGGTCACCAGCCAAGCTTGTGCAGCAAGAAGCGCTTTTACCCTGAGCCATCTTACCAGCCTTTTAGTGAGCTTAAATTAAAAAAAAAAAAAAAAAAAAAGCAACTTATTTTTTAAGTGTATGAGTATTTTGACTGCATGTAAGTATATGTGCCATGGGCATGCCTGATGCCTGTGGAGGTCAGAACCTTTATTTGTTTTTGGTCTTTTGAAACATGGGGTCTCGCTATGAAGCTTTGGCCGGCCTGGGACTCCCTATGTTGACCAGGCTGGTCTCAAACTCAAGAAATCTGCCTGCTACCTTCTGACTGGGCATAAAGGTGTATGACATAGTTAGCTTTTAAAATATGAACGAATGATTGAGCCCACACACTTTGGTGTTTTCCTGAACTGGACTCTCTTCTCCAATCTAATCTCAGCACTTAAAGCAGGAGTAAGTGTGATGCTCTTGAAAGATTCTAGGCTTTCAGTCACCACATAGCCTACCAAAGAAGCCACTGAGAGCCTTTCTGGAACACCCGATGGTTCTGTTTTCTGTTTGTTTGTGTTTTGAGAATACTCTATATAAATTGATAACCGGGTTTTTAATCTTGAGCCCACTGTCAAAAAGCTGTGACAATAGCTTACTAGAATAAAAGTCACCTACAATGAGTCAACAAACTGCAGGAAGCAGAATTTCAACACATCTGTGAACAAGCTGTACCAGACTGGGAACTGAATGGAGGCTTGAGATAAATTTCATAAATACATTTTCTAAGTTACAAACTTAAAAGTGCTTCCTCTAAAATCTGTTTCTTGGTTAGTGGTTTCAAGAAAATGGTTTTTTTGTTTTTTGATAACAAAGGTCCCAGAAAAAGTTAATAGGAATGACAGCACTATCAGCCCCATGTTCAGGACAGCTGTTAATCATGTGTAACCACACAGCTTTTCCAAAATGGAGTTCCAATTCAACAATGAGCTAAAAAGCCCCACTATTGATTTCTTTATTAAAAAAAAAAAAAAATGCTAGTATCTATCCATCCATCCATCCATCCATCCATCTATTTCTTTAGTATGTGAATGAGTGGGTATGTGTGTCACAGTACATGTCGCAGTAGGAGTTCTGAGGTCAGGAAAACTTGCAGGAGTCACTTCTCTCCTCCTTCCAGGTGGGTCCCAGGGACTACACGCAAGTATTTAGGCTTGGAGGCAGACACCTTTACCTACTGAGCTTCCTACTGTTCATTTATTTATTTAGAGACAGAGTCTCACTGTGGAGCCCTGGCGGGCCTGGAGTTTGCTATGGAGAACAGGTTGGCCTCAAATTTACAAAGATCTGCCCACCTCTGTCTCCTGAAAGCTGGGATTGCTGAGGGGCACCACCACACCAGATTCTTTTTATTCTTAAACTTTTATTTAATTTTTTGAGACAAGGTAGACAGGGCACACTCACTATGTAGCTGTAGCTAGTCTGGAACTCTACCTGCCTCCCAAACACTGGCATTAAAGGCACATACCACCACATCTTGCTTTTTCTTTCTTTAAAGACAAGATTTCCAGGCTGGCCTCAAACTCCCTAGGCAGACACAGACAACCCTGAACTCTTGATCTTTCTGCTTTGTTTGAGACAGGTGCTCATGTACTCTAGACTAACTTTAAACTTGCAATGGTGCCCAGGCTGGCTTTGAACCCCTGATAATTCTATCTTTATCTTTCAAATGCTGCTATCACAAGTGTGCAACACCATACCTGACTTTGAAAAGTATAATTTCTCCTTTGTTTTGTTCTTGAGATAGGGCCTTGCAGTCGTAGCCAGGGTGGCTGTGCACTAAGGAGGACTCAGTTTCCCTGTTGCCAGGATTACAGGCAGTCCCAGTACACCCAGATACAGTTTACTTTTCTATGTTCAACTATAGCCCAACTGTAGACTCAGCACATTCCAACTGCTACAATGTCTGACGAAAAGAAAATAGAGGCTGAGAACCCCAACAGTGACAGCTAACTCACACCAAAACTCTGGGAAGCGAAGGCCAAATCTGCTTAATGTCATCAATATTGATACAGACACCTCATGACATCTTTTAATAATGTGTTCTTACGATGTGAATGTATTCATATGTTTCAATCATATATACCATGCCTTAAAAACAGTTCTCATCTGGCTATTAACATTGATAATGATACCACAGTCTAAAAGTACTTTATTACACACACACACACACACACACACACACACACACACACACACACACACACGCACTGCTACTTTACATGATGCCAGAGTAACATCTATCTACCCCGTGACTAAGTTAGTCTGTCAGCGCTGGAAACAGTACAGAGGGCTCTAACCACCAGCAACACAAAGGATATCTTTGATTCTCTGAATCCTCGGTTAACAGTTTGAGGTCCAGGGTACAGCTTTGGATCAGCTCATCTAATTTCTTCTCTTCCTGACTGAGCTCGGTCACTTCTTTGGACAGACCTTGACACTGGGCCAGCATGCCCCCATCCTCAGACAGACTGCAGCCCCTAGAATCCAAACACAGATTATGGCGCTTTACAGGAGCTAAAGGGTGGGTGGGTGGGGGAAATCAGTCCTGGGGGCCAGTAATCTCCCTCCCCCACATCATGTTGGTTGTTGGCCAAGCGTTAAGAGTAGAGCTTTACAAATACAATTGTCATAAATACAGTCCCGAATTTTTTACACATCACAGAAATCAGGTGAAAAGTTATTTTCAGGGTCTTTTTTTTTTTTTTTTTTTCTTTTAAAAAAAAAGTCTAATTGTTCAGAGTCTCAAATTCTAAGGGAAAAAACAAAAACAACCCCCCACACACATGCATCCCTGGGGGCACATGGAACAGGTGTGCTACGCATCTGCAAGAAGAAAGGCCAGTAGTTAACAGGTTTCTCTAAGGCACAGGTCAAAGTGAGTCCCCCAGCTGCCCAGCTGTCCACGATTCCAAACATACACACACAGCTAAACCCGTTCAATTTTAGATAGAAATCCACTCAATTTTTTTCAACACCGGGGACTGAATTCATCATTCAGGGCCATCTTTAATGCACACTGGGCAAGTGTTCTAGCATTGAGTTACACCCTCAGCCCTGAACTGTATTTACACTTTTTTTTCTCCACTTCTTCTGAGTGCGTGGATATACCATGCCACGCTGCGAGTGCAGAGGCCAGAGGACAACTGGTTCTCTCCTTCTGCCTTAATGTACGTTTCAGGAATTGAATCTCGGTTGTCAGGAGTCTGAGGCAACCCTTTCGCTGGCTGAGCCACCTTGCCAGCCCTTAAATGGTATATTTTTTTCAGAACATCTTCTAGCCAGTTTTGGCTCTTTTAATATGATTTAATAGTCAGCGCTGTACTTATAAAATGCCTGGCTCTGCCCATGATTCAGAAATGACATTTTCAGGCAGAATTAGACACATTAGTGCATTCATCTCTGCAGAAGAGACATTGAAAAGTCCTGCCTTCAACCAGAGAAACTGTGTCAATCTATTAGAACTAGGGATGGACTACTTCCTGACCTTGTCTGTCCATATTCCTCCACAGATGACCAAGACACAGTATCAGAGACATCCGTGTGCATCTGCAGATCACACATATGCACAGGTGTGAAGTGTGATGGCTTAAAAGCTTCCTTCCCAAATCGACTAAGACCCATCAGTAT
Organism: Uromys caudimaculatus; assembly: GCA_028551405.1. NCBI lineage: Eukaryota > Metazoa > Chordata > Mammalia > Rodentia > Muridae > Uromys > Uromys caudimaculatus. The sequence continues at coordinate 30,103,566 of CM052714.1, read as the reverse complement.
CTGAACAGAAAGCCTGTGTGTTTTTGTTTGTTTGTTTGTTTGTTTTGGAGACAGGGTTGCATGTATCCTGAGGTGGCTTCAAACTCCCTATGCACTGGAAGATGACTAACTTCTGACTGGGGCTGTTCAGTACCACACTCGGTGGATGTGGCGCTGGGGATTGACCCCTGGACTTTATGCTTTCTAGGCAAACACTCTCCTAAGCTCCATCCTCACCCCCGACTTCCTACATGTAACTTTGAGGGGGAAAACGAAAACTGGGAGACACAGGAAGAGGAAGGGGGAGGAGAAGTATGGGTCTGGATGTAGAAGCTAAACTTTGGATAAACTGAGGCAGTCATAGAGGCCCCGAGGAGCTGGCTGGCGCCTGGGGCGAGACCGGGCGCCTACTCACATCCACTGGACGTTGTTCTTAGACTTCTTCTTGATGAGGTGGATGCCTTCCAGCACGTTGGTGATGTCATAAATCCTCCTCTTCTGCACCTTGAGCACCTCTGCTGCCTTGTTCAGATCCAGGACCCCATCAGGCGACTGGCTCAGGAGCTGAATGAACTTCTTGGTGAGCAGACCGAGTGACGTATCATACCGCGTTTTTTCTGAGGGAGATTTTGGAGCTTAAAGAAAAACAAAAACCGAGCGGGTGGGGGATAGGGGGAAAGGTAAAGAAATGAAGGGTTTCTTCGCAGCTAAGCAAGCCCTCTTTCCCACGGCAGCCAGATTAGTACCTAGAGCAAAGCTGGTTGTTTGGGGTGAGTTACAGAAAGCTGAGGTTGTTTTATCAGAAAAGGAAAAGATAATAAAGACTTCTATGTCTGGGATTAACATTTCCTTGGACTCTTTGTCAGTAGTTTCTATGTTTTCCTACCCTATTCTCTGGGTCTAGGTGTTCAAAAATATCTGTTGAATGGATGGAAAAGTGCTGAGGCCTCTGGGAATCTCATTTAAGAAGCCTAAACTCATGGGTCCAGGTCATCTTTGTTCAAGGCAGGGTCTCAAACAGACTCGACCTCACCAGTCAATCGGGTGCTGCTGCTGTGTTATCCCTTGTCAATCCATCTTTCTGAAAAAGTCTTATTTTGATGGAGAATAGCCCCAAAAGTTCAAGCTCCCCACCTCCTTTAAAGGAAGTGTCATTATTTAGTATTGTTCTATTCTTCGTTGAGGTTCTAATTTAGCCCTTACACACAGACTGCAGATGCATAACAGAGAAAGAATCAAGTCTAAGTTAGCTTTTGCATTAAGTGCAGAAACAGATTTTTGGCTGTTTACAGCGTATTCGTTTCCTTCTCAAAGGACACGACGACAGTATTCATTGAGGCAGAAATTCGCTGGGACTTAGCATACAACTACTTCTTTCTCCTTTTGTTCCTTCCTGAGATAAGGTATCGTGTATCCTAGGCTGGCCTTGAACTCACCAAGTAGCAGAGGATGACACTGAACGCATGACCTTTCCCTGTCCAATTCCCAAATGCTGGGACTATGGATGTGTGCTACCATAGTCGGTTTACGTGGTGCTGGAGACTGAGCCCAGGCCCCCTCGTGCTAGGCAAGCTCTGCCCAGTTTCTAGGCTATGGTGTGATGAGCTGGAGAACAAGGTTGGCAGAGGCATCATTTATGCCACCACATGTACCTCCGCCCTTGCACTCAAGTGACGTCCATTAAAGGAAGAGAAAATTAAATTTGACTCATTCGAAACGCAAATGCATTCAGGTACTGGAGTGACTATCGCCTTTTGCTAGGTGCCAGAAGAAATTGCATTTATTTATTTTTTGGATAGGCACAGAAAGAAATAAAGAAGAAAACATGCCAAAATTATTCACACCTTGGCACCCTTCCAGCCACAAGCTTTGCAAGTTGGGAGTCCCACACCAAGGAGAACAGGGAAACGGATGAAGGCATCCTTACTTTTTGGACTATCAGGACTCCGTAGTGCAGCTCTTCCTTTGCCCTTGGGGGTTTTTAGACCATCTGAGAGGTACTGATGGCCACTCTCGCCCAGCTCCAGCCTTCGCTTTGCCTGTAATCAGAAGGGGAGATAGCTGTCACTGATCCTGCTTGTGCTTCCTTCCCCTGCTCTACCACACGCTGTGGCTTGTCACGCCCCACAGTCAGGGTCTTACTCAGCAGGCCAACCCATCACAAACTCCCTGCCCCTGCAGTAAACCCATACCTACACTTGGATGGTTGAACAAAGTAACTCTTCAGCTCTGACTTCATCATTTATCCACTGTTTCAATGCATGTGCTGGGCACAGGGCTGGTTGCTAAGAACATGTCAGGCACTGTGGAACGTAAGTTCCTATCCATGGGGATTTCTCCATCTGACCAGGCTGGATACTCCTCCTTGTGTTCCCTAGATACTGTATTTGCTTATACCCTAACACTTAATGGTTACTTCTCTGCCTCTCATTTCCTTTAAGACAGACAGTTCTCATTTATCTCTGCATCCTGGAGCTTGGCAAAGAGCCTGGATCTGTAGGTATTCAATCACTCTTTCTATATACATCCATCAAATGAGTGATTCAGAGGCACACGACGAGCTACAGGCTACAAATGGCCCTTCATCAGAAAAAATAAACATTGCAAATACACCATCACGAGCTACAACCAACGGCACTAATATCTGGCAAGTGAGAAACCTTCACGTAAGTTTTGAACTTATTTTTCACTCCACTGAAAAGTCCTTTAACATATTCTACATACTGGGAACTGCAGTTAGGAACCGAGGTAAGCAAGGATAGCAATCTCTTCCTTTCCTGATGTTATAGTCCAAGACAGAAGACTAAGTGCATGGGAAGTATTTAACGCCCGACTATTCTGGGTGTTGAGAGAAAGGTGTCGCTACAACTACATACCTGGCGGAAGCTCTTTTAGGAAGCTTCTTCTAGTGAGATTTCCAACTTCAGATTAACAGCCTATGATATGGGATACAGGTAACTTACCAGAGGATGATGGCTATCTGGCTTGTTAATGAAAAATTTCTGGCTAACCCAGTTCATAGTAGTAGCCATTGGCCATCAGTTTACCCCAACCTACACACCACACTCTTCTACAAGTCTCAAATACACACTGGGGGAAAAAAACCAAACCAAACAAACAAACCAACACCAAAAACCAGCCTACTTAGGCGCCACCTCTCTTGATTTTTAAGATATGGTTCTTTTATTGGTCTCGAATTTGTACTTTAGGCTAGTCTAGCTGGCCAGTGAGCTCCACGAATCCACTCGTCTCCAGCTCCCCAGTGCTGAGATTCTACTACACTCAGGACATCACAGATAAGGACAAGCTTTTTACCAACCAACCCATCTCCATCAGCCCAACAGCTCATTAATTTTGATACTATTATGTTAAAACGATACTTCGGCTTTCTAAAAGATTGGGTGTTATGCAGTGTGCATACATTATTTTTCCATTTGACAGGGTTTAAGCTAAGGGCTCATCAAATGGCCCAGGAAAGACAATTCAGCAATTTGCATTCCCCAAATCATTTCCTGCTCTCAGCTCTCGTCTAATCCATGTTATCCTGCCAGTGTTCCCTCTCTAAGGAGAACTGGCCTTTCCCCCCTCAGAGCTTGAGCGCATTTGAACACACCTGGGCCTGGCAATTGGCTGTGCTGCCTCCTGGCCCACCCCCACAGAGACTAGGTTGCATGGTATAAGGCCAAAGTTGGGGAAGGGACAACTCAACTCTAAGGATTTTCCTAGAACTACAGGCAAAAGTTATAGGCTTGAAAACAGGGATGGAGAGAAAGGAGTCTGACTTGGCTCACTCATCAGGAGCGACACTTGGTCTTCTCCACACCTTTTTGTTGCAACACTGGAAATGTGCTGTAAGCAGCAGTGAAGTCAAGATGGGCCGGGGTGCAACAGGGAGCTGCAGGGTCCTGGTAGAAAGTAGAATGGTAAGGTTTGTGCACATGTGTGTTTGACTTCTTGTGGCAATCGGAAAGCTGTTACAAATAGAAAAACTTCCTTTAAGGCTAGACCACCTGATAATAAGTGTGTTCTGTTCCTATTATGTCTGTGAAGAGCAACCCAAAGAGTTTAGACAACTGACTCCCCTACCCAAGGCAAAGTCAACAGAAGGCAAAGCTTCAAGTCTGGATCCAGGAAGAGCTCGGAGGCCCCAAATCTAATGCTCTCCAGATCTATCCTCTGGCCAGCAGCTGACGCATACGTGACTTTTGCCTTATCACCCTAGGTCATTTTAAATTGTGTTGAGGGAAAGGCCTGAGGAAGCACAAAGTCCCCAGAGGACTATTGCTAAGAGACTGAGCTCTAAATTCACGGACCAGAACTAGTTTCCATGTGTGATTCTGGTTACTAAGCATTAACAAGGCAAACCAATTCTAAATACCAGATAGTACAACAAATGCTAGGTGAGAGAGCAAAGGTATGCGATGTCTCAGTCTCTTAAGGGCATTAATCATGAGGTGTAGAGACCCACACCACAAACAAGCTATGAAGAAAGGCAGCCCAAGATATCCTTTCCAGAGTGTCCAACTGGGCAGGCCGTTAGCAGCTCCATCAATTACCCCATCCCCACCAAGTCAGTCCACGTCTGCCATCCCTGTTGAAGACACAGGGGGCTACGGAAAGTGATCACTATATGGTGTTCCACTTTCTTAAGTGATAATTTCTGTTGGTTTATTTTATCCCCTTTCTTCCATTTCATGAATGGGAGGGCTGACTAGACTTGAATGAAGGACACGTTTCCTGTAAGTCCCTGATGTGAAAGTACCTATAGTGTCTGGACTCTGTGGGCAAGGCTAAATTTTGATCTGTGATAGGGCATTGTTGTTTTAATGCTGAACATGGCAAATTGAACCATATATACTTAGAAAAACAAAAAGCTAGATTAAATAGTGTAGGTGATCTCTGCCTCCATTGACCTATGCTGATGAGCTCTTCTGACTGCCATCGTTTTGTCTGCTCAGTGTGAGCATCTTGGTTGAAAACTGTGATATGAAACATGTATTTGGTCCTCATTCGGTGTCCTTACATACTTGGTATGTTGATGAGTTGAGGGGTCGCAGTTGCTAGAGGGCTGAGGCTTATGTTATTACTTTTGCGCTACCGTGACAGAATACTGGACTGAAATAACGAGGAGGAAAGGTTTATTTGAGCTCATGGTTTTTGGAATTTCAGCCCATCAGAGGAAAAGGCATGGAAGAGTGTAAACCATCAGGAGTGTGGAGGAGGCTAGCAGCATAGCAAATGGGGAAGCATAGTGGCCAGGACTAGAGACAGGGGTCCCATTCAGAGGTCTGCGCTTAGAGTGACCTAGGTCCCACCTCCTAAAGGTTCTGTAGCCCTACAACAAATAACTCCCCCTGCAGGGAAACAGCATTCAAGACATGAGCCTGTGAAGACTGTCTCCAGCCATAATAGGGATTTTAGCCCCATCTCCAATCTTCAGACAGGTAAATGGGGATAATGGTTGAATTGGTTGTCAATGGCCAATAATTAAACCAATCATGCCTGTATAATGAAGCTTCTATTAAAAAACTCAAAACACTGGGTTCAGAAGGTTCTGAGTATGTAATCCTGGAGATTGATACTTAAGTGGAGGTACATTAGGTCCACACCCTTCTCTGTATCTCACCAACCACCTCTTTCCTCTGGAATAGCCTTCATATTCAGCCAGTAAGGATAAGTAAAGTGCTCATGGCAGCTGATTCACAATTGGCTGGTCAGTTGAGAGCACAGCTAAATCAGACAACCTGGGGCTTCGGGCTGGCATGGCTTGGGGACCGAGCCCTTTAACGTTAGGTAAATGGAAAGACTGATAGGCCAAGCAAAGGTCCTGACACAGCCTTACAATACAGCAGTGTTGACTACTTTGTACTTGATCATGCTATGGCATCTAATGAGCTCTCCACTCGGCAGTTGCTATCACCGTCTATTCAACATGACAAGACTGGAATTTAAAACACCCAGCAACACTCTCCAGAGCTCAGAACTGGTATGCCTGGAGAAGGCTTATCACCGCTTCACAAGGAGCTTAGGGAAATTTGCCATATAAAAACATTTGAAGAGTTTAGTTCTTATTTATATGTATGTGTGTAGGTGCCCACAGAGGCCCGAAAAATACGAATCTCCTGGAGCTGGAGTCACGGGCAGTTTTGAGCCACCTGATATGGGTGCTGGGAACTGAACTCCAGTCCTCTGCAGGAGGAAGAAGCACTCAGCCTCGGGGCCACTTCTCCAGTGCCGGATTCATTCATTTATCCATTTGCATGCAAGCGGACACAAAGATGTGTAGGTGTCCTTGGAGGCTTGAAGAGGGCAGTGAACGCCTGGAGCTGGAGTGACAGGAGACTGTAAGTCATATGATGTGGGGGCTAGGAACCCCACTCCTCTGCAGGAACCAGAAGAGCTCTTACCGGGCTGCCTCTCTGGTCCCTTGATACTGTCTTCCTAATAAACGTGAATATTATTTTATCCACCAAGAAAAGCCAAAGCTCTTCTTTCCATAATAAATGCAAACTGCACTTTAATCACCACAAACAGGTAAATGTGAAAAGCAAGATTTTCTCCTGCTCCTGATCCCCAGGCCCCTTTCTCAAAAATAAGCACTGGGAAGTTACGTGGATAACTCTTCAGATGTTCTATGTGAATAAATCTAAGTATATATAATATATAGATATATACCACCATAGTGTAATACTTTTAACCTTTGTCTTTTTACAAATAATAGTGACGCCAACACTATTTTATCAACAACATGTCTTGGAGTGGGATACCTGGCAGTGCATGAAGTGACTTCGCTTCCTCATAACTGCATAATATAGTAATTAACAAACTCCAGTTTTACTTAAGCTGTGACTGAGCGTTCCACACTATTATATAATAATATCTCCATAAATGTTAATGATGACTCTGTGGAATGGGTATTAACATACTCTTTCTGTACTGAGCTAATTAGCAAAGGTGGTCTGTACAGATTCTAAGCAACCTTGACTTTGCTGATGCTACAATGTGAGCATGTCTCCTGCTTCCATAACGACTATGGGCTACCACAGCATGTTTTACATGACAATCATGGTCCAGAGTTTTACTTTTTAGATAGGATCTCACTATATAGCCTGGAACTCACTAAGTAGTCCAGGCTGGCCCTGAATTTACAGAGATCTGCATGCCTCTGGGATTAAAGGTGTGAACCAACTTGCCCAGACCAGAAGCTCAAGTCTTTGTGGCTTAGAATCCCCAGAGCAAGGTGAAAGACACGCCCGTCATGTATTTATTTATTTTATACCGAGTAAGACAAGGGATCAACTCTCCAACTCCCTACCACAAAGCTTGTCAACCTGTAAGAGATATGTGTATGCACGCGTAGCTGTCTGCCTGTGCACTGGCTGGGGTTTAGGCGCCACGCACAACATAAAAGCTACTGTGGAGATCAGAGTTGTAGAAAGAGATGTATGATCACATGGGGGCAGCGGGGAGCCTAAACCTCTGTATTTGAACAAAAGGTCCTCATAGGGAGAGAGGCATGGGCGATCCGCGGTGCTAAGCTAGGACGTGGAAGCAGAAGGGTAATGAGTATGAGGCTGGACCACACACAAAGAGCTATAACTAAAAAACAAGATCCATTATCAAATGGTCATGGTGGCTATTTCTGTGAAGTACAATGAAAGGAAATGAGGCAATGACTTCATGCTTATGTTTGTAACACTTTATTGTATTTTTAAAACGGTCACATCCACATATCAAACTTAACAACATTCAAACTAGCAATCCCACAGTATAACCCCAACAGGTATTTCTTTTCTGGCATCTGTGAATTAGAAACAGCAGTTGTGGCATGGTGACAAACAGCTTTTAATCCCAGCACTCAGGAGGCAGAGGCAGGAGATCTCAGTGAGTTTGGGACCAGCCTAATCTACATAGTGAGTTGTAAGGCCACCAGGGCTACTTAAGGAGACACTGTGTCAAATCAAACAGCAGTTTCTCAAGTACTTGTCTCTTTCCAGTTGTCCCCACCATAAATGGCCAAATCTTGGAGGGGGTACAATGGTCCCTGCTACTGAAGAAGATACAAGCAAACCAAGAGGAATGCACCAGGAAGCCTGCAGTAAGAGATAAGAGGTAAGTTCAGAACAGCATCTTGTGTGAGCTTGTGAGTGAGGAACCTAGAGAAACCAAACCACCCCAGGCAAGGGTAAGCGGTAACCTAAACGGGTGACCGGAGGGCCCAGGTCATCTTTCCACCATTATTTCTTGCATTACAATTACTACCCAAGCTCAGCCATTTTCCTTCTTTTTGACTTTTAAACTTCACTATAACTTTTATGTATGGACTCACTTGGGGATCCAATTCTCCATTTATGAGAATTTCTAAAGGAAAAGCAGCTGCAAGCTGACACACAGTGCTTAGAAGCCACTTAGTCATGAACTAATCTGCCTTCCTTCCTACGCATTTTTTTTAAAAAATTATTTTACAAATCATGCTGTTGTGTATGTGTTTGTTTCTGTGGGGTATATGCATCTGAGTGCAGGTGTCCTCACAGGCCAGGTGTCAGATGTCCCTGGGGCTGGAGTTATAGGTGGTTTGTAAGCCACCCAACTTGCGTGCTGAGAAACAAAGTCAGGTCCTCCGGGTCCTCTGTAAGAGCACTGTGCACTCCTAACTATTGGCCATCTCTTTACCTGCCCTGCACGTTGTTTTTTATTTTAACCATGTTATGGGTGTTTTGCATGCATGTATGTCTGGGTACTGTGTGCATGCAGTGCCCACACAGGTCAGAAGAGGGTGTGGGATCCCCTAAAATTAGAGTTACAGAAAATTGTGAGCCTCCATGTGGGTGCTAGGAACCAAACCCAGGTCTCCCATGCAAGAATAACAAATTTTCTCAACTCTCTCTCCGGCCCTGCTACATTGTTGTTAGTGACAATTTAAGATAATTCAAACATAAATGGAAGTCTCAAGGTCTACCATTTCGTTGTATTTACAGAGGCTGCCTTCCCAGGAGAACCAATGTTACCACTGATGCTGGTGTCCCTATGTAATATACTTATGCAGCCAATTCCTGATTTAGCCAGTTTTGCTATTCTGTGCTGCTATCTTCCAGTGGTACAATATTCACCTGTCCTGCCTTCCCCCCTACAAACACACTATACTCTTGGATAAATAGGCCATTTATGCACACCAAGATTATTGGACTGTTGTTCACGTTGAAGTCAAATACAACAGTTTGTACTTCCTTTCAGTTAACTACTGCAGGTGTAGACCTCCTGGTGCTTTAGTTTCTACCTGATAAATTAAACTGCCCTTGCTCCTGAAGTTAAGCCCGGTGAACTCAGTGGCTCACAGGCTGGACTTGGGTGGAACCGTTTCTTCGATCTGTTGTTGCCCTATTTGAGGTGAATGGATGTTTCCAGCTTGCTAGGAAAAGCTCCTGTCATGTTTGTACATTCTTGCCGTGTGTCCAGTTCTTTCTGGCCTTCACTGTACCCTCCACTTCCCTCTCTCTCCATCTTAGATATTCTACTGAACCCCCCACTCTTTGTTCTGCCTACATCTCCCAATCAGCTGCCTAGCCCTTGACTGCTTCCCAGTCCCCAACATGGCTGTTGTTCTGCACTCTTCCTTCACTGCCTACTGAAACCTCTGGTAGACATTATTTTATCTGCCTACTACTGGAGCCTGGCCCCCTATGCTAAGAAAACGCTGTCTTATCAGTGTGCATGGCAAGTAGTCCTGTCTGCTACAGAAACTGAAAACATCTGCTTCTCTGTTCTAGTTTTTCTGAAACCTGGACCAGACCATACTAAACATCTAGTTTCTTAGTTTCTTTATTTTTTTTTTTTGGTTTTTTGAGACAGGGTTTCTCTGTGTAGCCCTGGCTGTCCTGAACTTACTCTGTAGACCAAGCTGGCCTCGAACTCAGAAATCCACCTGCCTCTGCCTCCCAAGTGCTGGGATTAAAGGCGTGCGCCACCACTGCCCGGCGAACATCTAGTTTCTTAAGATGAGGGTCTTGGCCCCACATGGAAATTTGCATAACCACATTTAGGAGTCAGTCACACACACACACAAAATAATTGGTAGTAGTCAAAGGTTTTTGAATGTGCAACTATCAAAAGTTAATCCAAAATTAAGCACAGTGAAATGATTGTAGGTATCTGGCAGTGTTCACCCATATTGTATCCAGACACCTTCGCCGCAGCCTTGGTTCTGAACACAGAAGACACTGCTTGCATTTCACATGCCGTCACTTCAGAGAAACACCAATGAACACACTCCAGGAAGCAGCACCGATCTGAGATTATGTAGGTCACAAACTACTGTGTTTCCACCATACACACAAAGCTTTCTGCTGACAGAAACTCTGTGGCTTAATTACAGAAAACAAAGACTTTTTTAGTGTTTCCTACCATTGTCCCTCAGCATAGGAAAATCACATTGGTGTCCATTGGAGCGCAGTCTTAGAACTTAAAAACGAACACTACTGCTTGAGTTGACTTCCGTTTCATTAAAAACCTGAGAATAAGACAGGATTTCCAATCATTTCTGAAACAGCCCCAATCATATTTCTGCCATTTAGTTATACATTTATGTGATTGGTGTTCTTATTATCAAAGATCATAAAGCAAAAATATCAATTTACTGTGAAAAGGGTTGAACATACTTTAGTTTGTGGTGTTCTGCCAAGATTTAACTCCTTAAGCTCCTCACCCACTGAATCTGAATATTGGGGACTGAACCCCGACCCTGAGCAGGCTATGCATGTGTTCTACTATTGAGATAGAATTTTCCCAGCTCAAGATTTCATTGTTCATTTTAAAATAAAAAGTACATCTGCTTTATTAGTATGCAAATTTGCCTTTGTCCTTAATAACTGATAAAATTGCATGTTATAAAAAATGGCTTGAAACAATTCTTAAATAATTTATTATCAGTAAATGGTTAGTTTGTAGACCTATTATATATGCTCATAAGTACCTGGGGGTCATATAAAAATTTGATTGAAAAGGGCTACAAGTAGGAAAACTTTAAGCCCTTGACCTAGGTGGAGGCAAAGCACAGATCTACCCTGGACTTGAACCCTAGGAAACATCAGATGCTGACAATAATCCTGGTGGTGGCACCAATAGCAGGAGGCTGTCACAGCGCCATGATGATCACCATGGGGGCCCAGGAGGCCTCAGAGGACTGGAACTGCTGCGCCCCTTATGGGGTGTCACATCTTAGCCAGGGCTCTAGCTGTCGAGGTTTCCTTGCCCCCACTTGTTCCCTAAGACTGATTTTATCTTCCCAATCACCCTGTGAGTTATCCAATATCCTTTCAATAAATTCCTCTTCTGTTTCAACAAACCTGAACTAGTTCTGCTTACAACTGAGTTAGCACCCTTGTAGATTATTAATCTATTGCTGTCTTGGAACACATCCGAACAGTGTATAGAACATTAAACTGTGTTCCCTAGAGGGATAAAACCATGTATTTTACTCTGGTACTTGATAGTCTAAGGAAAGATTTCAAAGCTGAACATCAGTGGCCTCAAAGCTCTAAAGACTTGTCTCCACATCTACCATCCATGTTGAGAAACCTACAGCCAATCTGAACCTCATTCTTTTGGATTTTGCTATTACTTAATTCGAAACCTTAAAGACAAAAACGGTTAATTTTTACATATATAGGTTTTTTCCTGAATGTGTGTATGTGCACCACGTACTGGTCCTTGGAGGCCAGAAGAGAATTGAATTCTCCAGAACTGTAATTACAAATGGCTATGAGCTGCCATGTTGGTTCTGGGCACCCAGGTCCGCTGCAAAGCAGCAAATGCTCTTAACTGCCGAGCCATCTTTCCAGCTCCAAACTTTTGGGTTTCTGTTGTTGTTTCTTTAATGTGTGCTTGGGTATATGCATAGGCACACATGTGGACGTCAGAAGAAAACTTGCAGGAGTCAGTCTTCTCCTTCCACCATGTGGGTCCTGGCATCATCTTCAGGTCATCAGGTTTGGTGGCTAGTGTCCTTAAATACTGAGCCATATCCCCAGCCCCATTTATGTGATTTCTATGTGTGTGCACTACAAGTGTGTAGTACCTACAAACCTAAAAACGGTGAGACCCCCAGAAAGTGGGGTGCTTATGAAGAGAACCAGAGTTCAGTCCCCAGCACCAGCATGGCAGTTCACAACTGCCTATGACTCCAGTTCCAGGGGATCCAACACAACCTTCTGACCTCTCACACATGCTCATAAATAAGTAAACATTAAAAACAACAAAACCAAGGCAAAACCAGGTTAATCCTGTATCTATAGCAACTGGAGTAGAAGGTAAGGAGAAAGACTCAATGAACAAATCAACTAAGCCTAATGTAACCCACACAAAAGGGCAGGTAGCAGTATTTATAATAAGCTGCAGACAATTTGCTGCTCTAAGTAACCTCTGTCTGTCAGTCCAGCAGTCCCCCTGGCACAGTGGTGTGGATGGACATGCTGGACTCTAATACTGAAGCGTTGGTATTCTGCTCCAAGTCCAAATATGACAAACTCTTTCTGGACACAGGGGAGAACTGCACAAAGTGACTTAAGAGAGGGTTTTAAATGCACTCTTCTGATTTGTGATGTGTTGTTTCCTTAAAACAACTGCTAACCTTAACTGTATAAATCCTGCCCATACAAGGGAACACATACTCTCGGACACCAATTTTCTATTTTTAAGTTTGGCAAAAATATGTAAAATATATTCGGTGGCGAGTGGTGATGAAGTTTAGGCTAATCCTGCTGTGCAGATTTCCCACAGCAAGTGTTCTGGAATCTTCTACTCCAGGACAGTTTAGTTTATTCTACTTTTTCTTCTGAGTCTTAACTTTTGGCCTTGTGCTTTTTATTTTTTGCTTCAACAACAGTGAAATAAAACAGGAGTTCAAAAGCATGTTCTGCAAAAGGCAGGAGTGAGTTAGGCTCTGGCATAGCCACAGAGAGGATATCAAAAAATGGACTGGGCCGTGTTCCCATAAAACTTTATTTATAAAAGAGGCAAGGGGTCATATTTTGGACCATAGCCAGTTCTAGGACTATGGGCATAGATTCCTTTTGTAACTGAATATGTTCTTTTAAAATCTTTGTGTGTGTGTATAATGTATGTGTTCATGTCGTACCGTGTGTATGAAGGTCAAAGGACAATCTTTGCCTTTCACTTGGAAACAGGTCTCTTATTTCCTACTGCATATACCAGGCTAGCTGGCCCATGAGCCCCTGGAGAGTCTCTCTTCCTCCATCTTGCTTTAAAAATACTGGGATTAGAGATATGCATGACTATGTCTGACGGACTTTACATGGGTTCTAGCAATTTGAACTCAGGTTCCCACATTTGTGGGACAAGTGCTTTGCCCACTGAGCCATCTCCCTATGTGCAGCTTTTATTGTTTTGTTTTTGACATTGGGCTTTACTATGTAGTGTATAATGCTACTCATTATGTACATCAGGCTGGTTTCAAACCCACTGCCTGCCTTTTCCTCTTGAGTGCTGAAATTAAGGGTGTGCACCACCACAGCCAGCAGTTATTCGTTTTTATTAATGGACTCTGTATTGCCCATCCAATCATCTTTTTTGTAATGGGGTGATATCTTAGCCATGCTTTAGTGTTTTAGCTGAGGACTAAAAAGTGATGTTAAGCTATCCAGCTGAATCACAGGACAGAATGCCACAGCTAGAAAACAATGAGAGAATGCCTTTTTATGTCTTCAGCCATTCATAGATAAGGGCACAGTTTATAGGCAGATGAAAAACCATAAAGAGTTTCTTACTTGGGGCTGACATGTAACTTAGGGAGCAGCTGAGGCTAGAGGATCATGAAAGGAGCAGGAGTTTGAGGACAATCAGAGTAGACAGTGAAACTGTCGACAGCAAGGAAGGCAGGCAAAGGACCAGAAGTCCTGCTGGTCTTGCCCTGTGCTATGGACCGCCAACACTTAGATGACAGGTAGCTCTGCTCGCTCTTTCCTTCCATATAAACTTAAGCCTTCTGCATTTGGAGGTTGGAAATCTCCAGATTGCAGAAGAGGAAGGAGAAGCCCAGGTGGATCTGGTAACGTTCTTGAGCTGAGAGGATGGAGCTGAAGGATGGGGGTGGGATGTCAAAGCAGCCAGAACCTGGACAGAGTACCAGGAAGGAGAGAGACAGAATTTGGGGGAAGGGAGAACGTGAGCGAGAGCGCCCAACCCCATTGGAGATCCAATTCGGATTCAATGGAGCAGAGTTGGGCCCAGAGAATGGATAAGAAAACGAGGATGCAAATAAACCCAAGTCCTAGAGAAATAAACAACATGCACAGTGGTGGGAACTCCTGAGGGGCCAGAAGCTATGTGTGTTCCTACCAGGAAGCCTGAAAATGGCTCTTAAATCATGGGTACAGGGGAGAGACCTGAGGTTGGTATTTGTCACTTCATTCATGGGTGAAAGCAGCCTACCAATAAATATTGCTCACACCTAAGACTTCAAAGATGAAACTAATGGCTGCATCTTGGAAGTTCAAGAATATTTACAAAAACACAAAAATGTCTTGTACCCAACAATGCCTAGTCTTCAGTAAAAAAATTACTAAAGAGGCCTAGTTGGGGGCGGTGTACTCCTAGAATCCCAGCACATGGGAAGGGAGAAAGGAGAATCAGGTCAAAGCAGAGATTAAGGTCAGCCTGTGAGACCAGAGTCCTGTCCTCAAAACCAACCAACTAGTCATCCACCCGCCCATCTACCCACTTATCCATCTTTCTATCCAAAATCCTATCAAAACAGAGTAAGGGCTGAGAGATGCACGGCTCAATGTATGATGTTGCTTGCTGCCACGCTGATGACCTGAGTTGATCCCAGAACTCATACAGTAGTGGAAGGAGAGAAGCAACTCTTTTAAGTTGTCCTCTAACCTCTATGAGCATGTTGTACTGCACACATACAGACAATAAATTAAAAAATAAAATAATAAAAAATAGACATAATAATACAATCACATTGCTTAAAACTGGTGATAAAGACAAAATACAATTCTTTGAAGAGGAAAAGAACAAAAATGAGAACAGCTCTCATTTATAACAATGCATCCAGAAAACAGAACAACAGCTTTTAACTATTGAAAGCATAAATATTGGCAAGCTTGACTTTTATACCTAGCAATAATACCCTCCATAGTTCAGAGAGAAAAGGCTTTCTTAAACGTAAAAGTTAAAAGAAGGCTGGGGATACAGCCTAGTGTAGAGTTTGAGCAAGTGCCTGGCTTGATCCCCAACAGTGCCTGCAAAAAGGATTCTCCAGCAAAGGACCCAGAGCAGAAGTATTAAAGTCCTCCAAGGAGGAGACGATGTCAAGTAGAAACCTGCACAGGCAGGAAGAACATCAGCAGTGACCAGATGGGTACACAGATGACTTCTCCCTCTCGATTTTAAATCTCCTTATAAGACAGCCATCAGGGATAGAGAGATGGCTGAGTGGTTAAGAACACTTGTTCTTCCAGGAGAACCAGGTTTGATTCCCAGCACCCACACCACGCAGCTCACAACAGTTTCTAACCCTTGCTTCAGGTGGTCTGACACCTCTGGCTTTCTCTGGCTAATGCACTCATGTGTACATACTCACACAGAGGCACACATACTTACGTATAATTAAAAATAAAAATACATTTAAAAAAGAACTATTTGCAAAACAGCAAATCCGTATTATATGTGAAGAAATAGGTATCATACAGAAAATTCTAACATGCTGGCCAGCTTTGCGTGCATGTGTGCAGATGTAAGCCAGAGCCATGTGCATGTTGGTAACAGGACAAATTCAGAGCAGTCTCTTCATGCAATGACAGAAAAACTTTTCCACACTGTGCTTCTTCATCAATTAAACCTCTTCAGATACATCCTGCAGGCTGAAGAAATGGCTCCTCAAGAAAGTTTATCGAACTTGTTGCTCTTTTAGAGGACCCAGGTCCAATTCCCAGCAACCCCATGGTGGCTCATGACCATCTATAACTCCAGTTCCAGGGGATCCAACACCCTCTTCTGACCTCCTCAGCCACCAGGAACACATGTGGCACACAGACATATTCACAGGCAAAATGTTCATACACAGAGAACAAAATTTAAAAAATAATTTAAAAAACAGATAAGCCTAGTGATTTCCTTCCTCTTCATGTTCATTTCTCTGATGATGTGTCCTCTAGCTATATTACTAAAGAACAAGTCTGGGAAATCTTGGCAGAGACCCAACTTCAAATCCACCCCCACCCCCAAAAAAAACACTTAATAAGGCAAACACGGGATTAGGCAACTTATAATTTTATTTCTCTCTCTCTCTCCTCTCTCTCTCTTTCTTTTCTTTTCTTTTTTTTTTTTTTTGAGACAGGATCTCACTATGCGCCCTGTATAACCTGCACCTTGCTATATAAACCAGGCTGGCCTGAAACTCACAGATCCACCTGCTTCAGTATCCAAAGTGCTGGGATTAAAGGCGTGCACCACCCCAGGCTGAATGACTTTTGAAGTCATTAAATTATCTTCAAAGCCGCAGAAGAGGGGCTTATGATGGAAGATCCTTCTGGATAGGCACTCAGGCTTCCCAGTTATTGCCAGGGAAGCACCAGGGTTACAGAATATCATCCTACCCACTTCTGAGCCATCTCACTGTGTAAAGGACAGAACAGAACCCGTGGGAAGCAAGTTAACCCACACTAAGACAGCCATCGCCCATCTCTAAGATCATAACCGGCCTTTTCTGAAAACAACATCCAAGACAAGGGATCTCCAGGCGCTTCTAGGGAGCCCCACCAGAAGATTCTCCACACTGAGGGAAGTACAGTGGTCTGAAGAGGAGCCTAGCTGGAAAGTATCAGTGTCACCCACCTGTGCCTGGGCACCTCGGCTGGGGGGGACATGCATGGATCCCCACAGCACAACACAGCTCGTCCACTCTCATTCGGCAGTTAGCATTGCGATGACACTGGCTGAGCAAGGCTTTAACTCCCCATTACAACTAATGTGGGCAAAGGTTTAGAGAGAGTGTGGTTGGAAATTCTGTCACTTACCCACGAAAGTGCAGAACAAGGCCCCTGTTAGCTTTTTTCTACTCTGTAAGGAAGGAGCCATTACCTTTGAGGTTCAAAGGAAAAAGAATCAAACAGAAAGGCCTCTGGCAGGGACTCCTAATGAATACATATGAAATCATGTTCATTTTTCAGATGCACATAAAAAAGGATCTGGAGAAAAGGTGGTGAGATATGTGGGCTGGCAAAGAGGAGAGCTGCAGCTCTGGAAATACATAAGCCTGATAATTCTGAAGTCACTAAACACCGAGAAATAAGTGTTCTTTATTAAAACGAGCTTGGAAAAAATGTTAGTGCACCGTATAGGGAAAGGACAATACGTGGGTAGCTCTTACTAAGACAAAATCAGTAACAGCCCAGTCATCGAGAATCCTTGCTTCACTCGGTAGCTCCGCTGTCCCAGGGAAACCAGCTATGTATGTGAACAGGAATTTAGCTGACATCGAGCATAAAGTCATCTACGGGCCACAGTGGCAAGTACAGCTAGTGTCCGATGTGAGAGTCTGTCTCCTTTGACTTTGTTTTCCAACCCATTTACCTTCCAACTACTTTAGCTTACGTACCTTATAATAAATCTAAGCATGAGATGCTATTTCTAGGTATTTACTAGTTAGGAGACCAAGCAGAGAACTAAGAAAACAGTTCACAGCTTCTATTCTTACGTTTATATATCTATTTATTTTGTGTGTGACACATGCACACACACAGGCACGCCTCTGCAGGACTCAGTTCTCTCTTGTGTCCTAGGGGATGAAACCAAGTGTCAGGCTGGGGAGCAAGTGCCTTCGCCCACTGAGCCATCCCATTATCTCGTTCCTCATTCGTGACCCTCTCTGGGGGTCACAGAGCTAATCTAGCACGATCAAGGGTCTTTTGAGCAAAATCAAATTAAAATTCAAAGATAAAGTGAATTGAGGTGTTTTTGACAGTGCTCAAAAGCCTTGGTGTTTATTTTTTTTTAACATTTATTTATTGTATGTGTATTTGTGAAGGTCAGAGGACAACTTGTAGGAGTCCATCTTCTTTCCACCATGTGGGTTCAGAAGACTGAAATCAGGTCATTGGGCATAAGGACTGTCACCTTTACCAGCTAAGCCACTTTCCTAGCCCCAGCCTTGATTATGAACACACAGCATACACTCTGTACTGTGCATGGTGTCACACTATGGAACACAAGTGCACCCTGCCTGCAATACGCTGCCTCAGATTTAAGATTATTCTGAGTCATAGAATGTAAAATATACTTCACTGTCTACACAAAGCTGTGTGCCTACAGAAACACGGTAGTTTAATGATGGAAAACAAAGACTTCTATTCTTTCCCTACTGTCATTCCTAAGTATTATGAGAGCATCCATGTAAATACCAAATTAGTGTTTCTTTGAATTGTACAGTATCAAACAGACATCCATCTCATTACTGTGCGAGTTTGCTTTCATCTTTACTACATGGAAAATTACATGTATGCCAGGGAATTGTTTTAAAACACATTCTTTATAATCAATGTGGAGAAGGGTTAGGAAGTTCCATGCTGTTTGAACACAACAAGTTTGGGAAGAGTCTCTCTCTAGGCTACATTATTTCCAGATTAACTCAAGAGACCGGGGAGAAACCACTCGTCTCAGAAGGCTATCTGCGTCACATCCCCCCATGGCCCCCTCCCCCGCTGCATAGCTGAGAAAGCCCACCTGTGACCACCTTACTTCCCAGGTCTCAGAGGCATGCCTTTCTTGATGGCTAACCCCAAGTGAACTCCACAGAACCCCCAGGGACACACGTGGAGATTCCCATCAGCAGAGTTGGCTTTTTGCAGTGTTATCATTAGTAATGCAAAATAGCCACCTGGCTAAAAAGCAACGCACATAGGGTAGACAAAAGCTCAGGGTTTCTACAAAGCAGTCAAAGCTTATGGGTCCAGGAATATTGTTTATACATCCAAAGCACACAATTCCCCAAAGCCCAGTAGTTTTAGACATACGGTTTGATCCTGTAGTGACAGTGGTCTGTTTTCTCTATTAACACTAACCTCCCCCTTCCAATGTACTTCTAGTCACACCTTTCATTGTCCACTAATGTGAATGGAGGCTGTCATTTCGTACAAAACAAGGAGTTCAAGCAAGGGTTTCTTGACTCACATCACAGTTTAGGAGCGTGTTCTTCTTTTTTTCTGTTTTTTTCGAGACAGGGTTTCTCTGTGTAGCCCTGGCTGTCCTGGAACTCACTCTGTAGACCAGGCTGGCCTCAAACTCAGAAATCGACCTGCCTCTGCCTCCCGAGTGCTGGGATTAAAGGTGTGCATTATCACTGCCCAGCTTAGGAGCGTGTTCTTTATATCATTGTTCTCAGCCTTTTACAAAGGGCAATAAAAAACCCACGAATATCTGTGTTAAAAAGACATGGCTTCTGCTGCACCAGCCTACAGCTGTTTTTTGCAAGTCGGCAAAATATAACTTATTATTTAACCCAGGAGCCTGGATAGCAGGCAAGAGACCTTAGCCACGCTGTGGATCCAGTGAGTCTGAGTTGTAGAAAGTGAAGAGGAGAAAATGTCCTAGGAATGCCTTCAGTGTCTGAAGCCTCACACTAGTGAGGTTCACAAGCTTACCAGAGTGTGGGGGCCAGAGGTGGACATCGGGTGTCTTGTCAACTGCTTTTCAACCTTAATGTTTGATAAAGGGTCCCTCACTGTACCTGGTGTCTGCACATTCCTTAGACTGGCTTGGCTGTGTAGTGAGTTGTTAGACTCCCCAGGACTGGGATTACAGTCTTTGTATGACCACACAGCATTGCCCTTAATGCCACTGGAGTGCCTGTGCCCCGGGTCAGCTTCAGAACTCCCTTTATGATGAGCAGTTGTGTTCTTAATCTGCACCTTCCCTTCCTTGTGGAAAACTTTCAAAGACTCTGTATAGGGAAATTTTCACAGGAAAGCCAATAAATAAGGCCACGAATCTCCTAAGCAGGATTCTCAACTGTTGTTATGTTAACAGGAAAAGATCTAGAAAGGACAGCTGCTATCAAAGACAGCACAATCCTGTGTAGAGGTCAAAGTCTCCAGAAGGGGTTCGAATTAATCTGCTAATGCCATCAAAACAGAGCCAAATAGGAAAGTTTAGCTCTGACCTCCCTGACACGGGTGGCCTCTGGCATTTTTACCTTTGCTTGCAGCCAGCAAAATCAACGAGTAAGACCATTATGAAGAAATTCAGAAGGAAACAAACACAATGCAGTCCGAGTTCTTCTCAGATGGGAAAGCCATCCCAGGGGCTAAGTTCCATGTGAACTGCTATGTTATTGACCAATTTCTTGTTCTAGCTATGCTCACCCAAAGGACCCCTTTCTTTGTATTACATTTATTTGTTTGTCTATTGTGTGTATGCACACCTGCATGCATAGGCCATGGGGTCCACATGGAGGTCAGAGGACAACCTGTAGGAGTCAATTCTCTCCTTCTGCCACAAGGGTCCTGAGGGTCAAACTCAATTCCTCAATCTTGGTAGTAAGTGCCTTTACCCACTGGCTCAACCATCTTGCCAGACCAAGATCTCTTTTTCGTGTGTGATCTTTGGTCCCTGTGATAAGAAACTCCATGACTTTAAAGGGTCAGCTCTCAGACTTGCATACACAATGGAAATGTCTGGGGGAACTTTAGAAAAATCAACTCCCAGGTCTCAGTATTGAGGCATAAACTTATTTACACAGATGTGGGTGGAGTCATGCTAAGATTTCTCAAAGGGATTTAGAAATTCTGTCCTGCAAAGCTGCCCTAAGTTTAACAGTGGGCACAGTAAGGTTCAGAAATTCCTGTGTAGGCGAGCTTCGCTTTCTCTGGCCCATAGCCACCACAGGTAAATATGTATTCCATTCTGGTGTCAAATTATTTTTAAAGGCAGAGGGGAGAAGGATGAGGAGGAACAATACTGCTTTTGTTGGGGGTAAACAAGTTTCCAGTGCCACAAAACTTCCTAGCATATTCTGGAAACCCGTTCTTCTGGTTTTTAATTATATGACATTGGGAAGTACTGGCCTAGTCGGCGGGATTTTGGATGTAATGGAGTCCAAAGCAGCAGTGACTCTGTGAGCTCTGGAAAATTTCTGAAGAAATTTCCCACCCCTAAGCACACCAGGGTCAAATAACAGATATCACCATTTCCTAAGTCTACATGCCAAGAAGGGCCAAATCCCACCCACTCAGATGGCAGCACGACAAGACCGTGATCTGCTATTACAAAATTAAATACAACTTCTAAGGATGTCACAGGACTCACACTGGAGCATGTTCAGATCCCCCGGAAGGCTCACTAAGAGTCAGGCTCTTAGGGCCCTGCACATAGAATCATGGGTGACTGACTCCACACTTGGGTCTACACAATAACAATCTCTAAACAGCAGGAAAGCCTGGCATCTCTGCTGCCATTCTGCCCCCTGCCTTTACATTTGCTGAGAGCACAGAGATTTGTCACAGGTCTTAACCTTTTCTCTTCAGTCACCTTCATTTCCAGAAGAGCTAATCCCCCAAAGAGAGACAATGCTGCACCAGAATCAATTATTTGGTAGGAATCCACTATGGAGAGATGATGGCAAGGAACAGATCAACAATTAAATATCAGATCGCCCGCAGGACCGGAGCTGAGCTGGTGGGCAGGACCACTCTGACCAAGGCTGAATGAACCAGTACACTTCTTGCCTTCTGTTAAACCAAATCCTAAAGTCAGGACCTCGAAGGCAGACGTGGAGGGGTCTGGGGAAGGGAGCAATAGGTCTCTGTAACCCTTATCTGTTCCCCTTCCCAGGGCAGCCACCCCGAATCATCTCCATTCTCCGCTTTTCACATTACACATCTTTACCTGGCTGAGCCTTGCTGGAGCAGGGCTTTTTGGTTTTTTTGAGACAGCAGCCTCACGTAGCATGACCCTGAACTGCTATGTAGCAAGGATGACTTGGAACTCGGGCCTCTCATGTTCCTCCCTCAAGTGCTGAGATTACCAGTGTTCACTCCCTCACCTGATGGATGCAGTACAGGGGTTAGGGCCGGAGCTTCACTCATGACAGGCAAGCGCTCTACCAACTGAGCACTATCCCCAGACCTCTGGCATTTGCCATAAACACTTTGATATAGATAGGAGTAAGCGGCCATTTCTGGCAACTTCCAAAGAATGCGGATATTACTTTGAGCATCCTCACATTAAGGGCTCATGAAAGGCATGATTCTTAAGTAACAAGAGAAGTTTCTATTCAGCCTCAAATCTGGGAATAAAGAGTGAAATTGAAACACTTCAAGTAAAACGAGACACTGTCTTCGGGTATATCTTGGGATTTGTTCCAAAAGGCAAAATTTCATCATCCTCCAGGTCTGAGCACACAGGTGGACTTAGTTCCTTCACTCAGTCATGCTTAAGAGTAAACATTATTACTCTTGAAGGAGACAGGATGGCACTGCCTTAAGCTACAAAAGGACCTAACTGTCCCCCATACCCCAACAATAACCCATAGCTTCTGGTTTAACATGGGCATAGTATGTACTTTGCATTTTAAAAATCTTTATAATGGAGGCATAGGCCATGGGCAGGGACACCCTCTTCAGAGTGCTGGGACACACATCAAATGGGTCATATATTTAAACACAGAAAGGGTGACACCACAGAGATTCTGCATGAAATGAGAATCAACTCTTTTATGTGTGAGGGGGCAGTGGACGAGCCTCTCCATGATCCGTAATTCAGGAGCTGAAAAGTTAAGAAGAAATGTGTGCTATAAAAAGTCACTTCTGGCCAGGCCGTGGCAGCACACACCTGTAATCCCAGCACTCGGAAGGCAGAGGCAGGTGGATCTCTAAGTTTAAATCCAACCTGGTCTACAGATGGACAGCCAGGGCTACACAGAGAAACCCTATCTTGAAAGCAAAACGAAAACAAACAAACAAACAAAAAAAGGTAACTTCTAGGACGCAGCCAGAAGGCTGAGAAAGCACTTACTGTCCAAGCATATGAAGATCTGGGGTCCGATTCCCAATGTAAAAGCTGAACACAGCAGTAAACTGTAAAACCAGCATTGGGGAGGCAGAGCCAAGTGGATCCAAAGCCTCAGAGAGCAATGAGGATGCGTGTACATATGTATCACAAAAATATACACAATGTTTCTATCAGGCATACACAAAAGCCCTTGAAGACAAAGGAAGTGATCAACTGGGAGGAATTCTTGGAGGTCATATCAGAATTAAAGGCAAACTCCCTCATCTTTATAAAGACCTCACATATCAACGAGACAAAAGCCAAACAAACCAGAAGAGAAAAGCAAATCAAGTGCAGGGAATGCCATATGAGAGAGGGAGGGGGAGGGGAAGAAGGAAAGGGAGAGGGAGAGGGAGAGGGAGAGGGAGAGGGAGAGGGAGGGGGAGGGGGAGGGGGAGGGGGAGGGGGGGGAAACACAAACAGGGCGCTCAACCTCTTCCAATTTTTAGCTATACGAATTCAAACCCTATGGATACTGTACATTTTTTGCATGGGAATGGCAGAATCCAGAATGTACATAACCTACTCTGCTGGTGAAGCTCTCCTCAGCCACCATTAGTGCAAAATAAACCAGTTCCTGGAAAGGAAACCAAGCTGGGCCCATAGTGCAAGTCTGTAATCCCAGCTACCAGAGAGGGTGAGGCCAGAGGATTGCAAACCAAGGATCCCTTGGGCTATAGAGTGAGTTCAATGCCAGCATTGGCAGCTTAGTCTCAAAGTAAGACGTAATGGTCATGAAGTTGAGTGGTAGAGTACTTGCCTGGTATGGGCAAGGATGTAGAGTCACAATTTATTTGGTAAATCAAAATAAATAAACAATAAATAAGTACCCAGGGACATCAATACCATCAGACATTATCTATGAGCATACATACTTGCCCAAAGTTCCCTACATACAAATCTGCACATGTAGGAAGTGATGTTCATTCATGGGCCTGGAAAACTCGGTTGTTCAATGCGAAAGCAAGTGCTAACTTGCCATCTGCTTAAGACAACAGGGTAGCAAGCAAATCAGAGGCTGGTGAGGCAGTACATGGTTCACTGGGTAAAGACATCTGAGGTCAACCCTCCGGACCCCATGGCACAAAGAAGAACTGACTCCTCTAAGTTGTGCTTTGATTTCCATAACATACACTGTGACCTTGCGCGTACGCACAAACACACACACACACACACACACACAAGTAAAATTTAAAAATAGATTTAAAAAAATCTTTGAGCTGGGCATGATGGCACACATCTTTATACCCAGCACTCCAGAGACAGAAGAAGACAGATCTGAGTTCGAAGCCAGCCTGATCTGCAAATAGAGTTCTTGATCAGCCAGTGATACACAGCAAAACCCTGTCTCAAAAAACAATCCAAAAATCCTTGAGTCTCGTAAACAGTGGAAGAATTTATGAACATGTAATAGCATTGCTGGCCTGTTAAAGGCACTGGAGGCAGCTGCAACCGGAACAGACTGGACAGCGAGATCGTCAAAGTGTAGCTTCCCACCGAGGTTTCGTTCTAACGATTCCTACAAAGCACCCAACTATATTAAAATGAGAACAGCTGGGGATACTGCTCAATTGACAAAATGCCTACTGTGCAAGTATCAGGTGCAGAGTTTGATCCCACGACCCACTGAATACACCAGAAGTGCAGGGTGCTTGCTGGGGAGGCAGAGGAAGTTTTCTGTGACTTTCAGGCTAGCCAGGGCCACATGGTGAGAGACCTCATCTCAAAACAATTCCAAAAGTCAAATCATCAACACCACACCCACATAGAGCAAATATGAGAGAGAGAGAGAGAGAGAGAGAGAGAGAGAGAGAGAGAGAGAGAGAACGAGAGCACCAGAACATGCTGATTTTCTCTTGTAATAAATCCCGGCCTGGAGAGGTGGACACATGAATCTCTGGGGCTCAATGGCCAGCCATTGCTTGACGGGTGACCTCCAGGGCAATGTAGAAACCCTGCCTAAAAACCACAGGGTGGATGTCTCCCAAGGAAGGACACCAGAGGCTGACTCCTGGCCTACATACACGTGTCCACACACTCACACGGACAAAAAGAAATGTTCAGTGCACACGGGAACATCTTTTCTTACAGGTTTCAGCACAGCAAACAGTTAAAAAACAAAACAAAACAAAAAACTTGATAATAAGAATGAAGTCACCAAGCTAAGCCAAAGGTAGTACTACTGACCTCAAAGATGGCAGGACTCCCGTGGCAAAGTCCACCCTGCAGACATGGACTTTTCAGAGACACACCACTGAAGCAGAATTCTGAGATGAAAGCAGCAAGGCTTTTAGCTTTACGGGATCATTCACTTTCTATAAATAAATTCTCTCTTCCAATTAACACAATGAATTTACATTTCTTTCTAGCTGATGCTTTTAAGTGAGCTCTGATGTCTGCATAGGAGGCTTCTTACTATGAGACACCCCCAGTTTTGTTTTAATAAACAGACAATCAACAGGAACACCTAATTAAAGACTTCAAATACAAAATTCCCCCGTTCAGGCAGGAAAATCTGACCTGTTCCTCCCCCACCTCTCAAACTTGCCATTTAGTTAATTCAAAGGGAAGACGATACTTACGGATACAGTAGAAAGGTCACAGCACCCAAAGTTTCTCAGTGTCTCCATGTTTGTCTGGAGATCGGCTGGCTATCTCCAGACTATACATTCCTATTGTTGCCATGCTGGGGATCAAACCCAGGACCCTGTGCTTGCTAAACCAAGTGTTCCACGACCAAGCTATATCCCTAGCCCTATAAATAAATGTATTCCTTCCTTCCTTATAATCTCTTTTTCTTTAGTTTCCCATTTACTGAAATTTCAGGTACAAACCATTATGCCCTGCTTCATACCCTTTAAAAAGCTCCCCTATAAAATATAAAATGAAAAGTATTTCTGGTCAGCCTGCTGCTGCATGGGTGTATAAAATAAAGACAAGTGTTTAACTTTGCCTAGGATATGGCAAAGCACCAGGATAGCATCTCCCAAGCTGTCAGCCCTGCAAGAGGAGGAAAGTCTGCAGGCTTCCGCTGATGTACAGAACTGAGAAACCAGCAGGAGGGTGTACATCAGCACCCAGGGCAGCATGGCTGCTTGCACAAGCTCACACTCCTCCAAGAGCGGATTTGTGTGCTGGGAGCACTCAAGATACTCAAAGTGACAAGGAGCCCATTTCGTACTAGCTTTCACTATCCACTGCTCAGCTTTGCACATCATCATCTGTAATTCACCTGCAGAAAGAACGAGGCCACGTGGAACCAGGAAGACCCAAAGGATGGGGCGAGACTGGTCCTTGCCGTGGCTCTAGCTCACTGTGTTCCTTTCCCGATTCTGGTCCTCATTTGCTCAGCACCAAAGACAGTTGTGACACCTAAAATTTAGATCCCAGGCTACTTAATTTTTACAGCTTACTCTGGTCACTTGAAAGCCCCATCTACTATCAAGGATAAAATACAGGAATAAAGAGATGGCTCAAGTTGCTAAGTGCACCGGTTGCTCTTCCAAAGACCCAGGTTCAATGCCAAGCACTCACATGGTTGCTCACGACTGCCTCAAACTCCAGTTCCAGGGGAGCTGAAGCCCTCTTCTTGCCTCTTTGGGCACCATGCATACATACAGGTGGTTCACACCTACTCCAGGTCTGATGCTCTATTCTGACCTCCAAGGGCATGCATGAGTATACACAGAGAGAGAGAGAGAGAGAGAGAGAGAGAGAGAGAGAGAGAGAGAGAGAGAGAGAGAGAGAGAAATAATAAACCTTAGAAAAAGGGACAGCAGTGACTGTTGGTGACAGTTTACAATGGATGAATATGCTTGTAACTTACCCCTCCCAGCCAACATTACTTCACAAGCTATTCTCTTAGATGCTGAATTCCTAATTGTATAGCAATGCCTGTACAAGATGGCATAATGAAAGTGTATTTTCTAACTCACCATGGATCTTATCTTTGGAGGCTTCATTGGGTACAGTCACTGTCGTTACTGGGGAAGGAAACCCCAGAAGGTTGCTGAGGAGTCAGTGCTCCACAGCAGTGAACTGCCAAGACCTGCTCAAGTTTAGAGTTCAGGGTCCTAGGAAGGAAACTCAGTCACTTGGGGGTTACAACTCCATTTCTGTACCAAGGGGCAGGGGTGAGTTGTCCGAGAAAAGGCAAAAATAGCAGGAATTACCTGTTTTTCTCTCTTGTGTTTGTGCATGGCTACTCGACCATCTGCACGTACACACCCCTTTAATAACACAGTATTGCTTAACCTTTTTGTCCTGGGGCAAGAAACTTCACAAGGAAAAGGTTACCCTTCCCCCACATCTATCACCTGCTGTGGAGCACCAGGCCCTGGCTGGGGACTCTTCCTCCACTATGACATCAAACAGGACAGTGTGGAAATCCCTAGGCTCTGAAGACCTACCTATGTTCCCTGACAAGACATAAGCCAGAATATGTTAATCTAACTTATCACATCCTGATATTAACCAGAAAGACAATTCACAGAAGGACCACGTCTGGGTCTAAGGTGATTGTCTCCCATTACAAAATGGCAATGTTTCACCAACCTGCTGTTGGTAAACACGGATTTGGTTTTTGTTTTGAACGTCTTAGGTACCCTTTCAGTGTCGGTTCCAAAGCTCGTGCTAATTCCTGTCCACAAGCAGGCATTCTAACGCATGCTCAGCAGCGAGGCCAACCTTGTACATCATCCGTGGTGCTTCACGCACCTCCCATGCATATCAAGTACCATTTTGGTGCCCTCGAGGGTAGGTCCATAAACCTTCATTGAAATAAGTCCACGAAAGTAAACATGGTTAATACATACGAGCCTTCTGCTTTAAGCCAGACTGCTAAGGAAACCCAGCTACTTCAGCCTCTCCAATTCACACATGGCAAAACTTTCTGCTACTTAGGAAACTGCAAAATAGGGCGGCTTCCATGGTGTCACAGTGAGGACTCTGGACTATAAAAGATGCAGAGTGGAGACTTGAACCCCAGAATACTGGATCTGTAATGATCATTATACCCAAGTCTTTTTAATCACAATTAGTAGTGCTCATAACTGTGCTGCCTCCAAGAGTGAAGACAGACTTCCTGGTTACGTGAAGCTAGGATTACAAGATGTACCACGTTTTATCAGCAAATGCAGAGGAAGAGCAAGGATGGAATTCAAATGCACAAATGAAAAAGAACACATGTCTTAGAAATGGAGAAAACGGGGCCTGAGAGATGGCTCAGTAGATAAGAATGCTTGCTGCTGCTGAGAACCCACATCAGGCAGCTAACACCCATCTGAAACTCCAGCCCCAAGAGACACAATGTCCCCCCCACCCCCTCTCTCTCACACACAATTAATAAAAATAATTTTTAGTTTTCAAAATGGAGAAAAGTAGGCATTTGTACAGTCAATCAACCAAACCCTGAAGCTATCCGGGGAAATCTAGAGTCTGCACTCAGCACATGCTTGTTTATACCCCACACACAGCCCAGGATTAACTACAGTGTAGCAGCACACTGCATGGCTATCAGAAACGACCTCGAGTGGACAGAAGTACGAGAGGGTGCACTACTACCTTTTCATGGAAAGCTTGAGAAGCTGTGCATTTTAGTATCCAGGGGGTTTCCTAGAACTAACTATAGGTAATGATCGATGGTTAGTATTCCCAAAGCCTCGTAAGCCTGAGAAGGAAGACAAGGCAAAGACTATTCTTTACCTGGATGACACCCTAGGTCACCCAGGAATCTTATCTGAAAGGAGTAAGTCACTGTGCTCTGACCCCCAACTCTCGAAACCTCATGAAGAACCTGAGACCCAGATGACTCGGATTTGTCCAAGGCCCTAAGGATATCGAGGTCAGTGCAGGTCAGTGTTAAACCTACTGTGTTAGGGGAGCTATGCTGGGCCTGGGGAGAAACAGACCAAAGAGTTGGGTCTGGCTAACTCTAGAGGCCTACATCTCAATGCTACCACACCCTTCCATGACTCAGGGGGACTTCCCAGGGCCCTTGGATTAACTTGTAACGCCTCCCAAGACTTAATAACAAAGTCTTCCATCAAGCAGCTAAGAAAATGTTTTCTGCTTTGCCGCTGTAGCTGGCATAACATTTCATTTCCAGGGACCAGGGACCCTGCTTGCTTGTAGGTGAGCATACAAAAAAGCTGTGCAACACTGCAAAGCTGGGGCTGGCTTCCCACACCGTCTTCTGGGTACACATGTATCACAAACACACAAGTGGATCAGCAAAACACACCACAGCCAGGTTTTCGGAAAAGGTGACGGCTAATGCTTTTTGGCGGTTCACCGAGGATCGTAGTGGGTACAGGAGAAACGAGCTAAGAACCAAACACATCATTTATCTGTCTCAGGCGTCAACTGTGTAGCTACACAAGAATGTTATTCTTGAGGACCTGAATCAAGCTTACTTTATAATAAACTTGTTAATCAAGCACAGTGGCTCACATATTAGCCCAGGTACAGTGGGGATAGGAGGATTAGCTTAAGTTTGAAGCCAGGCCTGGCCACAAAAAGACTGTCTCAACCAAAACGACTTTGTTAACGGTTACTTACCTAAGACAGTATGTCATGTTGTAAACACATGGTCTGTTAAAAGTGTCTAAGACAGTGGGGGACTGAGCTGAGAGAGCACCCTGCCATTCTGAAGCTAATACACATCAGAGAGAGCGACAGGAAATTCACATCAGATAAATGAAAGCACCATTAGTTTTCAGAAGACATGCAGCAGCAGACACATGTCACATAACTTGTGAAGGCCAGCCCTACCTGAATTCACATGCTGTCCAAAGTACCACAATGAATTATGTTCAACATGTTTTTGGGAATGGTCCCTGCTGAGGATTTCAGATGTTGAATGAATGGTTAGCGCCATACGGACCCAGCACCATGATTCCATGAGAAAAACAGCAACAAACCAATGTCTACGGAGGTTGGTCACAGAAAAGAAGGCAGATGGCCTGATTCCTACATGGTGCCCCCAAATGGCACCCCAGAAAATTCTTGGGCAGATCCAGTTATCTGTGTTGACATCCTCCTCATCTGTTAATAAAATAATGGCACCCACAAAACACCTGCTGCCCTTTAAGGTTTCAAAAGTTGAAGAAAAGGAATTCCACACCAGGAAACAAAGATTCGAAGCATCCCCTGCTCAGGAACGGCTTTGTCTACATGGCTCCACACAAGGAATCATGTCCAGATGTAGGAGCCACACGACTACATAGCTAAGGGAAGGTGTAAAAGCATTTCAAAAAATCCTAAACTCCCTTGGAAGACTTGCTTTTACTGGAATGACAGAAAGCATCACAGAATTGAATATTCCAGGAGCTCACACAACTCTAAATGAAGAGCACCTGAGTCACCGAGATAATTGGTAAAATAATATGTGACATGTGAGGGGCCGTTCCTTCGGGCTGGCGGAACAGGAATGACATTTTCATTCGCAGGAAGCTGCACCTATTACAGGGGTGGCTTCCAAGAGAATGAGAAAGCTCAATGCAGTCTGAGGAGGGCACAGGGTTATACACACCACCTTTCTCCCCCCATGCTTAAGAGCACACAGTTGCCCAGAGCCACACCTTCCAATACCTTACAGACGGACAGGTCCAACCAACCAGATCAACAACAAAACCGAAGGCAGTGGGCCAGGGGGCCCACCACAGAGCAGAAACAAATGGGAGATGCAATAGTCAATAAAGATGAGGCAGATTATGTGAAAGCCACAGGTGACATCCAAAGGGCTCAACACGCCTCCTGCCATGGCCTTTTGCTGTACACAGAATGTAAAACGGTACGGTTGCTGCAAGAAATTCTCATAGTTCTTCAAAGAGTTACCCATTGTGTAAATAACTGTACACAGCAACTCTACTTCTGGAGACACACCCAAATGAGTCGGTACAGGTACTGCAAACCAAACCTGGATCTTCTCTGCAAGAGCAGTAAGCATTCCTTAGCAAGTTCTCTGAACCATTTTCTCAGCCCCATACCCAAAGAGGCTGAAAAGAGAGGAAGTGCAAGCATCCTAACATCCGGGTAGCATTATCAGTGGGAGCCAGAGAGTGGTGCCGCACCAACAGTGCGTCAATGCATGAAGGGTAAACAAAATGGCCACACACACACAAAAGGAACATCGCTGTCAGAAAAAGCATGAGGTTCTGATCCATACTACAGCATGGCTCAAACTTAAAGACATTGTGCTAACTGAAACAAACTGCTCAGACAAATGTTTGGTTCTATCTGTACAAGTTATCTAGAGCGGTCAAGTTCATAGAGAGCAGAAAACAGAATAGAGGCCATGAGGGGCTGGAAGGAATCAGGAGTCTGTGTGAGGACAGTGAAAATGCTTTGGAAATAGACAGGCATGATAGATGTACCCAGTTCTCGTGGATCCTAAAAACAATTAAAATGGTAGATGTCGGGGCTGGTGAGGCAGTTCCATTGGTAAAATGCTTCACACGCAAGGCACCACAACCTGAGTTTGATCCCAAGAACTCATATAAAAAGCCAGGAAGGTTCCTGGAGCCCACTGGCCACTTCCAGGTTCAGTGAAAGACCCTGTCTCAAAAGATAAGGTGGAGAAGACCCACCTCTACATGCCTGTGTAACACACATATTACCAAATAAAATATAGACGTCAAACGTAGGTGCATGTTCACCTTCGTTACCGTGGTAAGGTAAAAACAAGTTCCCTAAGAAGTTCTCACCAAGGCAGGCCCTGCCCATCAGTGCAGAAGAACCTCTCATCCCCGACCACGATCACTGCCCTCCCCATAACCATCTGTACGTTTCTCCAACGTCCACTGAATTTAGTCTTGGCAAAGTAGGCACAGGTCAATCTGGAAAGCAGAGTTTGAGTTAGCCTGAGGCTTCAGCGTGTGGCTTCCACTTCCAAGAGAAATAAGTGAACTCTGAGGAGCTTCCCTCAGAAAGGGTTATCTAACAGCACTGGAGGCCAGCATGGAAAGAAAACATCTAGTGGGTTACAGACAAGAGACGGCCTTCTTTCATACAGGCATCAATGACTTCCTACCAACAAGCCGGAGATAAGGGACCACACATACCCTGGGCTGACAGCAAGCTCTTCGTTGGCTCTCCCCCTAACACAAGTCATGTTCCCTCCTGTTTCTTTAGACCAATGACTACATTTTTCTTGTGATTTTTTTTTTTCTGAATAACTGTGTTAAGTAATTGCAAATAATGTCTTTGGAAGTAACACTTCTGAAGTATGTGTGGAATGGAGAACATAACAAAAACGACTCCCTAGAAGAAAAGCTGATTTCAAAATGTGACAAGCGTTGGACGTGGTGATGCATGCCTTTAATTTTGGCACTCAAGAGACAGAGGCAGGTGGATCTCTGTGAGTTTGAGATCAGCCTGGCTGGCCTAATAAGTTCTGGGCCACCAGAAACCCTTTCTCAAAAAATACAAACTGAAACAAAATAACAACAACATGTATAAAAAATATGATGAAACCAATTGTCCAACTACATGGAGGAGGACCTTGTTATACACCAGTAGGGAAGATCAGAAAGCACATGATTCATTGACAAGAAGGTTTTCTATTGCATCCGGGCTAGACAGACACGTACCCTTGTTCATAACTAAAACACGAACCTACAGAGAGAAACCGATCCACAGAGGCCATAGACTCAGGCACTCCTACCACACGTGCTACGCAGGAGGGTGAGTCTGGGGGTAAATAAATGTGAGGTATCCCTTTTTGTTTTGAGGCAGGGTCTCCCTTAGGCCAGGCTGGCCTTGAACTTCTGCACCTGCCCCCACTGAGTGCTGGTATTATATGCAAACATCACTGTACCTGGCTGATGTGCTAAGGATGGAGCCCAGGCCTTCTAGCATGCTAAACAAGCACTCTACCAATTGAGCTGTATCTCTATAAAAAGAAGTCATCCATCTAAAGAAAATATGGGGATTGAAACCACATATTCAAAACCAAAGCACTGAAAAGCCATCTCATCAACTCTTATAGAAAATCTCATCTTAGAGGCAGGGAGAAGGCTTAGTGGGATAAAGTGCTTGCTATACATGCAAAGGTCCCGAGTTTGATCCCCGGCACCCATGAAAAAAGCAGGGCAGGGCCCTATGTTGCCTGTAATCCCAGCATCAGGGGCCAGAGACAGATAGGTGCCAGGTGTGCTAAGATCCGGGTTGAATGACCTCATCCCAAAGTCAGGTGGAAAGTGACAGAGAAACAATTGAGGTCAACCTCTGGGCTCCAAGTGTACATGCAGGGTATGTTCACCACCCCCAACCCCACTCATATGACACACACACACACACACACACACACACACACACACACACACACACACACAAATACATAGAAAGTACCATTTTAGACAGTTAAAATACTTGTGAATTAGGGAGAGGGAAGGGGGGTGGGAGGGAGGGAGGGAGAGAGGGAGAGGGAGGGAGAGAGAGAGAGAGAGAGAGAGAGAGAGAGAGAGAGAGAGAGAGAGAGAGAGAGAGAGCGCTAATTATAGTTAAGTACACTAAGTACACTGGTGGCTCCCCCAGGAGGCTGGTTCAATTCTTAGCCCCAATATGGCAGTTCACAACACTCTGCAACTCCAGTTGAATCTACTGCCCTCTTCTGGCTCTCATGGGCACTGCACACATGTGGTGCACAGATATACAGGCAGACAAGACACCCATATATATAAAAATAAGAAAAGGATGCCTTAAGTCATCTAAACCAACTGAGCAACAACAAGTTAACCAAAAAAATGAAGACACTAAAAAGCAACATCTGCATAAACCCTTTCCACCTCCACAAAGAGCTGGCTTTATCTACCACACTCACCACAGCCTCTGCACCCTGAGCCTAGGGTCAAAACTCCAGCAACCTTGCACTGTTCCACAGTGACAGTTCTTCTCTGCTAAGACCTATTTATAAGTGAATTCCCTCGATGGTTCTAAAAACAAGGGAAGACATAGTTTCAAACAAAAATCATTATTTATACAGCTGGAGTTTCCATTTTTCGTTAGAAAAATTAGAAGGAAAAAATGTTTGGTCAGAATTTAGATAAGTTTGGAGTGTTTCACAAAACCTCATACTATCAACCTCTGCGTCCCTTTATACTCCACCATCAACAAGGGAGACTCCCAAATCAACCACATTCATGAATTTTTTGGTGGTGGTGGGGAGAATCTCCAAATTACTACAACAGCTCAATTAAAATGACAGCCTAATATTATATTTATTTTTGCTTGTAAACAACTAACTTGCCTGTGTGAGTAACAACAGCCAATCAGGCCACGCCTCCAAAACGGAGAGCAAGACAAAGCTGGAAAGTGTGCGGCTCTGCCGATTCACCAAACCCACTCTGGTATCCATGTTCCCCAGACTGGTAACAGTCACAGAAAACTAGAGTGTAATTATCAATTTCTGCTCTGCAGCCAAAACCACACCTAAGAGTTGATTTAAGATGCCTGTAAAACCACATATATGCAAAGAGCCACACACCTTTAACCCCAGCACTTGGGGAGGTAGAGACAGGCTGATCACTAGTTTGAAGCCAGCCTGGCCTACAGAGTGAGTTACAGTATCCACACAAAGTTCCAGAGCAGCAAGGACTACAGAGAGACCCTGTTTCAGACCTAACCAAGTGAAGGAAAGCAAAACTAAAAAAACAAAAAAACCCGAAAACAAAACAACAACAACAACAAACCCGTTTGCCAAGGGAATGATGAATTATATGGAAGGGATAGTTGAAGTTTGCTCACTACAGACAAAGGCTGCAAGAGAATGCCTAACTTACAATATGTAGACTTCCACACAGAGAAAAGTCCTGGGTAAAAATAACAAAGAGAAGAAGGCCCGGCAGGGCATGCCAGTAATCTGAGTGCTTGGAGGCTGGAGACAGTAGGAAGGGGGAGGTGAGGGCTTGCCTCCCATCACAGGGGAGTTTAGAGGTAAACGGGCAACAAGAGAACCCATCAGGAACAGAAGCAGAAATACAAAACAACAGGGGGATTATGTAAATTCGATTATCCAAAAATTGTAAAAACAACCATGGGAGGGATACCTGGCCGCCTGCTTGCCATCACTTTGAATTTTACAAAGCCCCTCGCCACTGCACAGGAGAAAGTTCAAGAGTATTAGGATCCCCATTTCATGGATCAAGAGGAGAGTCCACAGATTTGCTCAGGCAAAGCTAATGTCAAGGATGAAACTTGAACTCGGGCCTTGGGATTCAAGTTTGGTGCCCTTTTGCACCACGCCACACTAGAAGCTAAAGTTAACTTAAAGCAAATAAAAACTATCATGTTACCCAGCCAAATCTGTGGCATTCACTATCATGAATAGTCTCAGAGTCACACATGTCATTTAATAAATCTTACAACCAAGCAGCGCTTGGGTGCAGACGCTCAGGCTGGCCCTGAGCAATCCTCTTCTGCTGGACTTGTCACCAAACCAGGACAGGGGAGAAGAGACAGGAAATCCCCAGTCCCTTCCCCACCAGGCTATGAAGCAAAGTGGCTTTAGTTTTTTCTGAGTACACTCAAATTGGAACAGACCACTGTTTTTTCTTTGGACATCAGAGGCTTTTGCTCCTAAGTTTCCCACTCCCCTTTGCTGAATGAGAATAGCTGTTACTTAAGCTCAGGAGAGCAATCTACTAACACTATAGGAACAAACTACTTTTCAAAAACCCCTAATGTTAACGTTTTCTGTAGACGACAATGTTGTTTCACTGTATTTCCAACCTTGGCTTAGGCCAGTCTCCATGCCCTACAAGGATCAAGAATAAAACGGCTTCTTTCTACATCAAAAATCGAACGCTATGGTGCTGTCACAAGCTACCAAACTGAGTTGAAATGACAGTCACTGGAAGAAGCTGCTTTTGCCCGATGCTTTACCAAACCATATTGGTAAACCAACTGAGCCTTCTTTTTCTCATCTGCGAATACCTTGGTATGTGCACACATGTGCTCCGCAGAGGACAGGACCAAGATGAGTTACAGACACAGCTGGTCATGTCTGGCTTTTTAAGTGGGTGCTGAGGATTCAAACTCGGGTCCTCACACTGGCACAGGAAAGCACTCTTACCCACAAACCCATCTCTCCAGCCCCACAGACCAACTTTTCGTTTTGAAAGATTTCCCACTATGTAAGTCGACCCAACCGTAATGCTTTTCCACGACTCTTCTTATCAGAACACCACCAGGAACTGAGCAGCTTAAATCATAAGCAGTGTAGACATTCCTTGGTCTTTAAGGCCCTTTTCCTGCCTGAAACTCACAATGCAGCCTGGCTGGCCTTTAACTCAGAGATCCATCTGCCTCTGCAGGGATTAAAGGCGGGCATCACTGTTGGCTGGCCTGGGACTTCAAGGAAGGGAACCAGGGCTCCTCTACTGTGGAAAGTCATCTAATAAACAGAGCCGCAGCCAGGAACCAATATCTCAGTTTGAAAAGTTCTCTTTTTCTTTGAGGATGTTGGAAGAGACCAGGGAAGGCTAAATAAAGCAGCACTTAGTATTAATATTATTATATATATCCAACAGAGCTCATTCTTACCTCCCATGTCATCCTGATTATTGTCTGTCCAGCAAGTCAATGCTTATCACTCTACCCCATCCCCTTTCCTTTTAAAAGAACAAACTGGCTCTGTTTTATTCTCCTATTATCCTTTTGGTTGCTGTCGTCCAGGGTGTTGTTTAAGATGGGGTCTCTCATGACCGACCCGCACGGTGGTCACCTTTATTCCCTCACACTTGGGAGGCAGAGACAAGCTGATCTCCCAGTCTGAGCCAGCCAGAGTGACACAGAGAAAAATCCTGTGGGAGGGGGCAGGGGTGTTTGTGTGGTCCCTCCGCTTCCCTCTGCTCTGCCTTTTATTATTCTCAAGCGACTTGATCTCACTATCAAACTAAACGACCAAATGATAATACTCAAGCCTCTCACAGCAAGAAGTCTGGGCTGGCTGCTGGGTTTTTTCCCCCTTTAAAGATTTTGGGCATGTGGATATTGTAACCAATCTGAGCATGTTGTAACTATCCTAGGCCTCAAGCTTCTCCTCTGTAAAATGGATACACCACTCGAGACTTCAAAGAGCAGCTGTTAGGAAGAACAAACAACCCCAGAGGGACCTTGCTCAGTTCAAGGCCACACCTATCTGCAACTGGTGCCAGGGTTTCCGGCTCTGGCACCGTGCTCCTGGCCTTCTCTGATGCCAGGGCCTGCAGCGGTCACCATCCAGGTTTCCCACCATCCCATCTGTCACGCTTTTCTATGAATGTGTCACAGTGGGGTCCCCAGTGCTCACTCACACCAAGGATTATACAGCCATCATAAAAGCATGCAGCACTGAATGGGGTGTCAGAGTGGGGAAGCCTCAGATACCTGAAACCCTCTGGTCCTAAACAGGACAAAAGTGATGCCTTACTGCCCACCCTAAAGTGCTGTGGAAGAAATTTGTGTTTTTCTCTATATTTTTACAAAGAACAAGCAAGAGTAATAATGAAGACTCCATGGAGACATCGAGGCACAAGACTGAGATAGCACAGGGGGAAATTAAGGACTATATGTCTTCCTTCTGGCACCATGACACCACGGTTTCTAATTAAGCCACAAATCATAGTGTCTTCAAGTACGGAGATTCTTAGATCTCAGAGATCAATCCTCCCCCTAATTACATGCATCACAAACTGTTAAGTAACCAGTCCACGGTGTTTTGGCTCCTTGTGTTAGTTCACCAGAATTTAAGCTGTGATTCCCACGTGGGCGCTCTGTTTGAGAAGACAACATTGACTTGCTCATGGTTGTTTTCCTTTAATAAATTCTTGCCACAAGTGGACCAAGGCTGTTTTTAATTAAGGTCTTAACCAAAAGATCAACTGGAAAGCTCTGTCCCTCCCACAAGGGAGGACAAGCTTGTTTTGACCAGCTGTCCTAGATCCTTCTGCTCCTTCATCAAAGCCTGGATATCCTGTGGCAGTCCTGATAAACGGAGCAGCTACCATTATAACACACTCTGAAACTGACAGATGTGGGAGCGGCTTCAAAGGGAGGGATGAGCCCACAGCACTGTGGAGGAAGCACTTCCTAGAGGGAACTTCGAGACCACACTGAAAAATGAGGTGGCAGGGCTTCGCATTCTACAGAGATCTACTCCAGATTTGGGTCTCAAGTCGCCCAGGCTGGCCTTGAACTTCCAATTCTACTTGATCCCAAGGCATGCACCATGGGAGCCTGTTTCTGGGGCGCTGGGAACAGGAAGCTGAGGCAAGTCTAAGGCCACCCTGGTGGGGCTATCAAGACCTTATCTCAACCAACAAAACAAAACAATGGGTGGCTTCTAGAATTCTGTCCACTGATGATCTGTTTAAAACCTAGTTTTTGGAATTCCTCAGGAGCTCCTGAAGGTCTGGTTACATTTTATTTAAGGTTTTTTTTCTTTCTTCATGTTAAAATTTAACAAGGAATAGTTAAAATGCCATGTCAAAAATCAGTAAATAAGATAATTTATTTTGTTGTTCCTCTTGAGTTTACATATGTCCTGGATATTTTTATGTCAACTTGACACAGTTAAAGTCATCAGAATGGTCACCTCAAGAGAGAAAATGCCCCGGTAAGATCCAGTAATAAGGCATTTCCTTAATTAGTGATTGATGGGGGATGGTCCAGCTGAGGTGGGTAGTGACATCTCTGAGCTGGTGGTCCTGGGTTCTATAAGAAAACAGGCCCAGCAAGTCATAATGCGCACGCACCGTTCCATGGCCTCTGCGTCGTTTCCTGTCTCCAGGACCCTCCGTTTGAGTGCCTGTCCCAGCTTCCTTTGATGACGGACTATGACATAGAAGCAGAAGCCTTGGCTTTGCCCATGGTGTCTCATCGCAGCAATAGTAACTCTAACCAGGACAGCATATTACTGTTTTGTTTCCAAACGTGAATTTAAGTTGTATTTATTTATTTTTATGTGTTGTGGGTGCCTTGCCTAGCATGGATGCCTTCATTCATTTAGCAAATAATAATGGAGTGTCAACTAAAGATTCTGACTTCAGACAGTGAATGACAGGACAAGGAGTGAGGCAGAGTGGATGGCAGCAAAACGTGAGCACAAGCTCTTCTGAGACTCCACTAGGATGACAAGACACTACGCTGTGAGGCCAGGCTGCTCCAGGCAGAGAAAGCAGGGAGTGCAATGGCCCAGGGCAAGGCACAAGTTGGCAACACCTGCAACCCTTCCTTGGACAATTCTGTATCATAGACCCTTTCTCAAAGAAAGCTCCATGCTCCTAACACACCTGTTTAACATCCCCTCACAGAAGCCCAGGTCTCTGTGAGGCCCCAAGGGGAGCCTGTTCATTGCTCCTGCTAGACTCTGTTCTTCTCATCATTCACCCTGCAGGCCACACACAGATCTATGTGAGGGATTCTGGGCCAACGTTGTTCCAGAAAGCACCAAATTCAATCACAGCCACCACATAACCCTAACCGTTCCCTCATATGCTCAACCCCATGGAAGCAGGGCTCTCTCAACAGTTCACTGTGTTCTGGGGCAGGGTACACTTCTCCAGTCTGACAGTAGCTCTTCTTCCAGGCCTTCCCAGGCCAGTAAACCAAGAGGAGATAGCTACTATCTTTGTTCCTTGTTCAGACTCATTGCAAGACTTCTACAGCAGGTCAATTTTAGATAAAGTAGAGTTTTGTGAGACCTCCAATCTCAAAGTCAAATAATTCCATTGAAACACACATATTCTAGCCTGAATTGTTCTTCATAGGTGTTAGGAACAGAACTGTGGCCCCCCCACACCTCCAAGATCCATGTGCTGAAGCCCTAATCCCTGGACCTCAAAATGTTACTGCATTTGCAGACAGCACCTTTAAAGAGATGAAGTTATAAACCAAGGTCTTCGGGGCAGGTAGTGACACTATGCAACTGGTCTGTATGGAAAGTGAGGATACAGTAAAGGCACCTGTGCACAGCAGAGAGACACTCTGGGGACACCAACCTGGTGACACCATGACCTTGGGCTTTGGGTCTCCAGAACTGCCAGGGTACATTTCTATCATTTAGCTGGAAGTGGCCCCAGAAAGCACAAGGTTGTAGAGATAGGGAGCAGTGGCCAAAGTCAGCTAAAGCTCCCTAGGAAGCACTCAAACCGGAACTCCAAGTGCCACTCACTCATCCAATGGCATCCATTCCCCCAGGGTGAGGCTGTTCCTGAAGCATCAACTGTCCTGACTTACAGGGTGCTGTGGGCGGCAGAGGCACTAGGAGGCCACTGGTGAGACCACCAGGCAGTGAGTACCATGTGCACCTAATGTTGGAGCCATCATCACCATCGAAGCTTGCACAGAGCTGGCTGGAAAATGGAGGAAGTCAAGGGACAAGCTGTGGGACCAGAGTGTTCCTTCAACAGACCACACACAGTACAGGGCCAAAAACACCTTTAAGGTCATAGAAGCTAGCAAGCATCTACAGGGGACTCATTTTGTGTGTTGTATGCATATGTATGAGTGTGGAGGCCACAGGTCAACATCAGCTGTGTTCCTCAGTTGCTTTCCAACTACACACACACACACACACACACACACACACACACACACACACACACACACAAGTATTTATTCTGTGAACCATGATGTGCATGTGGCAAGTACCTCACAGGAGTTGGTTTTCTCCTTCCACCATGCAGATCCCAGGAACCAATCTCAGGGGTTCAGTCTTGGAGGAGTATATTTACATGCTGAATCACCTTGACAGCTCTCCCCCCTTTTAGAAATGTGTATGGGTTGTTTTGCCTGCCTGTATGTCTGTGCACCAGTGTGTATACCTGATGCCCAAAGAGGCCAGAAGATGTCAGATCATGTGGATGATGGCAATCAAACTCAAGTCCTCTCTTTGGAAGATCAGCCAGTGCCTTTAACCACTGAGCCATCTCTCCAGCCCCTCCACCTTATATTTAAGACAGGGTTCATTGCACCTGAGGACTATAGACATGCAGGGTTTGGGGATGTGAACTCAGGTCTTCATATATAGACACCAGTGCTTTGCCCAGAGCCACTTCTCCAATCCCTCCCCTATCAATGGACTTGTTTTGAAATCACAGAGATGTAGATGCTTATGGCAGTCTATGACAGCTGCTTTCCTCCCACAAGGTTGGTATGAGTGTCCTTACACTGATGAGCCTTGAACACCGTGTCTCTACATTCTCATTCCTGAACTGTCTCTGAGGGTTTTTCCTTTTGGGGGTGTGTATGTCTTTTCCCAAGTGAATCTCCAGCCACCGTCCCAACCTTTTCTGTTCGTTAATGGATCCTCAACACTAAAAGATGCCACCACGCATGAGCAACACACGGGGT
This sequence comes from Uromys caudimaculatus, assembly GCA_028551405.1. Classification (NCBI taxonomy): domain Eukaryota; kingdom Metazoa; phylum Chordata; class Mammalia; order Rodentia; family Muridae; genus Uromys; species Uromys caudimaculatus. The sequence goes on along the minus strand of CM052714.1, from coordinate 30,062,187 downwards.
TCAAATCCCATCTCACCACCTCACTGGATTTCTAGGCGATCTCTGACATCACCCATACAAAGGATTCTCTCTCTCCTGCCCAGCTTTGCCTCTGGAATGCAGTTTCTGGATGTCACAACGGTTGTTACTAACCCCATGGTGAGTAGCTACTCCCTCCGTGTACGAAACATTCCCTTATGAACAAGGAGAGGGGCTCATGAAATATTAGAAGCTTGTATGACTCAGGAGGGGTCCCTCTCTGAGGCTATGTAGGCTGGGGACTGATGGAAAAGAGAGTCTTGGGTGTAACTGCCTGCAGTGTTACACAGAGAATTCCAGCAATGCAGCTACTGGTCCTCAGCCAGGCTGGGGTGGGCTCTACGGTGCCTCAGCTGCCTGAGTCTCCTGTGTTCCTAAAAGTCACCTCTCACTTGGACTCCTTTAAATCAACTCAAATTGGCTCACCAAACTAGGTTTGGACGGTGTTGCGTCTTTGGTTTGATGTCTTTGCTTGCTTGGAGGAGGTAGACATTGTTAATGTCTCCCTAGGGAGTCACATCACGTCAGTTTATTTGAGCTACATTGTGAGACAAATGAATATAACTATAGAACACATTTTGTAAATCACTTTCAGAAATTATTTTCTTCCTTATGGCAAGTAATTACTCGAGATGTATTATTTAACACTTTGTAAAGTACAGTATCTGAGATAAAGTTATGCCTAGAGCTGGTAGCGCATGGGCAATAGGTAAGTGGAGTGTGGTGGCATGCACCTGGAATCCCAGCACCGGGGAGGTAGAAACGGGAGGCTGCTGGGACTTGCTGGTCAGTAAGCCTACCTGAGTTGGTGAGTTTCAGGTTTGGGGAGAGGACCAGACTCAAAAAATAAGACAGAGTAATTGAGGAGACACCAAGCTTCAAGCACTAGGCACGACATGCAAGTACAAGCACCAATACTACAACAATACAAGAATCAGTGCATGCCCCACCCCCCAGGATCCCTTCCCCATCTCCTCATACAAGCACAATGCCAGAACACATTTTCTGTTTGTGTCTCCTACCCACAAATCTGTCCTTTGCATCTGATCTGAGCCCCATCGGACACTGTGGCCATTACTCTGTAGTCTGATGTACGACAGCAAAGCCCGTGTTCTTCTTCCCTTGTACAGACAGGTTGGTTTTTATGGCAGATTGCAGCAATCTCAGCACGCCATTTCTGTGGAAGCTGGGAACCCTCAGCTTTTTTCTCAAAGGAAGCACGTCATGGCTTCTCTTTGGCAAATCTGAGTTGCCACAGTTATTATTTTTGTGCTTGAGGCCATTATTAGGCCATTTAGGTTTCTTGAACCCAAATACTGTGAAAGCCATCAGTCTGCTAAGTGGATGTCTCAGTAACTAATGGGTGGGGTAGCTCATCCTATGTCTGCACGCTGGATGAAGGGATGAACCGCAGCCAGAAGCAGTACTTTATTACGCTTATCATTACCAGTGTACAATTTAACTTATGAACCGTGGTTATTTCTATTGTATCTCATTTAATACTTTTGGTTGAACAAGGGCTACTAAACATTCAGAAAGTGAAACTGCAGCTACAAGAGAACTACTGTATTGACATTTGAGGTTAGTTCACTCTTTCATGTAAGGGGAATTGCCTTATCTATGTCAGATTGTTTAAATATATTCCTCAACTGCATGGCTCAGATGCCAGTAGTGCCTTCTACACCCTAGTTATGACAATCAAAAATGTCTGCAGTCATTCTCAATTCACCTGAGGGGACAAAACCATCCCCAGTTGAGAACCAAGGGTCTAGGAAGACCGCTTCTACCTCGAGTCTGCTTTAGCAAATCAAATGTCCCCCAATGTCCTAGAGTTTTAAAAAAATTCCACTGCAGGGCACTGAACACATGGCTTAGTTTTTAAAAGTACTTGCTGTTCTTGCAAAGGACCCAGGCTCAGTCCCAGCACTGATGTGGCAGCACTGATGTGGCAGCACTGATGTGGCAGCTCCTAACCATCCTTAACGCTAGTTCCAGGAAATCTGACATCCTTTTCTGGCCTCTGCACATGCATGCACACAAATACACATACATGAAGGCAAAACACTCATCCATATAAAAATGAAACAAAAATCATTAAAATTAAGCTGATAATTGCAAGGTAACTCCCAATAACAATATGTGCACAAAACCCCATTTGACCAAAATCATCCCAAGTATATTCACAGTATAGTTAAACAAAGACGTATCTATCTTTTACATTTAAAAAAGTTGAGTCAGAAGACTGCTTCTGGCTTCTCTTGCTTACTTGCCACAGCAAGAACCAACTTTATGAATCCTTCTTTTAAAAACCATCAAGTGTGGTCACGTGTGTGGATGCCCTCGTGCATGTGTGTGCACATGCTTTTGGAAAGGCTAGAGCACCATCTGGGTATCACAGTTCCCACATCCTTTGAGTCAGGGTCTGTTTGGCCCAGAGCTCACTACATTCTTAAACCTAGCAAGCCCCAGAGTCCTCACCTCTGCTTACACAGAGCTGGGATCACAAGTAAACACCACCATGCCTGGCTTTCTTTTTTTTTTCTTTCTTTTTATCTAAGTTCTGGGGCTCAACCTCGAATGCTCACCCTTGAAGCCAGTACTTGACTGACTGTGCCATCCCCTAGCCCTTTGCTGATCCACTCACACCTTTTTCCCCAGTCCACTTTCACTCTAGGAGGTGAAATTATCCCACATTACAGACTTGCCCAGCTCCCAGAACACATGAGATCTTAAACCCAAGCAACACTGAAGTCCAAAGCTAACCTCCTCTTTGGGGATTGGGTGAGTCTCCTTCTGACCCCGTCACCTCTCCTCACCTGCAACTTCAAAATAAGATTGAAGTACTTCGCAGCATCATTAAGAACAGAGGCAACATTCAGTGAGCTCTTGAAGTCCGGTTCGAGAGCTCAGTAGCAGACTGAAGCCTTGAACAGCAAAACTCCCTGTGGTTTTGTGGACAGACCGAGTGGAAGGTAGCCTTAAATCTCTCTGAGCCCACAGGTCCACATCTGGGACCTGCAGCCCAAGACTGATTACACAGCAAACCTCACTATTGTCTGTGACCCAGGAGACCCTTCTTCCAAGCGGCCTCCCAATGTCTTGGCTCTTCATTCAAATAACGGCCACAAGGTCTTGCAGGACAAACGGGATCACACATGTCACTGACCTGTGTTGTAGAGATAGCTTCCACCAAATTACTGTTTCGAACTGTTAGGAGAAATGAGTGAATACACAGAATTTGGTAATTCAGTCAGTACTGGTTAAGGTATTAAGTCTTTGGGCTACAAAGCCTCATTGGGAGGTTGGAATGGCTATAAAAGGGGCACCGGGAGAGTTTGGGATTCCAGTTACAAGAGATGCCACCAGGTTGAAGTCATTCCACATGTTCAGGGAATGCAGGTGCAGCGGCAGCAAACACTGCTCCCTACCTCATCCCATTGCAACAACAAAAGCCAACACTCATGGAGAACCATCATTCTAAGGAAGCTCCAGGCATATTACTCCATTTTCTTCGCTTGACATCTCAGTTCAGAAGCTGCTGGGAGCTGGCTTGAATGCCAATAATCCAGACTCTCTGAAGAGAAAAATGTCTTGCCCATCATTTCATGAAGCCACATTTAGATTCTAGGTCTAATTTCAACAGATATCAGCACAGCTTAGCTACAGTTACAGTGGACAGATCATTTGTCAAGAACGGAAAAAGCCAGGATGCCAGGGCAGTTGTGGTGGGGGAAGGGAGGATGTACGTATTAGTAAATTAAAGCCCTTGGGAGGACAGAAGGCAGAGCCCAGGTCAGGACTCCAGGCACAGAGGCCTCAGTGGTCACAGCCCTGGGAAGGCCGACCTGTGGCCATAATGCCAATGTGAGGCTAGATGGTGATCTGACAGATACTGCCCACGGGGAGGCTGAAGATGGCATAGCTATCCCAGACTTCAGACCTAAGAAGCATGTCCCCAACAAAATACTCATGTGTGTCCTCGATCTAGACGAAATAGGCTTTCATAAAGTTAGGAGCATAGTCGTACAGTAAATGCAAGAAGCCTTTAATTAGGAGCCTTTTATTTCTTAGTATTGTGATTAGACTCAGGGTTCTGAACATGCCAGGCCCCTAGGACTCTATCATTGAGCGATATCCAAGTACCCTCTACGGTCTAAGATAAAAATCATATAATATGGATTACTGGTAAATAAGTAAACAAAGCAAAACCATGTTCTTATGCCTTATGACACGGACTTAATTAAGTGCCTCCATTTAACTGTTGATAAAACATGCATTAAAGGACATAGGATGTGGGGCTGGAGATGGCTCAGCTGGTACAAGCTCTGCCATTGTGAGGAACTGAGTTCAAATCCCCAGGTGAAGCTGGTTGTACATTGTTGTTTGTCTATAATCTCAATGCTCTATGGCAAGATGGAGATGAAGACAGGTGGACTGCCAGAAGTTTTTGTAAGAGACCTTCACCGTACAAGGTGAAGACCAATACTCAAGATTGTCTTCTGGCTTTCACACTCATACACACTCATACACACTCATACACACACACACACACACACACACACACACACACACACACACACATACGGGGTTTCTGAAAAGACAAGCAAACTTGAATAAATATCCTACACGAACACCAACTAAATTATGAAAAGCCCACTAAAAAACTTACCATTTCCATTCTAGGGCATAAGGTTTCAGCAGTTATTCTGCGAGATATCTTAAATTATAATTCAAATGGACTTATGGTTACAGGCCTCTGGGTCCATCTTACACACACAATCAATACATTACTACTAATAAATAGGATTACTTCGAAGGCTGATGGGAGATCACTGGGCCTTGTTAGGGAGTCAGCCTCAAAGGTCCCCAAAGAAAAATCTCTTTCCTGATGTTCACCCAAGAAAGCTAGCAGAAAACCATAGAGAGTAAGACTCGAGGGCTCCCTTACTTAATGAGAAGGGAGGTTTCCACCAGGCCCAAACTGAAGCCAGATAGCTATGAATGGAGCCCAACACATAAACTTACACCACTGAGGGGAAAGAGGGTACTTCTCTAAAACAATTATTTGGGAATCTCACATCACATGCTCCAATAGTGCTCACCTTCCAGTCTTCACATGTCTACCCCCTTCTCCACCCTATACCTCCCCAAAAGTGTACTTTGTGTGCTTTACATATTCACTGGAGTATGGTCAAATTGCTAGTGGCCAGCCCCGAAGAGAAGATGAGTCTTTCTCTGCCTGTGGCTGGGCCAGAAGGCATCAGCTGAGGAGAGCTGTGGGGTAGATAACTAACAACCGTGCACTACAGCGCTGAGAACTGCAGAGCGCCCCTTCCCACACACGCGGCGTCCACCCACATGGGCTTCAGTGGTAACACAGGCCTTAGACATCAGCATGGTCCTTAGCAGCTGCCCAGACCATGCCTCAACATGGTCTCAGGTGGTTTACACATGCCACTCCCATCGGCATGGCCCCCCAAGGCATCAAAGCCTGAGGACATCACCAAGGGGCTTCTCTGGGGCAGCAGCACAGACCATAGACACCAACATGGCCTCCGATGGCATCGAGGATCATGGTGGCCCTTCAATCCACAAAGTGAACCTTTCTTCATCCCTAGCCTCCATCACTGCCTAGAGCTAGGGGACTCCCCAGCTGGGCAGCCAGTCTAGCAGGTCTGGAGGCTGAGTCTGTGTCCATAAGCTCCAGGCTGCTGTACACCATCTCGCTGATCCTACTGGGCAATGATAGCATGCAGACCCCAGTCCTCTCTCTCCTGTCACCACCATCACATCACCAGTTCCGCCTCTGTCCATACTGCAAGTACCACTCCAATCTTTCCCACCTCTCCATCCCATATTTGTCTGTTGTAGTGGTGCTTGGGTGTCTTCCAGCACTTGCTTTGAGGGCACTTTTAAAATAACCTAATGTCATAGTTCAAGTGTGAGCTATGTAGATGATAGACTGCCTCATCTACACACATGCACGCACACCCACACAGACAGCAGACAGACAAACATGAGTTGTCTTGGTTTTAAAAGGCTCCTCCTCAGGGAAGCAGTACTACTGGATTTCCCACAGATCTGTCACTTCTCTGACAGCTAACCACATCACACTGTTCTTGAATAGGTAGACAACTCCCAGGGTTGTGTAGATGTCTCCTCTGGCCAGAATGTCTAGGAAGTTATTACCTTTATGGTGTGGTTATTCTTTAGCTCCTGTGGGGATTAGTTCAAGAACCTTGCTGTGGTCCCAGATCCAAAGATGCTAAGTCCTTTAAGCAAAATGGCACTGTCTTGGCTTCTCTCTTCCACAGGACCTCCTGTCGTCAGTCATCCTCATTACCTCATACAATATTAACCGAGCTGTTACTCTACTGCAGTGGTTCTCACCCTTCCTAGTACTGCTGCGACCCTTTAATACAGTTCCTGTTGTGGTGACCCCAACCATAAAATTCTTTTCATTGCTACTTCATAACTATAATTTTGCTACAGTATCTTTGTTTTCCGATGGTTTTAGAAGACCCCTGTGAAAGGGTCATTGGACCAAGTTGAGAACTGCTGCTCTACTGTATTGTTTAGAGGGCACAGACAAGAAGAAAAGTCTGCATATGTTTAGTGCAGATGCATTTAAAAGTACATTGTCTCCTTGCTTGAATTTATGGACGGAGAGGCTGTGGATATGGGGGTCTGTCTTTTAAACCACAGACCCACCACTGTAAGAGAGCTGGCGAGTGGAGGAAATGGTAAACACCAGTATAAGAAGCACCTGATAGCTCACGTTAAGTAAAATAACCAAGGTCATAGGGGACTTAAGGGGAAAGAAAGGTCCTAATAGAGAAGGAGACAGGATGATAATACATATGTCCTGCTCTCTCAGGGCATACAGAAATACACATTTATACACACACATGCAAAATAGTTATTTACACAAGATGACATTTAGTTAATGAGACCACTTATAAACTCCGATGCCCTAAGACTGTAACAGAGCTGAAGCATTCTTATGTAGTGACATGGTGGCTGTCCTAATATGTCCATACAATGCACTACTCCTGTGATGCTAGTGACACTGATGTAAATAAGCCCATGTTGCCAGTCACACAACAGCAGAAAGGTGCACAATTGTGGATACACACAATATTCAATAATGAAAATATATTTATTACTTACTAACTTCGATATAGACTATGTTATACTTTTTGTGTGTGTGCTCGTGCATGAGCACACGTATCTTCATGTGTGAAGATACATATGACCAGGTACAGAGATCAACCTCAGGATTTCTCCACCTTGTCTTTTGAGACAGGGTCTTTCACTGGTACCAGGGACTCACTGATTATGTCAGACTGGCAGGCCAGTGTGCCCAAGGGATCCTCCTGCCTCAACTTCCCCAGAGCTGGGATTACAAGTATGTGATACCATACTTCATTTTACTGAGTCAATTACTCCCCCGACCTATAATTATATCTCTTATCAATAATTTAAGTGTAGTCCTACTTACATGGTGACCAAGTCTCTTGACTGCACGAAAAGGCTTTACCTAGTGTGTGTCTTATGCGCTCCGAGTCTGTTAAGGACACTCAGTAACATTCAACAATGGCAGCATCACCAGACGACGAGATTCACAATACACAATAGCAGTGACGGCAGCGGGCGCGGGGGCAGCAGGGTTAGTTTGTGCTGTATGCCATGAATGACAGTGTCCTCATTAGCAGTTGATGAAGGGCTATTTGTGGCCATCCAATGTAGTGCTATTTAAAATGGTAACAGCTAGAATCAAAAATAACAGGAATCAAGTGGGAATAACTAAATACCTTCTGGTATATCCCATGAGTGGCCATCATCAAGAATAACACACATCAGTATACTCTGATAAGGAGAGACATCTAACTGTGTGGAGTAGAATTTGCAAGCTGGTTTATATTCCTTTTGTATTTTAAAATCAGCTGTTCTTTTATATTAAATATATATTTGCAAATGGATATGAAATGGACAAGACTAGCATTTTATTGCAGTTCCCTCTGGGAAAGAAGCAGAACTTCAGGTATTTAAACTTTTCACTCCACTTTCTATTTTCTGATTTTAAAAAGAAAAATCATGTCCTAGAACCAAGTATTTTCTATATAAACAAAGACAGTGTTCCCTATCAGAGTGAGGGAGGTGGACACCTCAGTAACCGTCCCACATATTCCTTGGACAGCTGGCGAGACTTCTGCCTCCAAGACCCACTCCAGAACGGGGCCATCACAGCAGGGCAACACTAATGGGACCGTTCAACTCATTTATTCTTCCTCTGATAAGCACGAAAATATCTGTAATTGTCTGCTTGGCAGTATTATTTCCTGAGCTAAATTAATAAGTATGCATTTTAAGTTTATCTATCAGCCTTTGGAACTGCGATTTAACACAAACCAATCTTCCAGAGCAATAAACATTATGTCTAAGTCTGGAAGGTGGGAGCAACGTCTCTTCCGACAGTGATCACTCTCAGGTCCAAAGATCGCAGGAGACTGCCTTTCTTAAAAGGATGGCCAAGTGATGGTATTTTTACATGACTGTTCATATAACTGAAGACATGAAAGCAAGACTCCAGCAGAGTCGGCAGATAACGAGCCTGCCAAGCCTGCCACCCTGAGTCTCATCCCCCGGACCCAGAAAATGAGAACCAAGCCCCCAATTTACCTTCCAACATCCCTCACACACACAGCAACTAACTGGATGTGACTGACTCAAGACTTCATCCCGTTGATGACCCAAACACTAGATTCTGACAAGTATTTATGAAACTCACTGATACTAAGGCAGTATGGCTCTTATTTTTATTTCTTTGCTCTGTAAGTCAGGAGAAGAGACCTCAAGTTCTGCCCCTAGGGCTGCCTTCAGGAAGAGTGGTAGTGCTGAATGGAACTAGACGCTCATGGGTGGTGGGTATCTAAGGGCCACCTTTTCTATACAGAAAGGCAAACTGAAAAGCCAAGGAGAGAAGCCGATCCTGACATGCATCCACAAGACAGGAAGCGAGAAATGAATACCACCTGCCTTCCTTTCACGGCCCCTAGAGTAAAACCAACCACAAATGGCGACCTCCAAACGACTGCAGTTGACAAAAGAGGAAACACCACCAGCAGAGACTGTTTTTAGAGAACCTAGACACACCTGGATCATGAGGCTCTCGTCATCTTTCCCATGCATGGCCAAGACCTTGCTCAAAAAGAATGTACACGGAGTTCCAAATACTCCTCCTAATGTGTAATTCATGCTTGTAAACTGAATTATGACTACTGAATGGACAGATAACTTATAATTCATGATTGAGGATAGAGCAAGGTGCAAGGTAAAGTATTTCTACCAAGCAGATTTGGCCTTTTCTTAAAAGAAAACCAAAAACAAAAGCATCTCATCTCTCTGCCTCTGTCTCTGACACACACAAGGAATATTCCTTTTTTTAAAAACCGTTTCCCTCCTTCTGTGGTATTGGGGGAAGGGTTTAGGGCCTGGTACAAGCTAGGCAGGCACTCCACCATTGAGCTATATATCTTCAGCCCTTTTATTTATTTACAAAATAAAAGTTTTAACAAATCAAAACGTTAGAGTCTATGCTTCTTGTTCTAATTTATATGACGGTAACGCCTGTGCAAACTGAATCCCAAAGTTTTCATACAACGAACTGGGTTGTTTATTTAATGCCTTGGCTTTTCTAATGAACTTGGACAGGGCAGAAATTACATGGATATTTATCCCGCGGCTACGCGGTGCCCAGTTCCCAGCTGGACTCTTTCCCATGGTCTACCATTTCATTACTGCTCACAGTATCTTTAAATACTCAAACTACCAAACATGTAAGGAGAACCACCATTTCATTTCCAAATAAGCCTTGTGTGCTTGGCTGGCAATTTGATTACACACATAAAGATTTTTAATGGGAGCAGATAAAATAACAGCTAAGAAATTAAATTAAGATTAACAATGGTAAAACAGACAGACTGCAAGTGACTGGACAGTAGAACATACTGGGTACAGGCCTGTAACTATCACTTAGGAGATGGAGGCAACAGTTCAAGGTCATCCTTGACCATATAGTGTTCAAGGATAGCCTAGGCTACATTAAACTTTATCTCCAAATTTAAAAAAAGTCTCCAGACAAAGATAGTAGTTTCATGTTTAATGATGAAAAGTCAATGAAAGACCAAGAATTTCTGTTAGTCGGAACCCTCCCTGTCATCCCTCTTAAACCATGGTTGGTCCATACAAGGACAAGCCTACAAAGTGTTGCCATCTTGAATTACCGAATCATACCCAGGTATGTAAACTCTGAGGCTAGAACCACCACACAAGCAACACTTAAAGATATCACAGAATACTGCAGCCCAATCAAAGCCCCTTGGGTTCTCCCAGACCCGTTTCCCCAAGCACTGGCTCTCATACTGGTCATCAAATAAGCTATTGGTTCTGACACTGGACTCAATAGGTCTTGGGACCCTAGATGAAAAAACATTCAGAACAAGTTCCAAAATGCTAACACTGGTTTATGGCCCCTCATCATGAGCCACAATGCACAAAATGTATCAGAGACAGTAACAGAAGTGAGTACTTATTCTTTATTAGTTATAAGGCCACATAGGATAAGGAATTCTCTGTGTTCTGATACTGCTTTTCCTAACACCAGGTGACACACAGGGTCACTCTCTACATTCTTGTCAATTAAGTTAAACAACTCAGCGCACCCAGTGGCTGACACTGCCACCTAGGGAAGGCAAGCAGAGAAAAGTTGCTGCTAGCTGCTCAGTTGCCCTGAAACGGAGGCGGGACTGAGCAATACTGCTATAGATGCGGAAGACAAGAACTTCAGAGTGTTCAGCCATGGGCAGAGTGCAGCCAGCACATATCATAACTACCTGCTATCCTGGCAGGAACCAGGAGGAAATAGGCCATAGAGAGAAGACGATATCCCCAAACTATCCAACTGTGAAGTGGTATACTGGACTTAAAAATCAAGTGGAACAGTTTATTTGAGCAGGACAATGACAACGTAAGTTACTTCTCTGCAGACTTTATGTCTTTCTGTTCTGAGTTACAGAGAGGCTCCTTGCAGCAAACTAATATTATGCTGGCCATATAAAACAGACAGCGTACCATCTACCAAGACTGAGAAGTAGAGAGCTATAGTGTGGTCTGCAAGGGCAGCTGGGCAATTCAAAGGGAAAATTCAGGACGAGGAACCGCTTGCTTGCAAACTTAAAATGTGTAAATATTAGATGATAATTTAAAATATTAAAAACTGCTTGCACACACAAAGATACATATGTCCGTTTAGGGCCAGGAGACAGTTTAGGTAATAAAACTACATAAGATTGAGGACTCGAGTTCAAGTCCCAGAACCCATGTTCAGAAAGCTAGGTATGGTAGTGCATGCCTCTAGGAGGTAGACACAGGTAGCTCCGTGAGGCTTAACAGCTAGCCATGGTAGCCTATTTAGCAAGTTCCAGGCCAATGAATGACCGACCAAGTCTTAAAATTTTAAAAAGAGAGATGACACTTGAGGAACATCTGAGCTGGCCTTCCACATGCACACACACCAATACACTTACAAAAATATTTATGGTACATAGAGAAGAGCTGCACATATGATCCCTGTAACACCCCTTTCTTCAAGGTCTAGTCCAGTGGTTCTCAATCAATGGTGCTTTTGCTCCCAGGACATTTAGAAATGTCTGGAGCTAATGTTCATTGTGACGGCTGCTAAGAGCATGGAGGCCAGACATACTAGGTGTCCAAATGCACAGGACTGTCTTCCTCAACAAGGTCTTAGTGGAGTTGCTCTATTTTAAACTTTTCCAAGGCTGTTTTCCTGTCCTCCTGAGCCCCCAAGTCTAGATGCCTAAGAAACATCATTGATAGCTTTTCACTACCTTGTACATCTCTTCACCATCAGAGAACACCGCTCCAGTCTACTGAGACACTCCTGGAAGGCCACACAAACCAATTACTTACCTCATGAGCCCCCTAGAGTTCCAGGACACACACACACACACACACACACCAAAAAGGGAGTGTTCAACGAGGTGATTTTTCACAGTTTCATTTCCTGGAAAGTTAGACCCAAACTGGGCCTGTCCTATCTCAGGAAGAGGAAAGTACAAACTCTTGTTTCCTATAAACAATATCTCATTTAATCCAGCCGGCCAACCAGCCAATGAGACCGAAGCACTATTTTAGGCAAGTGTGTCTCACCGATGTAACCGGTGAAAGGTCACACACTGGTAACCGGGAAGGGATGCTTCTTGAGTCAGTTTGCCAAGTCCCAGGCTCCTTCCATACCCTACTGCTGTGTCATGGCTCTCCAGGGCTGAAAACGCACCATTCCCAGATTCAGGGTGTCTGAGATGCTAACAAGCAGAGCAGTAACACAAACTGCTGGAAAGCTTAGGACAATATTAATGTGATTGTTACACATGTTGCTACCCAATATAGCAACAAAATCAGTCCATTCAAGGAGTGGTGCAAACAGGTTTCAACGTGTCACATATTTTAAAAAATTAATTGTAGATATTTAGAATCTACTTGGCTCTATCCTCCAAAACATTCTCATCATCTAAACATTTCAATTTGACACAGCATAAGAAAGCAGTTTTGGGCCGGGCAGTGGTGGCGCACGCCTTTAATCCCAGCACTTGGGAGGCAGAGGCCAACCTGGTCTACAGAGTGAGTTCCAGGATAGCCAGGGCTACACAGAGAAACCCTGTCTTGAAAAACCAAAAAAAAAAAAAAAAAAAAAAAGAAAGCAGTTTCAAGACTTTTTTTCCTTATTAGCAAAATTAAAAGAGCACAGCAAATTAGGAAGAAAGGGGCCACATTGATCTCAGACATAATTACATGACTTGTCCTTAAAAATGGCACTCCCCTGCTGGTCCTCTGCTCTGTGACACAGCAAAACCCCAGCCCTCTGTCAGAGCAGCCTAGCTGTTATGCACAGGCCTGGTAAAGCATCATAAATAACATCTGATGGCTTGTCTCTGGGAGCCCTGACAGTATTGATCCCCCCCCCAATCAGTCTGATGAATCTGACTTGTCTTCATATTACACAGGGAGAAGCAAAATTATGAAAGGTTTCTGTGCCTCTACACCTATGTGGTTTTCCCTCCAAAAACTAGAACACTAGGTTTTGGCCTGTGGTTTCTGAGCAATTCTACTTAACTTCTATGCCAGAGCCGAGAACATTCCCAGGGCTCAGCCCCAGACCCTCAGGAAGACCGTAATAAATATTCCTCCCCACCACCAAGGATTCCCTCCACACACGAGATCCACACAATTAGGGCTGTGCTAAGCCTCAACTATTCTTCCAGCCCCCATAGTTACATATCTCAAGTCAAAGATCTAGTAATCCCCACCCCCTTAGGAAATTATGTCAATTCTATAGTATCCATGACCTCAAAGATATGCCCTAGCTCTCTTCCAATTCAAGTCCAGTTCCCCATTCATTTGGTTATCTGTTCCTGGAGACCAGAGCAACAGAACAGAAAGCCTACAGTTAGGACTAAACCACTCAGAGCAGGGCATGCAGTCGGTGTTGGTGCCTGGACACAGCAAACTCTCCCACTTTGACCTCCCAAACTTAAGATCCTCAGTCATTGTGGCAAACTTCTTGTTTGCCTGTATCACCTTTGGGTTGTATGTGTGATTTGTGTATTCATGTGGCTGTATGTGTGTGAGTGGGTGCATGCAGAAGCCAAAGGAATTATCAGGGGTCTTCCTAGACTACTCTCTACCTTATTATTTCTTTTCCTCCTCTTCTTCTTTCAGAAGATCTCACTGTGTATCTTCCTTGCCTGGAATTCAGAGATCGGCCGGCCAGCCTCTCCCTTCTGAGTGCTGGGATGAAGGCATGCGATACCATGTCCAGCTATACCTTATTTCCTGAGCCAGGGTCTCTCCCTGAGCCTGAAGCTCACGAACAGGGCTAAACTCCAGAGATCAACCTCCTGGCTTTCTGCCTCTCCAGAGCTGGGTTTTAGACATGTGCTGCCATACCTGGCACCCTGGGTTTTGTGTAACACATCTTTGGATGGTTTGCCTGGCAATGACCTAGAAATATGGAAGCTGGTAGTAACAGAGTGGGCATGAAGAGCTTCAGATCTATTCTCTAAAATAAAAGACGGGTTGAGCATCAACTATTCTCTACAAGATTCTTGCCTGCTGAAGAAACTTTATTAGTGACTGCCTACATATTTCACAAGATCAGATGTCACACTTCCAACTAAGGTTAGGGATGGATTTAGAAATCTTTACCTGGATCAAATGCTGAAGGCTAATCTTACTACAGGTTGGATATCCCTAATCTGAAATCTGAAAGACTTTAAGAATCTGAAACATCCTAAAATGGTGTCCTACACAAAATTATTAGAAGCAACGTGTAAAATGACCTTAAGTCTGTGTCAACAGTGCAGATTAACTGGTATTTAGACCCACTCCTAAGAGCACTGCATTATTTATTTGCAAATAGCACGGTATTAGAAACAAGCAAACAAACAAACATACGGCACCCTGCCAGGCATGGTGTTTCCTACAATCTCAGTATTTGCATAGAGGCAACAGTTAGGATTAGCCTTGGCTACACCGTTAGGCAAACGCTGGCCTAAGCAGTCAGTGGCTGTCTTAAAGTCCCAAATCGAAACACTTCCTGTCCCGAGCACTTTGAATGAAGGTTATTTAACCTGCACCAGGTAAACCGATAACTGTTTCCTTTTGAATAGGTGTTTTGGTTTCCTGCTATGTAAGGCCACAGAGGATAAAGAGGAAAGAAATAAGCTGTGACTCTGGGGGCAGTCTCTGTGGCCTTAAGTTTGGTTGTCCCTAAGCCAGCCCCTTAACCCCTGGCAGCCGGAGTCCCCCTGTGTGGAACAAGAATGGTAACAATATCCACTTCATAGGTTGCCACGCAGCTAACGTGCTAAGGCGAGGAAGCCACTTAGTCTAGTGCCCTCGATACCCATGGGCACTCTATAAACACTGGCTATTATTATCCCACAGACCATCGACTGCGAGTGGCATCCCTTAAGCCAAATCTGGCCTAGAGACCTATTTTGTTTGGCCTTCACACTTTCCTCTTCAATCAAACCAACGTTTTTAAAACTGGTAGACGTTTAGACTAGATTGAATGGCTGGCAACACAAAGGAATACGCTGGCCTCTGGCATCCGCAGCCCAAGACCAGGGACCTAAGCACCCCTTAGACAACACTCACTTTCTCTACAAAAACAGCTGTCCCACTTTCCCCTACTCCCAAGTTGTCCCTTACTGTGCCTGTTCATGGAATCAACAACCCCTATTCTAGACCAATTTTTTTGAAACAGGGTCTCACTTTAACCCAGACTGACCTTGAGCCCAGCAATTCTAAGTATTTCTAGACCAATTCTACTAACATCCCCAACTGTCTTCTTATCCCCCATACTGATACCAGTCTAACTAGTGGCCCTCATGACAATTAAGTCTCATATGCAAACTGTATAGAGCACATTAAAGAAGCCAGTTTCCTCTTTCCACCTCATCCAATGGGCAGCACATATCAACATTGTCTGGGGCATTAAAGAAAAGATACATCTGTGTCTTACCCTAGTCTGGGTAGGACCCAGGGATCTGTATATTTTTTAGTGTCCCAGAAGATAAAGATATGGTCTCATGTAGCCTGGGTGGCCTTGAACTTAATATACCGCCCAAGTTTTAATCTTCCTGCCTCCACTTCCCAAATGCTGGGATTAAAGGTATGTACTACCATGCCAGGATTCACCCAACAACATTTTAAGGTGCACACTGATATGCCCTGAGATGAGCCACTGCAAGAACCATGGCCTCTGGCTCTGAAAACCAGGTGAAGTCTAATGACCCTCATTCTCTCCTGTGGTACTTCCTGTCTGCATAGTACATAAGACTAGACGAGTCTTGCTTTCTTTCCATCTCTTGTTTAGTATTGCTTGCAGATCGACTCGTATTTAAAGCTTGTCTTCCCCACACAGACTGTAAACTCACCAGTGGGCAGAGCCCTCACATTCTTTCCTATCTCCAACAGAGCTAATGGGGCACCAAGCACATTGAGGGCATCTAACAAAAACATCTCAAATGGTTCATTCTCCTATCAGAAAGGCCGTGCAAAGAGCACGTGGAGAACCAGCTACACTGATCCCTGGCCAGGATGGCTTCGTAAACGGCAAAGCCCAAAACAATAAGGATAAAAGGGAGTCTGTGATACATCAGAAAAGCCCGACGTCACTTACGGAAGTGGTCCAAGGCTTGGGGACTCAGGGACTACACTCTGCATGAACTTCCTTCAGGTGAGCCTGGAAGGACTGATGGGAAAGAGGCAGGAAAAACAAGGTAGGAATAGTCAAATCAAGATTTCACAATACCCCAAAGCCAGGGAGCCAGCTGCAAGACCGAGGGACTTGCAAGAGGCAGCTGGAGTAGAGAGGACACAAAGACTGGGAGCGAAGAGGAATGTAGTCGCTCTTATCTGTGATCTCAGTGCTGGGAGGACCAAGAGGTGAAGCCAGCTGCAGGCAGATTAACAACTGGAGGCTAGCTTGGGCTGCATGAGACCATCTCAAAAACAAAACCAGAGAGAATGGGGGAGGGCGGAAGGCTCAGTGGGAGCTTAGAGGCCTCTGGTGAGCAAGACACGTTCCTGGCCCTAACATACATACCCAAGGCGCCTCCAAGTTAGATAGGGCTTGGCATCCAATTTCTGAACCAGCCTTAAACTATGGCTTACTGTACAGACATGAAATTATGTTAACAGTGCAATTTGCATTCCTCCTGCCGTTTCACGAACATGTTCCATCAGAGAAATAAAGGTTTTATTCATAGCGCTAGTATTGCTGATTGCACCATGACAATAAAAAACTTATTCTTCTGTTTCTTTTCCTGAGTCAATGGGCAGCTTAGAAAGAGGTAACAAAGACCAGGGGTCCGATGATGGCACTAGGCAACATCCACTCCAGGACACACCCCTCCCCCTCCCAGTCACCATCACTCTCAGAGGCGCCAATGGTTTGAAATGGACACTAAAGTGTAGTGAAGGAAAGAAAAAAAAAACAAAGACACAAAATACAGTGCCAAGAGATGGCCTGGCACCTCTGACATCTGTGAGACACTGCCTTAAGTGCTTCCCAGGATCAACTCCTTTCATCTTCTTCCCTGCTTGTGAGAACCCTGCTACCCCAGGAAGATGAGAAACGAAGAGGAAGGGCTTTCATCCCAGTCATTCAACTGGCAGGTGGAGGCAGAAAAGGAACCCAGAGCACTGCAGCCTCCATCACGTAACTTTCTACCTAGCTGTCTCTCACCCTGCCTTTTAGGAGAGTGTGGCTTTTGTACTCAAGACACCATCTCTGGACAGTGAAGCTGAATTCGGGGTTATGGTATAAGACTGAAAGGTGCTCCTCTGACTATGTTTTTCCAAAGCCCCAGTGCACAAAGGAGCGAAACGCATAGGCCCTGTATGTGTTCACCGCCTCCAACCGGTAGTCCACACAGCAGGCTCATGAGACTAGAACAGGATGGAGCCGTTCTCACCATCACTCAAGAGCACAAGAGAAAAGCCGCAAGGTTCTCGAGGGCAGACTGGCAAGAGCTGGCAGGGAAGGCCAAGGGCATTCACCTCCTCCAGCCATCAAATGTGCTTCTAGAGGAACTCAGCCTTACTGATAACGGGGTTTTCATCAACTGCTACTCATGGCTCATGGGAAGTCAGCCCTGACACATACAGGGGACCTTCCTGGCCAGTGGAGTACAGATAAACAGATACCCCTGTCCCAGGGCAGGCCATGAGCTGCAACCATGTTGGATTATGTTTCACGTTCCAGCTTCAGAGCTTGAAGCAATTCTATTTTTAAGCTTTCTCAGTTCCACAAGTAAAATAAGGTCATTTTAAGGAAATGAGCTTTGGCTTTAGACAGCTTCCTCTGAAAGAGTTAACTAGTCGGCAGCTTTGACACATCAGAAACCTCCCTGGTGTTAACCACAGAGGAAGAGCGTCTTGGTCAATGGTGTAACGCAAAGGCCCAGGGAACCCTGCAAACCGTGACTGTCACTCAGGATGTAGATGGTTCAGGACAACACTTCCCCGGTGTCCCTCTCTCAAGAAAGTTACAAAAGTCCTTTTAGGCAATTGTTGACTAAGTAAAATTGTCTCTTTTAGGGCACCAGAAACGTCACATCCAAAGAATAATAATTGAAATTTCAAATATCAGATCAAGCTTTGAAAAACACTGCTAGCACTATTTAGGGAACCCGTCATTCCTTTCCAGTTAAAAGTCCTTTCCACTGAGTGTCTAAAGTAGCCTTGATTTCTCAGTGTCTCTGGGGCAGTGTAACCACTTCTGATGGAAACGTAAAACGCAGTCCACACACCTAAGCCTCCACGTAGGGCATATAAGACAGCTAACCCTCTCCTCACAAAAAGAGGTTCTAAGAGGGCAAGAATCTCCAATTTCAGTTTTGTCTCAGGCCCACTGTTGACTTGTGACCTTGGCTGAGTAATTTAACTACAGTGGGCCTGTAACTGTCTTACCTGCAAAAGAAGCAGGCTGGATAGGAAAAAACTTTTCGAAATTCCCACGTTATGATTCCAAAACCTTCAGATCTGTATTGAATATGCTAACCTGAATACTGTTGTCAAGTTAGGGGACCTCTGCATAGACATTACAAATGGCCCCAAACAATCGGGCCATTAATTCTATTTTCTGCATTCTATCTGCTATCTTCTCACTTGCTTCAACCTCAAGCTGACACAGCTCCTGTTTTACAGGACAAAGCACCAACCACAGCCTGGCACTTAGGGTCGCCAGTGAAGTCAAGTTCACAGGGGCCTTTGGATTCCATCCTGGCTTTACCACATCTTCAAAGTTACAGATAACGGTGACCACAAGACTGACTCCCATTAAGGAAAGCAGGGTAGAGGAAACATATTCTGACAACCTAAATGCTTAAAGCGATGTTTAAAGCAAAAGTATGGGAGGAAAATAAACCAAATGCCCCCTCCCCAGATAAATAATCCCGCTGTATTAATCCCACCCCCACCTTGCTGGTCTCATTGCCTTGTTGCTTTCTGGTACCTTAGGTAGTACCAGAACCTCTTCTCTGTGCGAGGTCATTTTCCCAGTCGTTTTTTGGAAGGCAGACAGGATGGGGGGGTGAAAGATCCTGCATCTGTGGTTTCCTATACATAATACTTTCCCCTTTATCTGGTCTTCTTAGTCCCAGGAAACATTATTGGATGGGAACTCCTTAGCAACTGTAAACACAATCCCTGAAACACTACTGAAAGCTGCTCACAACCATGAAAGTGTGCATCAGACCACATACTTTGTACCTCTGAGAACTCAGGGATGGTCTTCTAAGCATGGGGCGTGGGGGGGGGGGGGGGAGAATTGGAATCTTTCCTCCTTGCACTATTTCAGGTAATTTCATGGACTTTGAGGGACTCAGTAAACAAGGAAACGGTTTCACCCACCCTGGTAAAAATATTATTAAAAAGTAGATGAGTAAAAAGAATTGGGAGTTGGTTCGCTTGGGACAATGCTTATATATAGCCAGTCATATGGACTTCATAAGTCAGGGTAAAAAGCCAATTGGGAAGGAATGAAAGGTGTATGTGTGTGTGTGTGTGTGTGTGTGTGTGTGTGTGTGTGTGTGTGTGTGTGTGTGTGTGTGTGTGTGTTCTCATTGGAGATGACAGTATTAGAAAAGGGGAAACTACTGCTTATTTCTAAGACACCCCCCACCATCCTTCCTCCCTCCCTCTCTCCCGTTCCTTTCACTTCCCAGGTGCTGGTATTTATTTCTAATCCCAGAGTATATTCTTTTTCCAAGTTAACTTTACCCAGCACAGTTAAACTTAGACTCTGTCCTTCCAAGTATTATACAAGGTGGTGATATTTAGAAACACACACACACACACACACACACACACACACACACACACACACACACACACACATCCTTTCCTGTTCTCCAGTTTGGGTGCTTTGACTCAGTTAAGGGTGCTTTGTTCCCAAGGATGCTTAGGGTGACCCCCTCGGTACTGATTACAGGGGAGCTATTTGTACTGCCCACGCCTGGGCGTTACATTATATTAAAACTTCCATTTTGGGGTAGGTAGTGACTGAAAATTCTCTGCCAGCTTCAACTTGGCACCAAGCGTACGTCTCAGTGGAAGAGAGCTTACTGCATACAGGACCACAGAAACCCATATTCTTCTTCTTTCAAAGTTGTGGGAAAGAGACCCTGCTGAAACAGCATCCCCTGTCCTCCAGTCTCAGAGGAGATTCCCAGGCACCGAAGGTTCTCTCAAAAAGTATAATCAGCAGGTTGCTATGACTGGATTAAATTAAATCTGACACGATAGGCTGCCTCTGGCACTGACAGATTCTCAATTTTCTGGAAGAATGAAATTATATATCACTTTAGAAAACGTATGATCATTCTGCTCACATAGGTAAACAAAGGGACAGCACATAAGTAGTCTCTGAGTTATACAGAAATACTTGATTTATAAATATGAATTTTATGGGACAGCTACTATATTTGCCAGGCCTTGGGCTAAGTATTGTACATTCATTACCATGTTACTTTTTAAAAAAAGTCTCAGTTAGTATCATTGTCCTACCTTACAGAATGAACTATTTGGGCAGATAAGGTTTTTTGTCTAATAGCAGACAACTTGTAAACAAAGACAGGAGGCTATACAGTTAGCAGGAAGGCCAGTCACTTGCTGTCAAGTTCTTAGATGCTCTGGAGACAGAACCTGAAAAGCAGACCCAGATGGGTCTAGAATTGTGGTCACCTGAAGAATTCCCCACCTCTTCTTGAACACAGAATGTTTAGTCTTATCTTAGTTCATTCCATATGCCTTCCCACCCTTCATGCTTCGGGAAAAATACCAACAGAATTCTAAAACACACGGCAATGCGTGTCTATAATCTCAGAACTCGGACACTTGAGGGATGAAGACCAGGAATTCAAGGCTATAAAAGACCCCGCCTCAAAAACAAAATCAAAGTCCAAGACTTAACTGGAAGCCTTCAGAAATACTGACAAGAAAAACAAACAAACAAACAAACAAATCAAGCATTGCCCAAAACGCTTAGGACTTTGTATGAACTTGAGAGATAAATTTCGTACCCCTCCCAGAACATACAGCTCTGAAGCGTAGATTAACCAGTGATTCAGCATACATTACAATCTTATGAGAAACTACTTCTGAATATGCGTAAGAGGCATTTATATTCCTATAATGAAACATTATTTTTGAGTATACAAATTCAAAACAATCTATATTCCTGGAATAATAACTTCATCGCTAGAAGGATAATAAAAGTTTAGAAATAACTTGGAAGACGTCGAGGGCAATAGTTTTATATCTTAAATACCTAACTACAGTGAACTACATTAAATTTGGTTAAACAGTCTTGGTGAGCTTGTCCAATGAATAATCTAAGATTTTTTAAAGAGCAATTTAGTAACCTCACAATTTCCTATTAACAAAAATAACTTTCCCTGCAAATCTGAATCTAATCCAAGAAGTGTGTCAATAGGCAGTTGTTTCAGCTTATTTATGATATAGGAACCTAGTGTGTAGGGGGAAATGGGCTTATTGTATGGCCAAGCATGTTTAATCAAGTTCGTAAAAGTATTTACTGCTAATGAAAGCATGGGCTACCCTGGGCCTGAGAATCCAGCACACTGGATACTGTATACAGTGTAAGCAGGTACTGTACTCAGCTTCCCCCCTGCTGGCAGACCCTAGTCACTAAAAGGATGAGTCTCTTTGACTGGGACTGCATCCATCACACATCCCTAGTAAGTATCTCTAGGCTGGAAAGCACTCAAGATCCAACCCAGGAGAAAATTATAAACAGAAAAGAAATTTTTAAAAATTAATTCTTTCTCTACTCACCCCTTTTCCCAAAGTCCTATATATGTGTACAGACTTTCTTAAGAGATCCCAGCAAAATACTGATTTGTGCAAAAACAAACACATCTAGACCTAAGACTAGGTGAGGTCCTCGACTGGTATTATCATGCAACCATAGGTATCTGAGTCCGGGTGGGTTCTAGCCTGGTCTGGGCCAAGCCTCACACGAGGGTGAAGACAGAAGGCATGGAGGAAGGAATGCAGGAGAGAAAGGAAGAGGGGGAGACCTCGGGGCCACACTTCTTTCTAGTAGCAACAAAAAGGGAAGCCGCATACTGACCTAAATTATCTCTCAAAGGCGCTTTATAAATTACAGGGACAAAAGGAGGGGGTGGCGGGTGGCCTGGGAACCCCACAGACACCCTACCCTCTGACCCGCCCCCTCCCCCCTCCAACACAAGGGAAGCAAGACAGAAAGCAGCTCAACTCGGCCACGGGCGTGAAGCCCTCATCTGGGTTTCAATTGCCCATCCATCCACCCCCCAAAAGAAACACACGTAAACACTATACCCACCCCAGGGGCGACCACTCCCGCCCCAGGGCTCCTAGAAGCGGAGGCCGGGGATTTACTTAGTTAGATTTTTCTTGCTTACTCATTTCCTTCAAGCACCCAACCCCCCGTTCCCACTCCAAAACCCCGTTCGGTCGCCTACCCTCCGGCTCGGGCCCCCCGGGGATCCTGGGTCCCCACGGCGGTGGCTCGGGCCCCCGCGCAGTCCGGGTCACTAACCTGCTGCTGTAAGGGCATTTCCGAAAGCAGCCTGGCTCCGGGGGAGGTGGGGGGCCGGCTGGAGAGGGGGCCCGAGGCCGAGTGGAGCGGCGGCGCCGGGCGAGGGCGGGCGCCGTGGGGGGGGTGGGGACGGGAGAGGGAGGGTGGCGGTGCCGGGTGCGAGGGCGCCGGGACCGTCCCAGGCCTGGGAGCCGGCGAGCAGGAGGAAGTGGGTGCCCCCTCTCCCCCTCCAGCGCCCCCTCCCGCCGCCGCCTCCTCCCCAGTCACAGGCGCGTCCTCCGCGCACGTGTGCGAAACGTCACCGGCGGGTCCCGGAGAGAAGGGACAGATCCTGGCGGCGGGACGGGAACCCGGCTGCCCCCGCCCTCCGTCGCCGGGGGGCGGGGAGGGGGACAGGGCGGGGAAGGAAGGGGCAAGGGGAGAGGCGGGTCAAGGGCAGGCCCGGGGCCCGGTGAGCAAGGCCCCAGCGCTCCGGCCACGCGGGCGCCGCTGCTGCCACCGCGGAGATGCGCCCAGGCCGGAGCACCCGCCCGCCGGCCCCTTGTCGCAGACTGCGCGAGCCCTGGCCCACCGGGGCTCTCAGCTCCACCTCCCCCACCGCGATACCCGTCCACCTCCCAGATCCCCTTTGTTGCCGGGAGCTAGGTCCCCAAAGGTGCCAAGCATTGGCGCCCCTGCGCTCGGAGCACGCCTGCGGGACCCCCGGCCGCTCAGGGGCAGCAGAGGCAGGAGGGGAGGCTTGCACGCCTCGGGTCCCCCAGTTTACATCCTCTGGGGTCCCTCACTCTCCAGTGCACTACTCCCTCCCCCACCCCCTTCTCCATCCGGGGCGTGACCCCTTCCTACGCCCGAGAAAGAGGAAGCTTCGAGTTGCAAGGGAGGGGAGAGTGGGGGTAGGGAAAAGTGCAGAAAAAGAAGTGGGGGGGCGCGAAAAGTTTTGGAGTGTTGGATGTGGCTCGCCAAGAGGGACTCCCCACTGCCCCGCGTGCCTGCCCAAGCCCCCACGTCCTCCCAACGTCCGCAGGGAAGCACCCGAGTCTAACAATAAGCACACGCTGGAGGGACAGCACCGAGGCCCACGATGCTCAGCCTCGCGCTCCCGCCGCCACCGCTCCCGGGAGCCCGCCTCCCACCTGGGCTAGGGACGCTGAGGAGGGTATTACCGGTGGGCCACCGCCGCCGCCGCGTCCTGGTGCTGGTGGCTGCTGCAGCAGCCCGGCTCTGCTGGAGGGTCCTTGTGGCGTGGTGTAGAGGAGGCTGCTGGCGGCCGGCTCCGTGCCGGGGACACTGGGGAGAAGGGGGCCGGCGGCCAGGGCGCCGCTTTGGAGGGAGGTGGCACAGGACGTGGTGGAAGGGTTCGTAGTGAGGATCTGGATGTACGTGCCCGGGGCGGCGGCGGCGGCGGCGAAGCCGGGGCTGGCTAGCAATGCCCTTTTGTCCATGGAGGCTGCAGCGGCGGCGGCGACGACAGCCGCCCCCTCCCCACCCCCGGCGGTCACCAGGTACTGCTCCAGGGCGGGCTGGATCCCCTTTCTCATCTCTCGCTCCTGCTCTTTTTTAGTGTTACGATATATTAACGTATTGCTTTCAATTTCTTTATTATTTGCAGCCGGAGTTTCCAAGTCTCTCCTTCTCGCCTCCCCTCCCGGCGCTTCCGAACCCTCTCTCTCTCTTTTCTTTTTATTTTTCCGCACCGCACAGGCCCCGGGGGCCAAAAATAATCGGGGGTCTGGAGAGAGGAGGGTCCCGGCCGCACGGATATCAGGCCCCGAGGAGGGATGGAGGCGTCGGGGGCGGCCGATGCAACGGATTGCGAGGCGGTGGCGGCAGCCCGGGTGCTGCGGCCGGCAGCTGAAAAATGGCTCCAGGAAGCTGCTGCTGACAATGAATGAAGGGATACGGTTTACGCGCCAAGGTCCTCCCGCGAAACTCAGATTTCCCGCCGGCTTTTCAAACCATATTTGCATATCTCCGCCCCTCAACCCGCCGAGGACTGTTCCCACAGTCCATTGGATCCCTGTCGCCTTACTTCCGTACCAATCCTGGAGCGAGGTCGCCACTGGCTGTTTTCCATTGGCTGCAATACACCATGGTTACCGGGGTGACCCGGGCTCTATTTGCATAGGGTAACCAGATTGGCTGGAAGCAGAGCAGGCTTCTTAGGAGGTGGGGCAAAGTCCTACTCTCCCACGGAAAGCTACGCCCATTCCAGGCCCCGCCTTCGCTCCTACCCGCGGGGATGGCTCTGATGACCTGGGCTGGGACTCTGCCTCTTAGACTCAGTGTAGTTCTAGTCTTGAGCGCAAGTTTCGGTTTTGGAAATTGTCAAGGTGACACCCTCAGGGACTTTGTTTCCTGTAACCAATCAGTGTAGTAAATGAAGAACTGGTAGGAATTCTCCCAAATATGTCAAAGGCAAGTTGGACCCGGCCTGGCAGGTGGAAAACTGAGCCCTTTAAATCCTGGGTTTCTTCCTTCCTGAAATCCAACCAATGGCGTGAGAGCGGATCCGGAGGCCGAGGCTGATAGACAGAAGCATGTGGGCAGACAGAACCGTGGGGGTAGAAGGTTCAGCTGACGCGACTGCAGGCACACTTTAGTTTATATTCCAGATCATTCCTGGCAGCTTCATGATTAGCCCGAATTCGGTTTAAGTAAAAATTAACTCTTTGTTCAGTGAACTCTTACTACAAGTATAGGTTTGAGTCTAACAAACATCCCCCCTGGCCCAGAAACACCCAGAGGAGTTAATCAGGGCTTACCTAGAACTGATCCGCGGGTTTTTAATCCGCCATGCAGTAATCCGAAGAAGTACAAGCTTTTATGGTGACATGAGACTTCCAGTGAGAGCTGCCTGCACTCAGCTCTTTATATCCGCTGACTCCAGGACATTCTTCAGCAAACACTACAACCCAAACCTAACCCAATATATTTTAAAAGAGAAGAAGAAAAAGTATGCATATATATGTATATATGTAAATCAGAAGATGTCAAGGAAAATGAAATAGTTGTCGAACTGGCTTCTATATTAAAGTAAATACTCATGGATCTTTAAAATGAGGATTATGGGGCTAGAGAAATGGATCAGTTAGTAAAATGCTTACTTGCATAAGCCAGAGGACCTAAATGTCATCCCCAACACTCACATTAAAAAAGCTAGGCATGACGGCATGCATCACTAATCCCCAAACTGGGAGATGGAGACCTGAAAGACCTTGGGGTAAATTCCAGACTCAGTGAGCTACCCTGTTCTGAAAATTAAGGTTGAGAGCTATTGAGGAAGAAATATGAAGTTGACCTCTGGCCTCCATATGCACGTGCATACACAAGCATGTGCACTCACATGTACACACACACTTGTGTACGCACAGTGAAAAGTATTTAAGACTGCGGAGGAAGGGAAGGGAAGATGTAGATGTAGAGACCAGATTTTCATTTAGTAGCTGAGAACTGTGGGAAACAGCTGTTGAGATATATTGTTCTACCTCCGGCACATTATAATTTTTTAGATGTGGGATATTTGGTAGCATACTCAGTGGACGGTGAGGCATTATTATTATTATTATTATTATTAGTAGTAGTAGTAGTAGTAGTAGTAGTAGTAGTAGTAGTATTTTACCCGAGCTCACATTCAATCCCTATAGGAAACCTAACAATTTGGGTCAGTTCATGTTAGGACCATTTACTATTTCATTTCAGTCCTATTACCTTCTCTGGAATGAAAAGGACTGTTAAGCTTTATACCAGCTTGGAAACACTTCAGTTTTGCATTCAAGCTTGTTGAAGAGCCATAGAATTTGTACATCTGAAGATTTGTGGCCAGTGGTAGAACTGGCTGTGTTTGTGGAGTCGGTAAGATGAAGGCATACATACCTGGTTGAGTGAGAAGGAGGATAGCAACTTCTTTAATCTTTCATAACTGTCGCTTTGCATTATGGATCACTATGGAGAAAGCTCATACTGTAAGCTAGGATATTGCCAGCTGCATGATATCACTGCAGGGAGCTATGGGGGAGGGGTGCTGCGACATGTCAATAGAGAGCTGCATCTGACATTAGAGACAATACCAGAGTCCAGTCTTTGCAAACTTGAGCTCCCCATAGGTGACCAGCAGTAAGGTAAGTAGGCCATAACCCTGGGAGCAGAGGAAAGAGTCCACTTGGTAAGTCATCAGGACCTGTGTTCAGACCCTAGAATCCATGAGTCCTTGGTGGAGAGTTAGCACATTTTAGTAGATTTGCACTTAGGAGTCAATATAGTCTGGGGTTTGCCTCCCCTCCCCCTCCTCTCCTCTTGTTTAAAAAGAAAATAAAGTTCAGAGAGATGGTTCATCTGGTCAAAGTACACTTGTTTTCAAGAGCTACAACTTAGAGTTTGATCCCCAGAACCCATGTAGGGGAGAAAAAGGTTGACTCCCCAAAGTTGTCCTCTGGTCTCCACCCTACACACAGCACGTTTATTTCTTATTATTGTGTTGGGGGAGGTGAGTGAGGTGTGTGGGTGTTGGCAGGATGTGCACATGCCACAGGGATGTGGAGTCCAGAGGACACGTGCACGGACTTGGTTCTCTCCTTCCAACTTGATTGGGATTGGACTCAGCTCACCAGGCTTTTATGCCGAGCGCTGTTTCCTAGTGTACAATCTCGCCTGTCCTACCTTTCGTCCTGGCTTGCCTGTTTTCTCATATGGTAAATGGAACCTCATATTCTGGATATTCCGGAACTCGTGCTGCAAGGTGAGAAGAGGCCGTAGTGCATGGGCAGTGTGCTGGGGGGACAGTGGCTGTGCAGCCCACAGTAGCTACTTAGGAAGCTGCTAATTCATATGAGCATGCTTTGTAATTCCTTGTAGGCCAGCCTGACTCCCAGCCTCCAACCTTCCGAGAGCCTTCAATGTCCTCTTGTTGGTGCAACTTAGTGATTTTATCCAACTGAAAGTACCATCATGTCCTGCAGTATAGGGAGTACAGGGTTCTGACTCAGAAACTGAGGACAGTGCATAAAGTCACCTCTGCTGTTCATTCCACTCCAGCCTGCTCATTGGTTAGTGACCCACTTCTGAACCATTGTCACCTCCTCTTGAACATGCTTTTCCATAATGCTAGAGCCAGACCACTTTGCCACCAACCATTCCCTCTCGTTTACTCTGACAACTAGCTAGTTGTCTTAGAATTGGCCTATGTGATTGATTGAGCTGGACCCTCCAAAGATAGGCCTACCTTATACTCATTGGGGCCATAATTGCGACACTATCTAGGGGAAGACAGTCTTTTCAGATGTTCCTAGGGTGATATTTGCCACCTCCTAGCTAAATAGCTTTCATCTTTTCTTTTGTCTTGAAAAGATTATGGCCAAAGAAATGTTTCAGTGGCTCCAGGTACACTTGCTACTAAGCCCTATGGTCTAAGTTTCATTCCTAGAACCAACAGAGAAGAAAGAGATCTCAATCCATGATCATTCTGGGTTATCCTGGGGAGTCCCTAAATCCAGCAGCAAGAATCCTAGACACAAGGACAAAGCTCAGTGATGAAGAAGACAAGTTGCAGCCAGGAGTTGCAGTCAAGGCAACTGACAGCCACTAGAAGCTGAAGAGGCAAGAGGAATCTCTAAACCTAGAGAGAGCAGGCCCTGTTGACAAGTTGAGCTTGGACTTTTGACCTCTAGCCCTGTGCTAGAATACACTTCTATTGAGCTGTCCACTTTGTGGTGATTTGTATGACACCGTGGGAAACAAATCCAGCCATTTATCCTACCTCCCTAGCCTTTCAAACCTCTAAGCTCTATTCACCTTATAGATCTCCTGCCAGAGCATCATCCCTTACTGCACGCCAGTGATCCTAACTGTGGTCTGGGCTATAGACTCTGGTGAGGAATTTTCAAGTATACTTTGCTTAATGAAGGAGAGTTAGAACATACATGAATGCCAGCCAGTTCAGGTACCTGGAGAGTCAGAAGAAGTCATGGATCCTTTGGAGCTGCAGCTGTGAGCCATATGACATGGGTTCTGGGAATCTTACTCCAGGTCTCTGCAAGAGCAGCAGACATTAATAACCACTGAGCCATCTCTTCAGCCCACCCAATGACTTCTTATTCTTGCTCCTATACCTAAATGCTTTAGTGTTTAGAATTTTCCTCGAGCTTCTCTCGCCCTGCCAGTTAATGGGAGCTCTGGATTCCCCTTACTGTACACACTTACATTCACACACACACATGTTTATATATGCATGTATATACATATATGACACACACACA
This sequence comes from Uromys caudimaculatus, assembly GCA_028551405.1. Classification (NCBI taxonomy): domain Eukaryota; kingdom Metazoa; phylum Chordata; class Mammalia; order Rodentia; family Muridae; genus Uromys; species Uromys caudimaculatus. The sequence continues at coordinate 30,033,222 of CM052714.1, read as the reverse complement.
TGTATATATGTATATACAGACATATGTGTGTATGTATATGTATATATCTGAATACAATGTAAACATGCCATATAAAATTGACATTTCTAAAAATGTCCATTCTCAATTTAGAGATAATCATCACCTGTAAGTCATTCCCTCCAAAAACATTATGAATTCAATAGTTGTATAAAACTTCAATATTAAATCTTCAAATGGAAAAAAATCAAAAGTTTTAGGTGATTAAGGAAAGTGCTCATTAGCATAGCAAAAAAAATGTGCCTTACGCAATTTAATTGCCACGTCAGATTTAGAGTATACAATATTAAATTTTAGCATCTGAGAAAGACCAATTTCGTAGTTTAGGGGTTTTACTTGACAGTTCAATTAGTTTCCCACAAAGAAATAGCATTTTGTTTCAACTTCCTGGTTTGGAAGAAAGAGAGGTGTACATGCCCTTAAGGCATTACCATGTCAAACACTGATAACAAAATGTCTTAGTGCATAGCCTAGAAAACTGATCATTGTATCATTATAGACAGTGTCTAGTCACCAGCATAAGGTTCTTTGCCCTCAGTTGGGCAGGAAGATTCTTGCTGGCTATGGGCAGGGCTTCTTTAAATACATCCAAGATGTGCTTCTGGCATAGAGCACTGCCCTCAGTTGCATCTTATGAATCTAGCTCTCTGGTTGGAATCCAGAAATCTGCATTTGTAAGCAGGATAATTTTGATGCATATGACCTACAGAATGCACTTTGATAAACATGACCATACAAACACGGGTGACTTGGCAGCAATCTCTCTGCATTATAAGTTGGTGTTTGGGGGTGGGGAGGTAACTGTAACATAGAAAACTTCCTCAAATATAGCATCTGTGATTCAACTGCTAGCACTGTGAGCATGATTCTATTTAGATTGTAGTGTGACTGAGAATCGTCTTTTTACTTGAGTTCTTGCTCAGCTATCAGTGATTCAGACAAAATATGCTGGAGTGGGTAAGAAAGGGACCATCTCACAGGGGTGTGTATCCTTGCCTTTCTGAAATGCACTCTCATCATGTTGCAAAATACATGAGGAAAAACATCAAAATAAATGTGTGCCTCAATGGGTCATTAAGAGAGGACAACTTTGTCATTTTCACCTAGGTCTAGAAGTAGAGCTTTGCCTGAGCCCCTGAGGTCTGAGTCATATGTTTCATCCTGAGCACGACTCTCCCTCCTGGCAGAAGGAACCATAAGCCTGATGTATACAGTCTTTATTTCCATGTCATTTAGTCCATTTCATTGAAATACCTGAGAAAAACAACTGAGAGGAGGAAGGGTGTACTTTGGCTCACGGCAGTGTTAGTACATGGTTAGCCAGATCCAATGGCTTAGGGCTGGTCTGAGGTAGAAGGATATGGCGAAGGGAAGTGGATTACCTCATGACAATCAGGAAGCAATCAAGAAGGGACTGGAAACAAAATGTACAGCCCTAGCAACCCATTCCCCTTGATGGTAACCCATTAATGAAGTTAACAACCGCAAAATCTAGTCACTTCTCAGTAGCACTGCTAGCTGGAGACCAGGCCTCACCATGTAAGCCTACGGAGGTCACATTCTGGGAACCGAAGTAGACTCTTATCTGTTTAACAACAATGTCACTTTGCTTGGAAGGTGTCATTGAGGCTTATGGTGTGTCACCAATCCCTTTACAAGGTATGCTTTCAGTCTTCTTTGAAGAATGTTGTGGGTGGAATGTTGTTTGGACCTCTTGAAAGATTTTCCCTGTGTGGAGCTGACAGGATGGATCTGTGAGTAAGGACATTTTTGGCCAAACCTAATGACCTAAATTCAATCCCCAGAACCTATAGAAGAGGGCGAGAGCTGACTCCTGCAAGTTGTTCTCTGACCTCCACACATAGTATATGTGCACATGTGCACACATATATGCCCCAAACCTGCCCATAGTTGAGTAAGAATCAAAGAATTCAACGGGCTCCTTCTTCAGCGCTTCCAGAAACATGGAGACTTTTTTCTGAGATTTTTCTGGTTTTACCTTTTCCATTCCCTACAGCTGTCCCAAACCTTCCAACTCCCCTCTTGTATCCCTGCCTTGATTCTACTGTCAGTGGGTTCTCCTTAGTCTGGGACCCTACCTTAAAAGGGAATGTCAGTGGTGAGTGTGTGTGTGTGTGTGTGTGTGTGTGTGTGTGTGTGTGTGCGCGCGTGCGTGCGCGCGTGCTGCCCACACTAGTGTGTGCACACATACGCATGTCTCCCTTCGTGTATGTATATATGCAGGCATGTGTGTATGGATATGTCCAAGGATGTGTATGCGAGGGGAGTTGTGTAGAGCTGCATATGTGTATGTGTGTACCTGTGTGTGTGTCTGGGTGGATACGTGTATGTGGGAGCAGTGCATGTATCTGTGTGAGTAAGTGTGTGTGCATATATATGTGTGTTTATATGTGTGTATGTGTCTATGAGTATGTACGTATTTGTGCATGCCTCTGTGTGTGTATGTGAGAGAGAGGAGAGAGACGGAGAAAGAGATAGAGACAGAGTAAAATTTTAGTTTTTGTTCCTTAGGTAGGTACTTTTCACCTTTATTTTGAGAAAGGGTCTCTCAGTGCTCCCAAAGTTCACCATATAGTCCAGACAGGCTGGCCTTCAAGCCCAAGAAGAATACCTATCTCCCCTGCCCTGTATCAACTGAAATTATGATCAATCGGGTGCCACCATGTGTTGGGAGTTGATCTCCTGCTATGTATACAAATGTATGCTAAATTCTGAGCCCCAAGATCTGGCTGCCCCCAGAAGAGTGAATTCTCATGTGCACCTGCCTTTGTTGTGTAAACCTTGCTCCTCAATTTAAAGCTATTGGTTAAATAAAAGTGGCTACAGCCAATTACTGGGGAGAATAGAGGTGGGGGGGGGGCTTTGGTTACCAAGCTGGGGCTTGCTTGGAGAGAGAGAGAGAGAGAGAGAGAGAGAGAGAGAGAGAGAGAGAGAGAGAGAGAGAGAACAGGAGGGGAGAGGAGGAGGAGAAAGACTGAGAGAGGAGAGGCTGCCATGAGAGGAGATGAACTAGTGCGTAGCCACGAGAGTGTCCTGTGGACAGGCTGATGGAGCGAAAAAGCAGCCTGGTTGAGACTCAAACAGCAAGTAACTTGGGCATCACAGCTGGGAATTAGTTAGTCTAGCATATAGAAAAGAAGATTAAGGATAATTGCCCAGTAAATTGTGCTAAAGCTGATTAAATAAATCTAGAGGACTCGGTCTCCATTATTCAGACAGACTGGGTCAGAATAACAACCAATAGAGTTAATAAAATAAATATACATTACAACAACCATGTCTGATTTGTTTTTAATGTAGGTTCTAGGAAACCTAACTCAGGATGTCATGCTTGCAAAGCAAGCACTCTATTGAATGAGCTACCTCCCAAGCCATTTGGATGTCCATTTTGAGAGAGAGAGGCAGGTTAGATTGCCCCAGATCCTTTAGGTCTTCCAGCCACAGTCCCTTGGCCTCACCTGCTGATGGAGGACAAAACCCTTCTCGTATCTAACCACTGGCATCCGGAGGTTGCTACCAGGAGGTTCTCGTGTGTGTTCTTGGGTCCTGTGTGTACTGCCTATGTCTTTGCTAACAGCTCATGACTCCTCCTATAGCCGTTGGCAGTTGGTACTCGTTCATTTGCACCTTGGGACTCAGGTGGTTTACAATTGGGTTTTGTTCTAACACTTCCTGTGTATTTCAGGCTCTACTTTCTAGAAGCCATTTCTATTCTTACATGGGGGATAAAGAAGGATGGAAGAATGTTACTATATGTCAACTTCAGATGTAGATTACCTTTTCTTTAAGACAGTAGTTCTCAACCTGTGAGTTGTGACCCCTTTGGTAAGCCTTTATCTCCAAAAATACTTCCATTACAATTCATAACAGTAGCAAAATTACAGTTGTGAAGTACCAACAAAAATAATTTTATGGTTGGGGTCACCACAACATGAAGAACTGTATTAAAGGGTCACAGCATTAGGAAGGTTAAGAATCACTGCTTTAAAATATTTATTTTGAACCCACTGACTTGGCTTGTCATTGAATCATGTCACTTAAGTAGATGCTCCCAAAGCATTAAAGAAAAGCAGAGTTATGGGCTGTTTTATTTCTAGTCTCTCAGAGAACATTTGCAAAAGAGAGCGAACGACAGAACAGGAGTCAAAGGCCTTGGCTCTTGTGGGCAATGATGGCATGTGATTTGTATGGGAAGGAAACAGAACACACACCTTTCATATTTTGTGGGCTGGTTGTGACTCTTGTGGGGTTTGATGGGGCACACCGCCAGTAGCATGTCACAAGGGCCTGTGAGTAAAGAGTTATTTTGTCGTTGCTACCTTGGGTTCCTTAACAGTGGCGCTCTCTCTTGATTTCCGTTCTACTCCTCTGGCCTCCTGGATCCCATTGGTGGCTTCAAATCTCTTCTGTATTCTCTCTAGCGCTACTCTTATTCTGCATATTCTCTTCTGGAGCCCGTCTTCCTCTTGTGGTTAAATGGACACAAAACACAATACACTATTTACCATCTCAGCCATTTCTAAGTATTCAATCATGTACATTCACAACGAGTATCTATACAACATTTTGTACCCAAACCTTTTAAATCATCCCCTAGCAGAAACTTTGCACCCATCAAACAACAACTTCCTGTGTGACTTACTCTTCTCATTGCTGTGACCAAATACCTGATAAAGAGCAACTTGGGGGAAGGAGGACATATTTGGGCTCATGGCTTGAGGGTATAGTCTAACGTGGCAGGGAAGCATGATTTTAGACAGTGGCAGCAGCAGTGTGGGGCTGCTTCCTCACATCTCCCATGGACGAGAAAGCAGAGGTAGAGCAAGAAGTGGGCCTCACCTCTAACCTCAACGTCTGTGTCACCCACCACACCCCTCAAGGGTTTCATAACCTGAAACATGAGCCTGTGAGGGACATTTGCATCCAAACTGCACTCCTCCACACGCCCATGTTCCACACCACCCTATAATGGGTATCCTATTTTCTAGCACTCGGACACTGCCAGGTGCCTCTCATCAGTGCCATCTTAAGCATTCTGCCTTCTGTGTCTGGCTAACTTCACTTGCCCTAATGGTTCCAAGGCCTGCCCGGGTTATGACATATTCCAAAATTTCATTACTTTTTATGTCAGAATAATATTCTATTATGCACATATACACCACGTTTTGTTTATCTACTTAACTCCTTATGGGTTCTTGGCCATTGGGAGTAATTCTGCAAGGTGGGAATGTAGCTGTCCACTCCAGATCCTGCTTTCAGTTCGTTTAGATATACACTTAGGGGTAGAACTTCTGTAAATATGTTGTATTTCTATGCTTTATTTTTGAAGTCCTTCTCAAACAATCTGGTCCTTATTTACAATTCTTTTAACTATCATTCATGGAGTATCGTCAAATAGAGTTTTCTACAATAGTGAACATGTCCGAAATCTCATGGCATCTGATATGCTAACTCCCCCCCCCCCCCAGCCGTGTGGCTAAGCACATAAACAACAGAGAGCATGGCCAGCAAGTGAAGTTTTAAGTTTCATTTGGCTTTGGTTTATTAAATTCAAAATTAGACATGCTTATATAGGTGAATATACAATATAATGTGTATGCATAAACTGAATTTTTCTAACTTTATACTTTTAATCTGAGAAGATATTTGAGTCTAAAACTCTCCAGATTACAAAATTTCAAGAATATAATTTTGAAAATTATAATCTTAGAAATTACTTAAAATAACATTTTAAAAATGAAAATTACTTGAAAAATATAAGAATATTACAGGACACTTTCTAGGATCCTTTATATAATAGTCAATAACAGATCTTTGCAATCATGTAACTCAAGTAGTATACTAATGACAGCCATACACACACACACACACACACATACACACACACACACACATATATAACAGATACAAGCATTTGAACTATTTATTCATAAGGGAACAGATAAAAGAGCAAGCTATCTGTCTTAGAGTTTTACTGCTGTGAACAGACACCATGACCAAGACAACTCTAAGAACAACATCTAATTGGGTCTGGCTTACAGGTTCAGAGGTTCAGTCCATTATCATCAAAGCGGGAACAGGGCAGCATCCAGGCAGGCATGGTGCAGGAGGAGCTGAGAGGTCTACATCTTCATCTGAAGGCTGCTAGCAGAATACTGACTTCCAGGCAGCTAGGACAAGGGTCTTAAATCCATGCCCACAATGACACACCTACTCCAACAAGGCCACACCTCCAAATAGTGCCACACCCTTGGCCAAGCATATTCAAACTGTGACACTATCTAAGAGGATATCTATCACCCCAATGGGTGACAGGTGCCTGTAATCTCAGCATTTAGGAGGTGAGATGAGGAGGATAAGGAGTTCAAGGTTATCTTCAGCTGTATGTACTGTAAGTTCAGACCTATCTGAGGCACATGAGACCCATACCAGAAAAGAAGAATCATGTCTCTAAGGTTAGAAGTTAGTTAGAAGTTAGTCTTTACACCGGAGAGATCAAAGCTACCACATACAGCTGCCCAATGAGTAACTTATCAAGAAACTGTATCTTTCACAAACGTAGATGTACAAAAAGACCGTTCTATAATCACTGAGGAAGTTCATATATTTTCACATTCACACGTTGTGCTTATATTCAAAGTCAAGGTTATATAGTGTTCTTTCATAGACTCTAATTCATGAAAAATGCATGGAACGGATTAGAACTCTGTAGAAGTTTTTATATAATTTACACTTCCATTACAGGCAATGCTGCTATGATGACACACACAGAATAGCAAATTTTAAAAGCTGATGCTGGCAATTTGAAATAGTGGTGTGAAGAGGAGAGGAAAACAAAAACAAAAAGCAAAATTCAGCTTTTAAAAACAGGTATTATAAGAGCCAGGAAGTGGTGGCACACACCTTTATTTTCAGTGATCAGGAGCCAGAGGCAGGCAGATCTCTGAGTTCGAGACCAGCCTGGTCTACAGAGCAAGTTCCAGAACAGCCAGAGCTACACAGAGAAACCTTGTCTTGAAAAGAAAGAAAGAAAGAAAGAAAGAAAGAAAGAAAGAAAGAAAGAAAGAAAGAAAGAAAGAAAGAAAGAAAGAAGCCATTATAAGGCTGAGACTACATTGCTTGAAGCCCTAGGTTCACTCACCAGTACTGAATACACTAGGCATTGTGTTACATAAAACAATCCCAGTACTCAGAAAGTAGAGGTAGGAGTTCACAAAGTTCAAGGTTATCCAGGGCTACATATTTGAGGCCAAACTGGGCTACATGAGACCCTGTTTTAAAAAGAAAGAGAATCCTCCTCTTCATACCCCCACCAAACAAATAAAAAACGAATGCTAGATTGTGGCTAATCAGTTACATGGAGGCTCTCCGTCAGAGCTGGCTGACTGTCACTTTGGAAGCCTCACTTGAAGATAAACCCCTTGTCTTTAGGGAATGACTCTCCATTGCATTACCCTTTTGGACATTCCCACGATTCAACAGACACTCTGCCAATATCCCTTCCTAACCCACCATCTTCTGGGCCACACTGTCCACTCTTTGAGATTTAGAAATTCACACCACCTTACTCATGCCCAGGTCACAGATGTGCTGGAACCAGCAGTGATGCTAAGACAACCCAGCTGTCTAAGTGTCTTCTCATCCTGCCCAACATTGATCTTTGAACCCAGCAGTAACTTTGCTGGCTTACTAAGACAAATTCAGATTTAATTTCTTAGAAGCTCCTGGTATTTCTTCAGTTAGAAAGAATACCAATGTTTTTATTCATCAAAGGCATAAAATGTACATAGTGGATTTTTTTAAAAAGTCAGGAAGGACAGTTTTGTAACTCCACCAGTTTACCTTGTGAGGAGCACACTACTTTGTCTCATGCGCAATACATTAGTTACTTTTCTGTTTTACTGTGACCAAATCCCTGATGAGAAACAACTTGAGAGGAAGGGTTTATTGTGGCTCACAATTTGAGAAGAGATATCATCTCTCATGGTGGAGAAATCATGGCATCAGATGCATAAGACATCTAGTCACATTGGGTCCGCAGTCAGGAAGTAGAGAGTGGATAGTCTGGGTAAGATGGCTCTGCAGTAAAAGTTGCCAGGCCTGCCAAACTAAGTTCAATCCCTGGGCCCCACATGGTAAAAGAAAAGTACCAATTGCCTGGGCTTGTCCTCTGACCTCTACATGTGCGCGAGTGTGCGCGCGCGCGCGCGCGCGCACACACACACACACACACACACACAGAGAGAGAGAGAGAGAGAGAGAGAGAGAGAGAGAGAGAGAGAGAAGCTTGAGTGAGAATGGTCCTCCTAGGCTTATGTGTTTGAATGCTTGGAATGTAGTTAGAACTGTTTGGGAAGGATTAAGAGGTGTGGCTTTATTGAAGTAGGCGTTGCCCTGTCATTGGAAATGGGCTTTGAGATTTCAAAAGCTCACCAGGCCCAGTTTGTCGCTGTCTCTCTCTGTCTGTTTCTCTCTCTCTCTCTCTCTCTCTCTCTCTCTCTCTCTCTCTCTCTCTCTACCTCTACCTCTACCTCTACCTCTCTCTCTGCCTGCTGCCGCCAGTGAACCAGAATGTTATGCTCACAGCTAATGCTCCAGTGTTATGCCAGTCTGCTTCCCACCCTCTAAAACTGTAAGAAAGTCCCTACTTAAAATACTTTCTCTTATAAAAGCTGCCTTGGTCATGGTGTCACTTCACAGCAATAGGACAATAACTAAGATAGATAGATAAATAAATAAATAAATAAATAAATAAATAAATAAATAAATAAATAAATTCAAACCACAATAGTGGTCTCAGGTCTCAGTAGCAAGCCTCTACTTTCTATGGCTTCCACAACCTTCCAAAACAGTGCCACCCTGGAGCCCGAGAGTTCCAACACATGAGACTATAGGGAGCATTTTACACTCAAGCCATGAGAGGTAACTAGAACCCCAACCTCTCTCCAACACTAAAAATCACCAAGAATAGTACAGTATTCAGCACATGTTTGTGTCCTCCTAGGAACCTCTACATTCCCAAGTTTCTTTGGTTCAGAAGGCCACTGAGGGTTTTGCTGTAGTTGTTTTCTTTGTTTTATACAAATGCTGTGCGTTGTGTGAAGGCACAGAAGTGATACACAAGTGAATAATTTGGCAGTATCTTGTATCTTTCATGTTCAAGATCTTCAAGCTCAGTTTGCTTGCATGTGGGGAAAGGTTGTACTCTAAAACTGTTTTTAAGTATATGCTGCCTACTTAAAACTCTGGTTATTCATCAACTGTTGCAAAGAAACACTTTTGTGTTCTCACAGCAGGAAGTGCACTAATCCCTCTCCAGAATTTATCTTTCCACACACCCCACCCCCACACACACACTACAGGGAGGGGGTTGCTCAGCATTTAGACTCACTCGCAGGCTTTCAGAACTCAGAATTATGACATTTGAACTTGTGACCCAAGTCAGTAGGAGAGACCGCTAGACTTCTTACTAACTGGTGGTCTTTCTTCACCTGGATAGCTCACCCTATGTTTCTGTCCAGCCAGCTTCAGGATCAGGGAACAAGAAGGCCCCCCACTGGGGAGTAGCTATTTGTACCCTGTTGATGAGAGGAGGTGGGCAAGTGGGCTTGGGGTTGGCATTCTCATACCCTATTAAGTAGGTGGGCACACAGAAAGCCAGAAGCAGAAAGGGGGAGTGTGTGTTGATGGATAATGAGAATGAGGGAGTCTGAGGAGGAAGGAGGTGAACAGTATACTAAGGAGCCATCTTCCTTCTAATCGATTTTATCTAGAGTGGTCTTTGTCTTGTGTCCAAATTCATGAGGCAGCCACAAGCAACAAATAAACACTATTTCTGTAGGTTCCCACCAGTCCAGTTTTAAGATGGGGAAAGAAGGAGAGGAGAGAGGAGGGAGAAGAGGGAGAGGAGGGAGAGAAAGAGGAGAATGGAAAAGGAGAAGGAGCCTTCCTGGAAGGGAAGTCACTCTGAGGTAGCCAGGACCTCAGCTTTGGACTACAACAGGAGTTAATTTTTCTTTCACCTTTGGAAATCCTTCTCCTTTCTCAGGTTGCTGAAGGGAGACATCCTTCACAGGGCGGCTTTTGGTCCACTTGAGAAAGGACACCGTTTCCTCCTTTCCGAAAGGTCTCCATAAATACTTGTCAGTTGATTGATGATATGACATTGCCCAGCCCAATCACATCTTCCCCAGGGATGCAAACTTCCTGCTCAAAGACAGACTTCCTTCTTGCCACACTGAAGAGAAAACAGAAGGGAAGGTGGCCAGCACGTGCTCTGCAGACGTGATCCCTGTGGAGAAGCAATGGCTAAAACATGGGCTAACGTGCTTCAGATCAACAATGGCCAGAATCTGTGTCTGAGAACAGAGAGGCTTTCCTCAATGAACGCAGGCTGGGAGGAAGGGGGTGGGGACGAAGGAATGCATGGAATTACTGGAAGCACATCTGGTTCAATTAAAGAATAAAACCCTTAAAAAAAAGCCAGGGGCCTGGTTGTGTGGCTAATGTCATAAGATTGGTGATAGTTTTGTAAGAGCTGGGATTTACTCTTTTTGGCTAAGTTCCCAATATTCCAAAGCAGGGACACAGTATCTAGTGAGTAAGTGAGTGAGCGAGTGAGTGAGTGAATCTATGAAAAAAATTCTTTGTGTGTGAGGAAACTCATTCAAGCTATGCTTATTAAAAATCAATGCTTCTGTTTTGTTTTAGGCACTGGATTCTCTGTTCTAATATCGTCTTGGTGAACGTAAAGGCCTGCAAGTGAGGCCAGCTCAAATGGGAAGTCTGTTACCACCCATCCACCCCTTCTTGATACAGAAATTCCAACTCATAGGTCTGGGGAGAAGTACTCTGGCTTGATGTCCTCAGGAAACATTCTGGATGATTCTGACACAGAGGCCATTTTGAGACTCTGTTCCAGGGATCCACTGAGCTGAGCACAAGAGAGGACTTTGTAAGGGTAGGAAGTGTTGTCTTTACACCTTGAAGTCAACGTTCACCGTAGATCACTGTATCCTCTTTCTTTCTCCTTTTACTGAAGTTGCCTGTGTGGTCTTCTGGAACTTTCCTTCAGAGCTGGTTTTGGCTGTTGTTTTATCTGTGTTTTTGAGATAAGGTCCCAAGTAGGTCAGGCTAACTTTGAACTTTAATCTGTAAGTGCACTGTATGTTCTTGCCTCCACCTCCCAAATGCTATCAACTACGGGGGGGGGGGGGGTTACCACACCCAATTCCCTGTTTCTTTTTAAAATTTGCTTTTATTTGTTGAGTCTTGGCCACATGTAGCCCAGGATAGCCTTGAACTTACAATGTAACAGAGCCTGGCTGTGAACTGTATAGCCTCTTAATTCCCAAGCGAGTGACAGGCATTTATTATGACACAGACCTTCCTCATTTGCTCCTGGACAAAAGACAATTTAAAGAAGGGCTGGAGGCTTGGCTTCCACATGCATGCTTGCAGGTTGTCATTCCTTCAAGAAGAGAAAGGTGGTTTTCCAGGAGAGTATATTCCAACAAGCCCTTATTTACAAGTCTTCTATTTAGTAGCAAACTGGTCGCGTACAATCACTACACAGTTTTGTAATGTTGAGCAGTGAGCAGTTTTACAATTTGTTGGAAAGACTGTAAGCTTCTTATTAGTTCATGATATCTTATGTAATTTGGACCCCTGGGCCCTTTTTAAAGTGCTATCTGGTAACTTTCTCCTTAGCAATGTGCTTAGAATGGGTTTCCCACTTCTTTTCTCAAGCTGACTCCTGGAAAAGGTCCTAACAAACTTCTGTGACTCAATTCCTAATACCCACTAGAACCTATGAAAGAATGGTTGGATTTCCCCTGAAAGGCAGACTGTTAAATGTGTCACCTTACACTTGGCTCCTTGGACTTTTCTAGATGACCTTGAAAGAATAGTGGCTTGGCGTTCTTTAATGGGCACCATGGGAAAGTGCATGCTATGGCCCAAACCACAGGAAGAATTCCTCAGTTTCCTTCCTCGGACTTGGGTCCGTATGTCCTAAGAATGAGTTTATTTACAGACAATGATTATGTGCAAATTTCTGTCAAAATACAGAGGATTCTAATCACTGCTTTTCTCCTGAGCATCTCTCCTCAGTCTGAGTATAATTTCTTTCAGTTTTGATCAGGACATCAGGGTGTGTGATGCATAACTAATGGACTTCCCACCGCCATCTGGCAAACTGCGTGAGTCCACAGCAGAAGCCAGACCACAAGCCTGATTTAAAGAGAAGCGGGTTACAGGAGGGCTGTGCCTGTCAATGGCGAGTACCCCCGGAGCTCCATCGTCTCCTTCTGGCTGAAGTTGCAGCTCCTACCACCAGTAAATATCTAGCTTTCAAGACAGCACCCTTCACCTGCACTGATGAAAGTAAAGCTTAGTTTTCAAATCCTTTTGTCACCAAAGAATACTGTTCTTGCTTGTAGTGCTTTAAAGTTTTCCTTGGTTTGAATTGTTCACATATCACTAATTGTTACCAAAAATTTAATTATATCAGGAGTGTATATTTTGAGGGCTTTCCTAGTCTGGAGAAGATGTTCACGTGTATGAACTCAGACTGAAAGTTTGCTTTGATAATTATAGGAAAATATCTCCATTGCTCTGCTTGGAGCTACGGTTCCTATCATTCGTTCCCCATCTCACGATGAGATGGTTCACTAGAGTGCCTCATGTAATCGCAGAGCAAATGAAGACAGTGGCGGTCGCAATTACATTCAGTGTAATTTATGCTCTTAATAGTTCTTCTGTGAAATTTTTTTCTTTCAGAAGTACTTACTGCCATGTCTTCTTTTATACCATCCCATTCCCAGGTTAGAAATTTTCTATACATCATATCCACATATGTAAACTCAAAATATACTAGTTACTGTAAGTCAAAGCAAGCCAACTTGAATTTGCTTAGAAAATTTGCCTGCTTTAAAAAAATTGCATCGTGTTTCTTCTTTATTTTTTTATTTAATGTGCTTATTTATTATTACTTATGTACTGTGTCTGATGTGTGTCTGAGTGTGGGCACACACGTGCCAGGACACACTTGTAGGTGTCAGAGGACAACTTTTGGGCTCAGCTCTCTCTTTGCATCTGGTTAAGGCAGGCTGTCTGTTGTTTCCGCCGTCAGGCTAGCTGGACTATGAACTTCTGGGAGATTTTCCTGGCTCTGCCTCATATTCCATAGGAGATTACAGACATGTACCGGTATGCCCACTTTTTTTTTTTTTTTTTACATGGACTTGAATTCAGGCCATCGGCCTGTGTCGTCAGCACTTTAACCCCAGTGACCTGTCTCGTCAGCCCTCTTTGGATTATCTCTGAAAGAAAAGTTGGCTAGCAGTTCGTGTTCGTGTCACATCATACTTTAATCACAGTATATTTTATATAAGAGATGGGGTTAGCATGATGGTCCTCTTTTTATTGGTGGAATCTTATAGCTGATCATATAAGGTGAGTTGCAACAAGGCAGTAACATGGCTGAGTCTCAAGAGCTATAGGTTTAGAAACGAAACTACTACAGAGCCTGTTTACAACCTTGGCCTCCTTCATTCGTTGGTTTTATTTCTTTTTCACTGATAACTGGTTCCTTCTATTCGGCAAATAACCGAGCTATTTCGTTAGTCCATTGGTTAGGGTTCTCAATGTGGTGACCTGATACAAAGCAACTTAAGGAAAGAAGCATTATTAGGGATACCATCCATCACAGCAGCCAAACCTGGAATGTGAGGCATCTGGTCGCATTGGGTCTGCAGTCAGGAAGCAGAAAGCAGTCAGGAAGTGGAGCTAGGATATAAAACCTCAAGGCCTATCCCCAGTGACACACTTGTTCCAGTGAGGCTCCACCTTTTAAAGGTCCCACCATCTTTTATACTAGCACCACTATGTGGGGTCAAGCTCTGACATATATAAACTAAGGAGGTTACGCTTCACACATTCAAACCATCACAGCTACCAGTAGCTCTTCAGGTTTCTATTTTATGAGTTCCAGCACTAAGTCACACCAAGACTCCCAGGGAAGTTTCTCAGTTGCTTGGTTTGGGTGAGGTTCCCACTGCTAGATCAATGTCATCCTATTTGATGGGTAGAGTTGACCATGTAAGAAGGGTAAGGAACAGAACCGGATCAGACAGGTCCCAGGAAGCACATGGGTGCAAATGTGGTGGTGAACTCAGAAGCAGTGAGCTCAGTCATGCGGGGAGTACCACTGACATCCACCATTGTTTCCTTGCCTTAACAGATGACTGGCACACATTTGTGTGTTAAGCGACTGGCTCTCTTGATTTGGTCATGTTAAAATCTGTACCAGCTTCCAGTTCTACATTTCTTATTTCTCACAGCTGGAATCATTCAAGTCCATTCAATTTGCAATAGGCTCAGCCCTGCATTAATCTTAGGACAAATCACACAATGGCCGATTCAGGAAAAGTAAGGTTGTTTATAGTTCACTTTTTCACTACTCAGAGAGAGGACAGCATTTTATTGAATGGTTAGAGTGGAAAAGATGTTTGCTTGGAGCAGAATCCACCAGTTGTGTATGCTCACTCCAAACCCTTCTGTAGCGTATCATGAGGTTAGATATTTAAAGCAAATTTTCCCCAGAAACCTGGAAGGTGGTATGAACTTTGGATGCTGCCCTCCGAGGGGATAACAGGGGCTTGGGATGCTGTTTATCATTCTCTGGGGCCATTGCCACGGTGATGTTGTTGTCTGGTACTCAATGGTCAAGGGGTGATGAGAGATTTCTTGGCCTTGGATAGGCTTCTGTGTGGTTACGTGTTTCCCTGGTGACATTGTTTCTGTGTGAACATCAAGCCTGTTCCTGGCTCTTTTAGAAATTCTGTAAGCTTGGCTAGAATGATAAATCCATTTCTGTTGACACTATTGGGAAATAATTCTGCACAGATAATTGCCATCAAATGGAGACGTATCACACAATGTCTTCTAATGCTTTTGATCACTGATACCTACATTCGAGCTCCTATAACATGCTCACTGACATTGACTCATGAGAGACAGACAAACATGCCCAACTCCCCATTACCTGTAAACATGTGGAAGAATAGATACGCTGTCTCCAATCAGCACATTGTTCAGTTAAAACAATTTTATTGTGAAGACTTGATGCAGCATAAGTCAACAGTGTTAAACAACACTATACTTGTGTATAACTATGAACTGGCTGTGGTCTATCCAAAGCACCGAATACTTAGGGTAAATGCCAGAGCATGTTTTGTTGTGCCACCACTTTCTTTTCCACCCTGGCTCTGATCTCCGTCTTGGAGATCTGTCTTGTCTCTTAGATTAACTGATGTCTCTCACTGTACTACATTCATAGGAAGCCCTTGACAGAGCAACTGAATGACTCCTCAGGTGTTTCTTGGTTCTGCTTCTTCCCATGGCTGCTGATTTCAGGACGGCCAGGGAGACACAGTGAAACTCTGTCTCAAGAAACAGAAACAAAAACAAAACAAACAAACAAACAAAAAACAAACAAGAAAATGGCACCAATGGCTGCTGAATCACCTATTGCTTTGGTCCTTGGCAACCTGTTGGTGCTTCAGAGAAGGAAGGTGACAGTCTCCAATCTTCTCCCTGTGCTTGCTTCCGGTCTGGTCCCTTATCCTAAGTCACAGGGACACCCTTGTTGTTGTCTGTGTCATCTCACCCTCCTGTCTCATCTCTGAGTCACAGAAATTGAGTTTTCATTTGTTAGACTTCCAAACTGCTGTTTATGACACAGGTCTTAAGCTCCAGATATTTCAAGGCTTTGATTTTGATGTGGCACGCTATGATTTGGTAACTGGTCATCCCCTTCCTTCTCCCAAAGCTCAGGTCTTTGAAACTCAAAGGCCTGGCTGCGAGTTGCCAGTATCCCTGGCTCGGCGCTTCATGATCCTGCTCTAACGGTGTATGTATATTGCAGGAGCATGACTGTGAGAGATAAAACAACAAGATTTTTGTTGTTGTTGTCAAAAAGTAAAGAGAAAATTGCAGTGATTGATATGTTAAAATATCATCCCACACATAAAGGAATATTTGGGAAGTCTGCCTGGCTGTGATTATTTCTGAGGAACGGAGAAGGCTTGATAATAGTGTGAGAGCAGATTTCTATTTTCATTCTGTAAACTTCTTTTTGTATCTAATTATTTATAAATATGTCTGAACATTAACTTCTGTAAGAAAACCACTGATTACAAAAAAACAATAACAGATTTTCAATACAGGCATTGTACTTTAATTTTGGAACGTTGGTACATGTGTACGCATGTATGTGTGAATGTTGAACTTTTCATATGTCTGTGAAGTTATGTATGTGTGGTATGTGTACATGGTATGTGTGTATGTGTGTGTGTGTGTGTGTACATGCAGAGGTCAGAGGAAGGTTTTAGGTGACCTCCTCTATCGCTCTCTGATATGTTCTTTTG
Organism: Uromys caudimaculatus; assembly: GCA_028551405.1. Lineage (NCBI taxonomy): Eukaryota > Metazoa > Chordata > Mammalia > Rodentia > Muridae > Uromys > Uromys caudimaculatus. Next base: position 30,016,753 of record CM052714.1, on the reverse strand, counting down.
AGGCAGAGTCTCTCACTGAACCAGGAGCTCGTGATTTGGGGCTAGGATGGCATATAGCAAGTCTCAGCGATCTTCCTGTCTCTGTCCCTATCACAGCAACACACCTGGCTTTTATGCAAGGGCTGAGATCCAGACTTGGATACCCATGCATGCAGGTACAGCAAACACTGCCAAGTTATCCTTCCTGCCCTCAAACCCTGAACTTTCTCCCCTTGATCCTTGCTGTTCATTACACCGATGCTGATCATGGTTGTGCTTTTCTGTCTTGCTGACTCTTTCCAGATGCTACCGAGCTCGTCTCTGGAAGCCTCTCTGGACTTCTGCACTCTCCCTTCCAGACTGGGTTGTACGATTCTTCCTGTGTTGGCTGAGACTCCCCACATACCATTGCCATGGCTCTTACCGAGGTGAAATTTGTCTTTGCTTCTGTGTTTATCTTCTCCACTCTACTATGAACGCTTTGAGGCTAGAAATTGTATCTCATTCGTTACTATATCTCTAGATCCTTGTACTTGTCTTGGTAAAGCAGAGCTTAATGCTTATTTAAATTCTGTTCCTGCATTTCCATCATAGAATTGCTGCCCTGACATCTGAAATATACATGAAAACACAAATACTGGCTTGGCGTATTACACTTTACTACTTGACAAGTTATTTTTTTCTGTATCTTCATTTTCTTCAGATCCATGTAACTTTTCTTTACATTCTGAAGACCAACTCCTTTTTCCTTAATTTTCTAAGAAAACTCAGTTCACTCTCTTTCCTCTAATCCTAACTGATAATGAGCCCCCCTTCTGAGAACAATATCTGGTTTTGAAAACATCTTCTTTTTCTTCTTGTACCAAAGCCATTTAGTCCATGAACTATTACCATTTTCTGGGATCTGAGACATAAGTTAGACTTGGTGAATGGCAACTGAGTTTCATGCTTGTTTATTCAGTTATTATTGAATCTTTATCATATGCTAAACATCATGCTGCATGAAAAGTGACATTAACAAATAAGACTCGATCTCTGTGCCTGAGTAACGAGGCTCTTCGAAGGAAACAGGTGGCATTTCTAAGCGGGATAGTTTGAGGACCATATAGATGGTTTAGAGAAAGCACATGACATAGTGTAGTCTCATAAGTCTACTGACAGAACTCATCACCGTCCCCAGCCCTGAAATGAGGTGTAGGAACTCAGTTTGGAGAACATGGAAGTGAAAGAGAAGTACCAATAAGCTGTATGGAGATGCTTCCTGACAGGTGTGTCTAAAGTTAATGTACCTTCCAGACCTGTGGGAACAGGTGGGAAAGGAAGCCCATTGGTACAGCCTCTAGAAGTATAGCTGGAGAGAAATGCACAGACTAGATCAGCAGGAGGAAAGCTGTTTGATAGCTAACAGGACTGAATATAGGATAGTAAAATTGTGAGCTGCATCTTCAGGAAACCCTGGGGACCTAGAGAGGATGATCTGAAAGCAGCGTGGGCCTAGAGACAAGGGCAGTGGAGGAGAGAGATGACAAGGCTGGTACTTGGGCTGGAAGCAGGGTAATGAACTTGGAAATGCTCAGGAGACAAAGGAGTTAGGTCTTAGAGTCTGCATATGAAGACTGAAGAAATGAGGATTTACGGACACTGACTCATGGATGTCTAGCTCATGTCATTGTTAGCTGATGGCACATTGAGATGAGAGTAGCAGACTAAAGAGAAGTTCACACTGGGGCCACCAGAATGAAGCAGGTGGCCTTAACAAACAAACAAAAGCCACCTTAAATTATCAGGAAAGAGGTCTAGGCAAGAAGGACAAATCTGGAACTTCTTAACATGTAAATAGAAACAAGACTGGAGGTGAAGACTTGTGATTCCAGCTACTTGGAAGGCTAAAGGAGGGAAATCACAAGTTCAAGGCCAGCTAGGGCAGCAGCGATCAGCTGGGATACTTAGTGAAGCCTCGTCTCAAACTTAAAAATGCTGCTCTTGCAGAGATCCCAAGTTCAGTGCTCAGCACCCAAATAGGCTACTCATAATCACCTGTAAGTCCAGCTTGAGCTGCTCGAATACCCCTGGCCCCAAGGGCCTGGCATAATGGCTCAGTGTACAGGTGCTTGCCACCAAGCCAGGAAACTTGAATTTGATCTATGGGACCCACATGATAGAAGGACAGAATTCATTCCTGTGTGTGCCCTCTGATCCACTCAGACACAGTGACATATAAGCTCACACACACACACACCATACTCCCACAAAAATAAACATACGCATACATAAATAAATATAGTCCAAAAATGTTAAGGCTTGAAACTGTAGCTTAATGGTAGAATACTCGTAGAACATGTGTGAAGCCCTAGGTTCAATCCCCACTGCCAAAATAAAAGAAAATAAAATTCCGTAGCTAGGATGTAGTTGAAATATGTAAGTACATGGTTGCTCACAGAGTCACATATGAGCGACAAATCATTAGAATCTTTGGTATTCTTTACCTTATTTATTTCACAGTTAAAATCTTTAGATATGTGGACAGGTAGGTAGAGAATGCAATAATAATAGTATAAAACAATAACTGTGAATTGTAGCTCTTTGAAGGCAGAGAAATGTGGATTTCTTCTAGCTCTTCTATTCTCCCGGGTTTTCCCCCTTATACCAACGCAACAAACATCTCAAGGGGGACCAAGGGGCAAACAAAGCAGGACGTACTTAGAGAGGAGAGTCTAACATCTGCTTAACCACTCTTACATCGCCCTGGCTAGAGGCACACCACGATCCCGCTGTGTATCTGAGCGGAGGCTCTTGGTTTTGCCCCTCATTTCTGTGCGTGATTTGAAGGCTTGAAGCAGTTTAGATATTTCCTTGAACTTATAAAAATGAATCACCACTCACTGGTGGGAATGGGATTACTGACGGATAATCCACTCCAAACTATAAGATGTCAAGTCCAGGCAGGCAGTTTCTAGAGACACTGGTTTATGGGCCAAGTGTCTTTCTGGAAGCGCCATTTGGGCTTATTGTTGGATTTATTGCTGATGGGTGGATTACAGCACTCCCCACTGTGGGCTAGCGATTAGATGGTACATCCCCACCTACAGGAATTCATTACAGCAAATGGCCTATTCTGTCTTCTGTTAATTTAGTCTGCAGTCCACAGCACATCATGTTAATGCTGCCTGGGTAGAAGATGGATGTCATCCATGCTTATGTAACTTCTGGTTGAGTGCTTTAAGCTCCGGCCATGCTTACTCGTGAGTCATAATTATGTCTGTGTTAAACACGGCAGAGAGCTGTGTGTGCCTGTGTGGGTGTTTTATGGATGGGTGTTGTCTACAGTCTGGGAAGCTAAACCTGTTGGTAAAGCATTTTCATTTACCTAAGAGAAAGATCGTACCATTTAGTAAGGATAGAGTTAATTTCAATGAGCTATTCAGATGTAAAATAGGCAGCAAAGTGTACACCTGGGTAGCAGCTAGCCTCCCGCCTTCCCAGGTATCTTTGGAAAAGGAGGTGGGAGGTTGAAAGAGTTCTTAGCTTCTCCCTAGGAAGTCTCTGGTCATTTCTGTGTACCAGGTAAACAAAAAGGGGTACTCAGCCTCATAAGAGAGATGACATCACCTTTTAGGTAAAGGAAAACCAGCAGGCACAATGGATAAAAGGATCAACTCTGGATCAAGACTCAAGTGTTCTTGAGCAAGTTTTCTTATCTATAAAATGGGATGATAATAAAGTCTGTTCACGGGGTAGCTGTAGGATTAAATGAGTTACCACTTGAAAGGGCCCAGTGCCTCACACATTGTGGTTCTCAGAAAGCCACCATCAGGAGATTTCATGGAAAGACCCTAAAATCCGGACTGACGCATGCCTTTTAGTCCCTCAGGAATGAGAAATCCCAGGCCATGTTGTCTCTCTTGAAAGCCTGATTAACCAGAGCTCTCCTTTGTCCTTAGAGGGTGGAGAGGGCAATTTCTTCTCCTTCTCAGGAGTTCAGTGTTCACGCAGGCTGTGGTGTGTGTTTGTCTTTTGTGAGGCTGTGTTCTTTCCACCCACACTACACCCCCACCCCTGCAGGCATCAAGGCCTCATTGCCAGGGCTGATTCTTTTCTTCTTGCTCAAGTTCAGACAGCGCTGTCAAAGCCCTTGTTTGCTCTGATGGTGTGTGGGTGACTTCGTGACTGCCTTCCCACCTTACCCAAGACCAGCTCATTCTCCCCAAAATGCTACGAATTGTTTACCTTGTGGTTCCTACTTTCCTGTACCCTAGTCTGCATGGTAGGGGGCCTAGGAGACACTAAGTGGACTCTGCATTAGCAAACCCCAGTCCTCTGTTTACTTTGGCCTCAGAATTCGCCCCCTCTGATGCACCCCATTTCCACAGGCTTTGGCTCCCTTTTCCAATTAAGAGTGTGTCCCCTGGTTCATACCATTCTAGGCTTCCCCAGCTTCTCCCCAGCAGCCATTGTCACCACCACAATCAGAAAGCAGAAATGAACAGAACAGCCACACAGAATGGCTTTCCAAAATTTGAATATTGATGAGAAAGCTTACATTTTCATGGCTCAAGAGAGAAGGGACTCGGAGGCCCTGCCAACCTGCTGCTCAGCTTAGCTCCACAATCTTGTCTCCTTCCTGGACCACTCTGTTGAGGCTCACAGTGTTGCTTATGCTTTTCCTCACTTGATTGCTGCTGGGGAGTGTTTGGAGAACTGGCTTCCACTGCCTTGTTTTTCATGATTTTTCGTTTTTCATTAAAGGAATTCTTGATGAGGCAGACTCATCCTAACATATGAATCTGGAAGTAGTAATACTTTTCCTTTGAGTATAAATGAGACCCTGTTTTGTATGACACGGAGCTCTTGACTTGGTAGGCTGTTATTCTTTTCCAGGTTGGCTTTTGTGTATGAAAACTAACAATGGTTTTCCTTGGGCCTTCTGTATCAGAAAGCACTGTATTTTTATCTCCAACTTTCAAACACCTCCCAGATAACCAGGGTAATGGAGAGCGGGGAATTGTTTCAATGTATCACACAAACTAGGTTTGCTATAACGCCACCCCCCTAGAAACAGTCTCTCTGGAGAGCTGAAAGAGAGTACAGCCATGGGCACAGGTTTTAGAGCCAGACTGCTTCCGTTCAAGTTCTGCCATTCACATTTCCTAGCTAGCTGAGCAAACTTGAACAACTTCCTCGGCTTGCTGCACCTCTGCTTCCTCATCTCTATAATGGAAGGATGAGAGTCTATTTATCTGTCTCACAGGGCTTCTGTGAAACGTAACTGAGTTGCTTTGTGTGATACATTTAGGACAGTGCCTAGTCTAGTGTACCTACTGAATATATATCAATGACCCTTCTTTGCTTTCCTGCTAGTGTTTGTTTACTATCTAATCTAATAATCCTGCTGATAGAAAGTTGAGGGCAGGAAGTGGAACAGATGATGTGGGGAGAATGACTGAAGCCAAGGGATGGGCATATTCGCTACACTAGCCTCTCTGTGAATATTCATTTCCTATGATACAGTGTAAAGACAGAAAAGGCTGAGCTATGAAGTATGCCAGTGTGGATCAAATGCAGTGTTGGGAGAGCCCATCCACGCTAGGTGGGAGGCCAAATGGCTGCAATCTGCTTAGACAACAGTTTGACAGGATGTATCAAGAACCCCCGAATGTTCGTTCCACTTACTATTTTATTGCTGCATGAAAAAAAAATTACTCAGAAACTTGGCTTAACATATCCATTTTCTATGCCTACAGAATCTGTGGATGGGAATTTGGACAGGGTATATGGGGGATGTCTTTTCTTTGCTTCACAGCCTACAGCACTTCAGCTAGTAAGACTCAAAGGACCAGGTGACTAGGGCTAGGGCTGGTCTTCAGAGAGAAGGTGTCTTCCTTCACTCATAGATCTGGGGTCTAGACTGATTTGACACATAATTTAGGAACGCTCCCTGGAATACCTCAAGGAACCTCCACAGATCCTGATTTCTCTACAGAATGATGGCTTTAAGCTAATCATGTTGTTTCTATGGCAGCTTAGAGTTCCCAAGGGTGAGCGTCCCAGGCACCGGGACTCAGTAGTTTGTTCACTATATTGGTTGATGTTGCCATAAGTCAGGCAAGATGCAAAGGGAACGATAATAGATCTCAGACCTCCATAAGAAGAATAGTCTTGAACTTGAGGGCCAATTTAATAGATCATGGAGCACTTGTGACTTTTGATCCAGTGTTTTCACATCTAAGAATTTATTTTAATGAAACCATTCAAAATGTGGATTATAGGTGAGGCTGTAGGTAGGGTGTCTAGGTACATGGTATATAGCAGACGGGCCCTGAGGTCAATTCCCAGTACATGCATAATCACAGGCAGTGTACAAATGTTTATGCTTATATACATGCATGCAAATATTACAGCAAAGTTAATGACTATCCATAGAAAAAAATGAATAGATTAATACCAGAAATTCACAAAGATGGTATAAACCTATTAAAATAATATCATGAAATCTTTACATACATAGGAAAATGGTCATATTTTAAAATGACAAATATGGGATCCATATTGTATGTAATATGATCTAAATGTATTTTTAAGTCTGAATGATTAAACATGATATGAAATGACACAAGGAGAAACTATCAAATCCTGACTAGCTATCTCCAGGTGAGACTATGGACAATTAATTTTTTTCATGATAGTTTTCTGCCTTTCTAAAAATTTCTACAGTTTGAACATGTTTTTAAAGATTTATTTTTAGATTGTCTGTCTGTGTGTGTGTGTGTGTGTGTGTGTGTGTGTGTGTGTGTGTGTGTGATGCATTGGATCCTCTGGACTTAAGTTGGAGCTACAAAGCATGGGTACTGGGAATCAAACTCAGTTCTTCTGAAAGAGCAACTACTAAGCCATCTCTCTACCTACTGCACACATACACACACACATACACACACATCACACATGCCACATACACATTTACACACACACCACACACATATACACACATCACATGCCACATACACACACACACATACCACACACCACATATACACACACCACACACACACACCACACACACCACACATACCACATACATACACACACACCACGTATACATACTCATCACACACATACACATATACACACACCACACACACATTATTAAAACTCCAATATGTTTGTTCCATTAAGATAGTGGCTTCCTACCTCTTTACTTGCTATATTGAACTATAAAAAAAAAAAAGCCAACTTGATTGAAACTTACATTTACATTTATTTTTGTCCATTTAGGTTGCTGTAACAAAATATAATGAAACTATGCTGTGCTATGTGTGTGTGTATAGGCCAACATGGGTGCACACCCATATGCTCGCGCATGTGGAAGCCAGAGGAAGATTTCGAGTGCCCTCTGTATCACCTCCTGCCTTATTCCCACGAGACAGGGCTTCACATGGAACACGAAGCTCTCCATTTCACCTAGGCCAACTGACCCGCGAGCTCCTGGGTCTGTCCCCCAGTGTTGGACTACCAGGCATGAGCAGCCACAACCAGCTTTTTCATACTCGTTGAGAATTCAAACTCAGGCCCTATTCTTGCACTGTGAGTGCTCTTACCCCATGAACTATCTCCCTAGTTCCTAAAACTGAGTAGCTTATAAATTACAGAAATTATTCCACACTATTCTGTCCCAGGAAGTCTAAACTCAAGCAAGAGGCTGGTAGACTTGGTGTTTGGTGCCAGATCACTTTCTAGTTCACAGAGCACAGCCTTCTACTTCTGACCTCACAAGGTGAGAAGAATCAGAGGTGTTTCTCTTGCAGTTAAAAAAAAAAAAGAAGAGATTTATTTAATTTTTATATTATATGTCTCGGGGAGGAGGGGCGTGCATGTGAGTGACAGAACCCATGGAGGTCAGAGGCATTGGATTTCCCTGGAGCTGGATTTACAGGTAGACACGAAGCACCTGATATGGGGGCTAGGAACCAAACTTAGGGCCTCTGTAAGGGCAGTACGTGCGGTAACCACTGAGCCACTTCTCTAGTCCCTCTTGAAGTTGTTTTCTAAGGCCACTAATCCCTTTCATAAGCGCTCCATCCTCAGGCCCTAATCACCCTCCTAAGGCTCTTCCTCCTAGAACCATTCGCTTGGTGGGTAGAATGTCAGTCGATGAGTTTGGAGAGGTAGAAATATTCAGACCACAGTAATATTATCAAACACACACACTCCCTATTGAGGAGAGGACGGACTGAGCTGAGCGGCAGCAGGACCCGCTGCATCTTTTAAGTGTGGTCTCTCCCTTACTCACCAAGTCTAATCCATGCCAGTTGGAGGCCCCGGAGACCTTCTTCTCTTGGCTCGGGGTCATCAAGGTTGGGAAAGAAAGTGTAAATGTTTGTCATATTCCAGGTTTGCCCTCCTTTCCTGTTCACCGAACATTAAAAAGGAGGTAGAGGTGAAATCCCATTCCCCAACTCCCAACAGTGTGTTTTTCTCGGCTATACCATTTGCCCTTACATCTTCATAACTGTTTTGTATGATACTTCCTCGGTACACAATGACGTCACCCTCTGTCCCAGTCTCTGTCGGCCTTCACCCTGGGCCTCGGAGAGTCTCTGCTGTGCCCATGGCTGCCCGGCTCCCCTTCCGCGTCACTTTTCTCCCGTCAGGCCAGGCACAGGTTTCCCAGTGAGTTCATTAGTTACTTCTAAATGTATCTATTCTCAGCAGAGGTCATCCTCCGAACCTGTTTGACCCAAATCCGTGGCTTCCATCCGTACTCAGCAGGCTCCGTTGCTTTCTGCCTCGGTCCCCTCCAGAGATAGATGGTAACAGCCAGCCCTCCCTTCCACATCCTCATCTGTGAGTTCAACATGTGCAGATTTAACCAAGCTCATAGCAAAAAAAAGAAAAGGGGTGGGGGGATCCATTTATACTGAGCACAGAGAGGCTTTTCCTTAACGTTAGTCCCTAAACTATACGGTACAACTCACAGAACGTTACAAGATTCACTGGGATCTGAATATGTGTGCCTCTCCAACTTACTCATTGATAATGTGCTCATCAAGGCGCCGGTGGTAGCGGGCAAAGCTTTTTGTAGATGACTATGTCTGGGGATAGAACCTTGTTAAATAGGCCCGGCTTTACATATCATTTACATTGTAAGAGGTACTGTAAATAATCTGGAGGAATATAGGAGAATGAAGAGTGTATGTAAATACTAATCCACCTTTTATAAGGGATTTGAGAACCTATGGATCTTAGTCTCCACAGTAGCCTTGGAGCCAATCCTTTGCAGACATGGGGTGCAGAGAAAACAACAGCTGTATGTACCTAGACGCCAACAAATACCCAACTTGCCCTGATTTCCGGTATACTCAGAAGACCTATTCCACTCTTTTCTCCAAGTCTCTTGGGACTCATCAGTATATTTAAAGTATAAACAAAATTTCAGACATACAACATAATGATTACAGCCACAGTTTTGCTATAATTTGCACAATATACTTAGCACTACGTTAGTAAAAAACATCATAAGCTTTTAATCAGTCAACAAAGTCCTATGGTAACATCTAAAATTAACTGATGTCAAAGCTACAGATTATGATCAACATAATTTTCTTAACACTTTTCTGGTCCCAATTATGCCTGACAGTCATCTAATGTTAATGTTTAATATTAAAGGACAGCTTTTAGGACTATGTAGTCACAACTACTCATGGCTTGCCTTAAGTCACCTAGAATAAATAGCAGTTTCTTTTTAATAAGCACAGCACAGCTTCATCCTGTGTGTCAGACATGAGCCCCAGCTGTCTGCGCCTCACTTTGTGGTTTGTTTCTTGTTATATGAGCCCAGGATTAGAGGCAAGGACACAATAGGGTTTGGTCTACAAATGGAAATGACTGCTAATGCAAACTTTGGTTAAAACATTTTAGCCTTTTAACGGATTTTCAAATTGGGAAAGACTTGACTGCCCACTCCAACTCTATTTTTATGCTAAACTGTTTTGTAAACTCAAAAAACCAATGAAGTGCTACCCAGGCCATTGGCCAACATTTAGTACTTCTGATTGCTGCCTTGGGTTTAGCTGGGCCAGACGTTGTCGTTTCACCAGTACACTGTGAGTAGAAGTAAAATTATGTATCACTTCAGGCAACGTTTTAAGAACCAGATGTACTTTGCCATATTTTGTTCTTTGCTGGGTAAAATGGAGCCCACTTTGTCTTGCTTCCTAATTCTCTCGCTGAGCAGTCTTTCTACCTGTATTGACATGGGGAATGAAGAAACAGGCTCATCAACCTTCTGACACATCAGGGTTGTCGGTTAGAAAAACATTATCTGGCAAACAAGTCATCACTGGTAAAGCTACTTAGATAATGAACAGGTGTGTAAATATAAAGGAGATATATGCTCACTCATGTACAGCAGAAGTTAGTTACAGATGAGGCTAGAGGCCTGGAAGCCATGAGTCTAAAAATCCCCCACTGATGTTGACACAATAGGCTACTGGTCACTACCTTTATAATTCATCTGCATATCCATGCCCTGAATTGTTTTTTGACCTTATTATTTTTCTATAGCTCTTGCAAAATGTTTTGAACTAGAGCTCCACAAATGCAGAATCCACAGCATAACTCAGTTTATACAAGGAAATAGCAGATGTTTGAGAAAGGTTAATCTTGAGCGTTAACTTGTTAGATTCAGAGAATCCTTCTTTGAGGGTGTGTCTGTGATCTAATCAATAGTTGGAGCCATTTGTGGATTCAAAATCTGAATACATATGGGGGAAACTGTGGAAGGAGGAGCTCATTTCAGGAAACTTGATTGAGTGTGTCTTTGAGGGATACATCTTGTTCCGAACCTTTCCTGTCTTTGTTCTGTTTCTTGGCTCCTGTGCATTGAGCAGCTTTGCTCATCTGAGCCTTCCTTGACATGACAGATTAAGACCTAAAGCCATGAGGTGAAGACAAGTCTCCTTTCTTCAGGCTTTTGGTAGGCATTTGACCCCAGTGGTGAGTGTTGACTGACACAGATATATCACATTTTCCAACTGTTGTGCAATGCTGGTGATTTTTACTTTCTTATCTGTATGTTTTCTAAATATCAAAATTAGTATACAATAAACATTATTATTTTTGTTCAATGCCTGCTCCTCCTTGTTTTCTTTAAATTTTATTTTCTATTCTGAAAACAACATAAAGACATTCTAAGTATTTGTTACTTTCATTCAATCAGTCAGTGTTCCTCCCTTTGAGAATATGTGCCATACTTGTGATTCTGGATGTCCTGTGAACTGAGAGAAATTTTCTTCTCATCTCTCTCTTCCCTTCCTCATTCAACACACATACAAATAAAACTTAGACTAGCATCTGTGCTAATTAATATATGCCAGAGAAAAAGAAAAGAGAGAGGATTGTGTGTGTGTGTGTGTGTGTGCGCGCGTAAAACAAAGACCATACAGTTCAGTGTCTTTCCATTCTAGGTAGTCACCTCCCATTATTTTACCTGAACCTCTGGTTATTTTATGTACTTGTTATTTCTGGCTTCTTCCCCTGGTGGCTTGGATTGCCCTAAGCCTGGTTACACCTTTCCTATCATTTTGGTTCTATGCATTTCAGTCTACGTCTCTTTTTATATAATAGCTGTTCCAGGAATAGTAAGCATCTCCAGTCTCATTTCCAATTCAATAAACACTAGCTGACCAATTACCATATGCCAAGCTGTGTGCTAGGTGCTCGGAATTCAAATAAAACAAGATGAGGAATCTGAAGGGTCAGAAGACCATGTTGAGCTACTAAGAAGTCCCCCGAATGGCTTTGGAGATTCTGTCCTCCTCAACACTGAAGCCCACTTGCTGACCCCCACATCCATGGGAATTCAGTGTAACCATTATTACTGCTTTTTCTCTAATAGTTTTGCACAGTACACAGTGGAGTCATCTTTCTTCTCTTTGGAATAAAGGCTAGTCATGGGAATTGGGTTGACAAATAAGATGTGAATGGAAGACATATCCCACGTGTACACAAGAGCATTTATCGTTGAATATGTAGCTTGCCATGATGGTCAGTGGTAAAGCTCTGGAATTTTGGCTCTTTACACCTGTGATGTGGAGTAAAGCTCCTCTCCCTCAGTGGCTCAGGAAGACAACAGTGTAAGCAGAAAGACTTTTAGGTCGCTGGAATATGGGATTATTTGTTATTTCAGAATACATAATTTTCTTTTTCTCCTTTGTCAACATTTTTTATATAAAATCTCATGAGTTAAACTTCAAACAATAAAAAGATTTGTTGCTCATATTTTGTGTATAAAATTTACAATTTATAATTTTAAGCAATGTATTATTTGGTGGACCTATCATTATGGGAAACTAATGTATATATATATATATATATATATATATATATATATATATATATATATATAATTTAAAACCATATTTTTTTCAAGTAAGTTACTATATTGGACTTTATTTTTAATTGGATTACAATTTTTTTTTATATTTTTCTTTTTTGATACTTTATTTACATTTCAGATGTTTTCCCCTTTCCAGGCCTCCACTTTGGAAACCCCCTATCCCATTCCCCCTCCCCCTGACTCTATGAAGGTATTCCCCTACCCACCCACCCACTCCCATCTTTCCTCCCTGGCATTCCCCTACACTGGGGCATCTAAAACCCTCAGGCCCAAGGGCCTTTCCTCCCACTGAGGGCCAGCAAGGCCCTCCTCTGCCACATATGTGGCCAGCACCATGGGTGTCTCCATGTGTAATCTTTGGTTGGTGGTCCAGTCTCCGGGAGCACAGTGGGGGGAGTGTGTCAGGCCTATTGACACTGTTGCTCCCTCCATGAGGCTGCAAACTCCCTCAGCTCCTTCAGTCCCTTCTCCAACTCCTCTATCTGGGACCCCACGCTGAGTCCAACCGTTGCTGTGAATTGAATCTTGGGTATTCCGAACTTTTGGGCTAATATCCACTTATCAGTGAGTACATACCATGTTTGTTCTTTTGTGACTGAGTTACCTCACTCAGGATGATATTTTCAAGTTCCATCCATTTACCTGTGAATTTCATAAAGTCACTGTTTTTAATAGCTGAGTAGTACTCCATTGTGTAAATGTACCACATTTTCTGTATCCATTCCTCTGTTGAGAAACATCTGGGTTGTTTCCAGCTTCTGGCTATTATAAATATGGCTGCTATGAACATAGTGGAGCATGTGTCTTTATTACATGTTGGAGCATCCTCTGGGTATATGCC
>CM052714.1:29967336-30003042 GCA_028551405.1 Uromys caudimaculatus | reverse complement strand
CTCTAGCTAGAACTTCAAGTACTATATTGAATAGATAGAGAGAGAGAGGGCAGCCTTGTGTAGTTCCTGATTTTAATGGGATTGCTTCAAGTTTCTCTCCATTTAGTTTGATGTTGGCTACTGGTTTGCTGTATATTGCTTTTACTATGTTTAGGTATAGGCCTTGAATACCTGATCTTTCCAAGACTTTTATCATGAAAGGATGTTAAAACCATATTTTAATCAAAATATAATGTCATCCCTCCCCTCTTTCCTCCTTCCAGTGTCTCCCATGCCCTGCCTCATTCTCTAATTGAAATCCTTTTCATTTTCTTTTTTAAAAGATTTGTTTGTTTATTTGTTTGTTTATTTATTTAATGTATGTGAGTGCACTGTTCTCTTCAGACACAGCAGAAGAGGGCATCTGATCCCATTACAGATGGTTGTGAGCCACCATACAGTTGCTGGGAATTGAATTCAGGACCTCTGGAAGAGCAGTCAGTGCTCTTAAGCACTGAGCCATGTCTCCAGCCCATCTTTTTGTTGTATTATTATTGTTGTACACACACACACACACACACACACACACACACACACACACACACCCCTACACACAGCTCACCACTTTGTATCAGATGACCAGTTAGGGGTTCAGTCATGGGGGAGATTAATTCTCCCTCTCTCAGCAGTTATGACCTGCCTGTAGTTCTTTCTTTGGGGCTCATCCTGTGTGATTTTCCCTCTGTTAATGTTGTCATTGTTCAGGTCTTGTTTTTGTAGCCATTTCTAGGAGACACTGTCTCAAAGCAGTCTTCCTCATATTCTGACTCTTAGAATATTTTCTGCCCCCTCATTCATGATGTTCCCTGAGCCATAGATGCAGATCTGTGCCGCAGATGTATCAACTGAGGCTGGGTTTCCCACAATTCACTGATTTCTGTACTGTGCCCTGTTATGGTCATATGTAACATTTCCTTTTGCTGTAAACACAAGCTTCTTTGAAGAGGGGAATTGACAGATTCAATGGACATATCTCCTGACTGGTGTTCTAGGAATTCTAGTGGGGGAGGCTCAGACATCATGGTGAATTGTTACAGACTGTGAAGAGTGAAGAATTGAAGAATTGCCTTCATCAGATTAGCCTTGCCATTGTCTTGATTGCTGATGGATGTGGGAGACCCCAGTCTGCTATAGGCTATACTATTTCTAGGACAGGTGGTCCTGGGCTGGATAAGAAAGTTAGCTGAGTGAGCCAGAGTGTTTCTCCATAGTTTCTGCTGCAGGCAACTGTTTGAGTTCCTACTCCGATTCCCCTCAATGATGGATTATGACCTGGAAGCATAAGCCAAATAAACCATTTCCCCTTCAATTTGCTTTTGGTTGGAGTGTTTTATCATAGCCAAGGAAATCAGGCTTCTAGTCTGGCTATGGATTGGTGGCTCTGGTGACTTGCAAGACTAAACAATAACAATGCTTAACTTGGACTAACTGTAGTCAGAAGGAACTGTCTCCTCAGGCTCTGTGTATTTTATGCTCAAGGGGTACTTCACTGTGCCATGAAAGTCTTTGAAATAATATATCCCAACAGCGACATGTTTGACAGCAGGAGTACTTAAAGAAAGGAAAAGAATCAAGTCTGAGAATGAGGATTAAAGTTATCTGCGACAATGGAGCCTCAGGAGATGCTGGGTGCACTGGCATGCCTCATAAGAATCTCTAGTCCTCAGATGTGAGCACCCCATATAACCTCGCCTTCAGAATCATTTGCTGCATCCATCTGAGCTGTGTTTCAGTGGAAAAAGGAGTGGTGTGAATGTAGCAAGAAGACAATATAAGATAAAGTAGTATGATGATTATTACTCTCATTTGTTAATTTTACAAGATATTTAAATTGCCCTGTGTTGGCAACATTGATAGAAATGGTAATGACTGTAGTTTTTTTGCAGACTGATAAGGTAGCATGTCTAAAAAGTTTATATATATATATATATATATATATATATATATATATATATATATATACATACATACATATATATGCATGCCTATGTGGAGAACAGATAAAGTCCTGAGGGAATGGGTATTGCTGACATGAGCACAGCTATGTCAAGGACTCCAATGCCTCAGGGCCCATGGGAGTGGGGAAGCCTTCCCCTTGTGAGGGTCTGGAAAAACGGGCAAAGCCATTTGTTGTCCAAGTATGAGTGTTTACAAACAACTGCCAAGTGTGTACAAAACTCATCTGTTACTGCTTCCTCTTCCCAGATGACTGCAGCTTGTGATTGCTTCCCTCCAGACACCTCCTATTAAGACTAGCTAAGCCTTCCTTTTGGTGCTGTCCATAATAAACAAGCTGAGTTTTGTATTATCTAGTAGGATCTCTCCATCAGACTGAGCACAGTCCACCCCATCCCAGGTCTTCTCTTTGTCTCTCATTTCATCATTCTTGCATCACCCCGGTCAAGTTTCCATAACTAAACTGTGAGGATAGCATACCTATTGATGCATGCTCCCAAGGTAGAATTTTTAGATAGGATGCCCAAGATAAAAATCACATTTCCAACTGTGCAAGCAGGAATAGGCAGATGAATAAGTTCTGCCCGACGGGACAATAGTGGAAGTGATGTACTAAGGCTGATGGCGCAGGTGCGCGGACCCTTGTTTTTCTTATTCTCACCTGTGGAGTGAGTGTGTGATGATTGAGTCAAAGAAACATCTAGGACTGGCAGAACCATGAGACTGCAAGAATCCGAGGACTTGACAATATGGGGGCAGAATTACCACCACAGCTTTGACTTTATTTCAGACTTGACTTTAGTCTTCCTTTATTTTCACTGGGTATCTCAAATGTAGCCTAAGTATCCTCACTACAGAACCAGAATCCTTATGTTTGGGAGACTTATCCTAGGTCGGTGATGGCATGTTTCATGCAAAGATTTTAATAACAATGAAAATTATGACACACATTTCTAGATATGTGAAAGCTTGAAAAAAAAAACTTGTGTTTTAGTTAAAGCAGACTTTATAAAATGGAATAGTATGAAGACTATCAAAGATACTACACAGAAAACTACTGTTGTAAACAAAATTTCATTGCCAAATAATGCACACATAAAACAAGAAAATGATTATTGGTGCAATCTCAACTTTCCTCTCTCTATTTCTGCAGAGAAGAATTCCAGCTCTACTCACTAACTTCCTCCCTCTCCCTCTGGCTTTGTGGCAGGACCTACTTTAACAGATATAGAAGGAGGCCCTGAACATATATATCAAATACTTAATGGTTTTACTCTTGTTTGGTAGAGTGCCATTTTCTCTTTTTGGTTTCCTGATCTATATCTCCATTTGTAATAAAAAGAAAATCCCAATGCTAACATTTATTATTATTAGTTGTTTTTGTTTGTTTGCTTGTGTCTTTAAGCCAGGTCTTGCATCGCACACCAGGTTGTTGTTAATTAATCCTTCTGCATGAGCCTTCTGAGTGATAGAATATGCTTCTAACTTAAAATTCATTATTTTTAAAATGGGCTCTAGAGTTTATTAATAATGGTCCAAATTTATGGTGAACCAAAAAAACTTCATAATGAGTCAATGTCTTAATTGTAGCCTATCAGAGTTATGGAACATTGTTCACCATTATAAAGAAATGATCAATCATTCTACTAGAAAATTTCAGTTACTGAGTGAAAGAGGAGAATTTGAAAGTAATCTAATTATAGGTACTATATGAGTTCAATTCAATGACATCCTGGAATAAAGTAACTATTTTGGAGGACTGCAGGGCAGTGACACCATTCTGTATGATACAATAGGAGATACACATCAGACTGGTGCCCAGGGTCATAAAACTCACAATACCAAGAATGAATAAACTTAATGTTGACTATGGAATTTAGTTATAGTGATATATTCATGTAAGCTTGTCAGTTGTAAGAAACATCCACTGGCTGCACATAGGTTACAAAAGAGATGTTGAAAATGGGGGCCCTTATGCATGTATGAACTCAGGGAATGTGAATGAGTTGCCATTTTGTTGTTGCTGTGACAAATACTTGACCCAAGTATCATAAGGAAGGAAGGGTTTATTTTGTCCTACAGTTTAGTGTTTAGTCTGTCATGGCAGGGAAGGAGTGGAGGCAGAGATAGAAAGCAGCTGATCATGTGGCATCTGTAGCCAGGAAGAAAAGAGAAATGAGCACTGGAGCTCACCTTGCTTCCTCCAGTTTAGTCTGGAATTCCAGCCCCACCCATTAGTGATGGCTTCTCCTTCTCCATTTAAACCTTGCTAGAAATGTCATCATGGGCACATCTAAAAGTTTGTCTCTTAGGTTATTCCAAATTCAGTCAGGTTGACAATTAAGATTAGTCATCAAGGGCTGTAAACTTCTCTTTTCATTTATTTTTACTTTTGTGGAGAACTAATCTTTAAAAATTAAGGTCTTAAAAATTTTTTAAAATTCTTTCAAAAGTCTTTTGATACACACACATACACATCTCTCTCTGTCTGTCTCTGTCTCTCTGTCTGTCTCTGTCTCTCTGTCAGTCTCTCTCTCTCTCTCTCTCTCTCTCTCTCTTTGTGTGTGTGTGTGTGTGTGTGTGTGTG
Source organism: Uromys caudimaculatus (assembly GCA_028551405.1). Classification (NCBI taxonomy): domain Eukaryota; kingdom Metazoa; phylum Chordata; class Mammalia; order Rodentia; family Muridae; genus Uromys; species Uromys caudimaculatus. The sequence goes on along the minus strand of CM052714.1, from coordinate 29,998,460 downwards.
TGTGTGTGTGTGTGTGTGTGTGCACGCACACACACAGGTACCTGTGGAGGCCGGAAAAGAGCACCACATCCTGGATTTGGAGTTACAGAGGGATTGTAAACTGCCTAAGATGTATCCTAGGAATAAAACTCAGGTCCTCTGTGCTCTTACCTGCTGATCTATCTCTTTAAAGCCATTTACTGGGTGTTTTTTGAGGTAACAAAAGTAGAGAAGTAAGCTCATCCCACATTTCCTCACTAGTGCAGTGAGGAGTGAGACCACATGTGATCATTTCCTGTCCATCCTGCCTCCAGAACACAGCACACATCTCTATCAGCTTCAATTTACCTCTTGCTTCACCTCTAGCCCAGAGTCAGTCAGACTCAGGTCAGGTGATATTTGCCCGAAGCTCCCTTAGAGTAATGAGGAAGATGAGGGAAACGCACAATGGTTTACTGTCATATTTCTGGGGAAGAAAGAGCTGTAGACACCTCTGGCTGTTCATCACAGTCCCTTCATCTTCTTAACCAAATCCCCATCACCTGTGATCCTTCCACCCAACAAATATTGTGCCCATTCCTGGTTTTTACTCTTGACAGATCTAAAATATCAGCCAACTGGCTGGAGACTGACTCTTGTGTTATTGTGTACAAAGAGAATGAACTCCGCCTTTGTAGTCCTGATGTGTGGTTGTGTCACAAAGTCATGATGGAAATTGACAGTTTCATAGCATGTTCTTGTTCTGGACAGGATCTGTGGTAGCCATGTATGGAATCTGAGGTTCCAGTAAGTTATACAGGAAAGGGAAATAGCAATAAGATGTTTTGCTGTCCATCAGTGAGGCTGAGAAACTCTCGCTCACTTAATCATTTTTAGCTGCCCATGTGTCCTAATTTGCTTTCTATTGTTATGAGAAACACCCTGACCAAAATCATTGTGAAGAAAGGGCTTATTTTGTCTTATATCTTATGGTTCATCATGATGGGAATTCAGGGCAAGAACTCAGGGTCAAAACCTAGAGGCAGGGACCGAAGCAGAGGCCATGGAGGAATGGTACTTACTGGATTGCTCTCCATGGCTTGCTCACCCTGCTTTCTTCAGCCTAGGAACACCTGCCTAGTGTTGCACCCACCCACCCACACACAGACAATAAGCTGGGCCCTTTCTCATCAATTATTAATCAAGAAAATGCCCTTACAGACTTGCCTATAGGCTAATTTGATGAAGGCATTTTCTTAACTGAAGTTCCCTATTCCCAGATGACTCTAGCTTGTGTCATATTGATAAAAGTAACTAGTACACCATGTGTCTTAGTTAGGGTTTCATTGCTGTGAAAAGACCCCACGACCAAGGCAACTCTTGAAAGGAAAGCCCCACATCTGCCTCCACAGTGACATGTTCTCTAACAAGGCCACACCTACTCCAACAAGGCCACACCTCCTAATAATGCCACTCTCTATAACTAAGCATTCAAACACATGAGTCTATTTAAACCACCAGACCATGTCTTCAGAGATTCTGAAGTCTTTTGAATCTACAGAAAGAAAAGAAGTCATGGTCATTCAATCTACAGAGGATGTGCTAGAATGGAAGGCATTCATAACAGCCCAACTCAAGAGATTGAACTTGAGCTTATCTTGTAGGCACAGTTGTAGTTCTGAGTGAGTGGGAAGGATGATGGGACAAGCCACAATTACTATGGGAGACATGTTTCAGTTGGTCATGCAGAAGGTACACATATGTGGAGGTCAGAAGACAGCTTGGGGGAGTTAGTTCTCTTCTTCCACGATGGTAGGCCTGGATGATCATTAAGAATAAAGCAAATTCCTTTACCCACTGAGCCATCCAACCTACCATCCAAACCTGAGTCTAAAACGATTTGTTCTACAACTTTCTGTGCCTGGCACAGAATAATATTATTAAAACACTTGTTGAACCAATAATGCCTTTGAGAATCTTCTAGGTAGAATGGCTACTGATCTTGGATGTTTGGGGATCCAAAATAGAAAACAAATTTAATAGAAGCACACAAAGAAGGAAATGCCCTCTTAAGGAGCTTGCTGGCAGCCGGGCAGTGGTGGCGCACGCCTTTAATCCCAGCACTCAGGAGGCAGACGCAGGCAGATTTTTGAGTTCGAGGCCAGCCTGGTCTACAGAATGAGTTCCAGGACAGCCAGAGCTACACAGAGAAACCCTGTCTCGAAAAACAAAAAAAAAAAAAAAAAAAAAAAAAAAGAAAGAAAGAAAGAAAGAAAGAAAGAAAGAAAGAAAGAAAAACCAAAAAGAAAAAAAGAAGCTTGCTGGCTAAATTGCCTGCTGGTTTGAAGAACACAAAGTGTCCAAGGGTCTAGAAATAAATCACAGCTCCCTTCTTTTACATAAGGAAGGTTTGTTTTTTTAATTACTACCACTCTATTTGTTTCCCATAACCACCTTGAAAGTGCAAGAGGGTATTTCCATTTTAGAAAAGTAACAGACTTAGTTAAGTGATTCGCTCTAGTTAATCTGTGAAGGAGAAGCACAACGATCATTTTCTAAATTAACCACACATATGGCTGAAGTCTGAGAGTCTGTGTGATGTAATCAAAGCACTTACTGCCTGGCCTTAGACTGCTGTAACTGTGGTGCAGTTTCTGAAAATAATCACAAAGTTTGGAATGACAAGTTTCTACACATCCGTTTTAGATACAGGAATTCCTATACCCCCACCCACCCATCCTCCCACCACACTTCCTCATGCATATACAGTTGGCTCCCCCTATTTGTTCTGCTGCTGTGGGTTCAGCCAACCACAGATTGAAACATATTCAGAAAGTTTTGCATCAGTACAACACACGTACAAACCTTTTCCTGTCATTCTATAAGCAATGTAGTAAAATAAATATTTACGTTTTATTTAGACATTATAAATAATCTAGTGATGATTTAACAAATGTACAAAGATGTGCATAGGCTATATGCAATGCCACAGAACTGGTACAAAGACTTGAGCATTTGTGGATGTTGGTGTCTCTGCAGGATCCTAGACTCAGCCCTCTATGGATACCATGGGCCAAGTATACATCCAAATATGTACACACACACACACACACACACACACACACACACACACACACGCACACACTTGACACTGGGATGGCAGATCTTTATATTTCTTCTACAGTATCTTAGTTATACATACATATGCTTACGAATAGATATGTACTAGTATAATTACCTTGGATTCATACTGAGAGGGTTATATAAAATGATATTCTAGAGAATAGTTATGATTTTCCTCAAATATAATTTTTAAAAGTTATGGTAGAGAGAAATACGTTTGAAAATTGAGATTAATTTATTTCACCCCCACCCCTTTTTGAGATATGATCTTATTATGTAGCCCAAGCTAGCCTAGAACACAAGCTACATCTGCTTTAGCTTGCAGAGTGCACAGATCACATGGGTGTACCAACGCACCTGGCTCACCTAGTTCTTATGCCTGATTCAGAGTCTTGGAAGTAGTTGGAACAAGGAGGAGTCAGTGTCTTTTATGAAGCAGGAGCAAGAAGGGGTCATAGCACATGTTAACAAGCGCTAATAGGTTTTCCTAAGGTCAAGGACATTCCTTTGGTCAGGAGAATCACCTAGGAATGTTGAAAGCTAGTGACCAAAAGTTTCAGGGCAACATGGGGCTGAATGACTGGTGCTGGAAAACAAGTGATGAGAATGTGGGGTGGGAGGAGATTCTGCAGAGACGGAAACAGAAGTTACCTACGAACATCTTGAAAGTTGTCACGGGGGTGTCTACAGTTGTCCAGGGCATTGCCGATTTTGTTCTTTGGCATGAACAAAGAATTGGATGACTTGTGAAGATGGAAGATCAGGCTGCAGGGTAAAGAAAGTGACAGCTTTGTGTATTTACTACAAGGGAAGACTAGATGCAAGTCTACTTCCTAGAAGCCAGTTTGGGAATTTTCTAGGGCCCCAGGTCTCCTTTTTCTCCTATTAGACCTGTTTAGATACCTGCCTGATGGCTTTCTGGCTCTTTCTCCTTGCAGTGTCTCTCGGGAATAAGAAGAAACCATCTCAGGGGGCCTCCCTTCACTCTCCCTGCCTACCTTAATTACTCAAACCCTCTTTCCAAATGCCACGCCCTTTGCCTAAGACAGAATCCTAAGAGTGCTCTTGTGCCTTCTCCAACATATGCTCTGAAGAGAAAAAAGGATAGTAAACAGCAGAAGCACATAGATTGGTTTAGGATGAAGGAACTGACCATTGAGACAGTATTCCTCACACTCTGCTTGAAGAATAACCACTTTCAAGTCTATAGACTCAGCGATTGCTGCCCCAAACATGTAATTAAGACATTTCAACCCAATAACTTCATGGCATACTTTATGCCAAGGGTAAAAGCTCTTTTTCATTTGTTCAAGATTAAGTGTACGGCATACATACCTAAAGGCTGCTGGAGACCAGGGCTCTGAGTCTTCTTTGTTTGGTGTCTAACACAAACCACACAAGGCTTGGTACTGACGAGTAGCTCAGGAAATGTTTTATTTGAACAAGTTTCTTAAAGGCAGATAATTGGGATCTGAATCTTGATTTAATTAAGTTCAATCAATGCATTGTAAAACTTTCAGGGAAATTCAGTTATAGGTCAAGCTCAGAGCAATGTCTAAAACAGCCAGAATCATTATCAATCTCTGTTGGCATTCAGAAGAAGTTGACCTTTGTCCTCCTATGCTTGCTTAAAGTACCCGGATAGAGCTGGGTGTGGTGGTTCATGACTACAATCCCAGAATTTACAACACAGAGGCAGAAGGATCAGTTTTAGACACATAGAGAATTTGAGATAAGGATGGGTTGCAGTAGAACCTGTCTTAAAAAGTCAAACAAGAGACTGAAGTGCCCTGGCTGCTCTTTCAGAGAACCCAAGTTCTATTCCTAGCATCCACATGGCAGCTTGCAACAGTCTATAACTTCGGTTCCTCAGGATCTGATGACCTCTTTTGCACTTCACCGAACCTGGGCATACACTTGGGGCACAGACATCTATGCGGGCAAAATGCCCATATGTGTAAAATAAAATAATAATAATAAAAATTTTTAAAAATTAAAAAGAAACCAAGAACAGCAACATTAGTAATACATTTAAAAAGGAACCAGGTCCGGATGTAAGGGAGAGAACGGCGAGGCCGGGCTGGACATGCACTCCTGTGAACCCTACCTCTCTCTGGCAGCTTTTCAGGAGTGACATCCAGGGCAAACGATTCGCTTCCTCTGGTGTTTCTCAGCAAATCAGAGTTTTTGGAGAATGCATCAAATGTAATTACAAGTACCTGGAAGTCAGACATGTCCCGTGCAGAGTATCTTTATGCCTCTTACTGCTTATTATGGTATTACATGACAACAAGGATAAGGCAGGTGAACCTTGACCTGGCTGGCAGTGAAAAATTGCTTTTACTTTCGTGATGGCCCTGGAGAGCTGGCAGCCTCAGACTACCAGCTTCTTCCGGACTCAATTATCATGCTCCCTGACTCTTGAATATTAGGTCAAAGTTTTTAAAATCTACTTAGTGAGAGCTACCTGTTGGCATCTCGGAACCAGTGGATGATCGATCAGTCTGTCATCTCTTCCCTGGTGCTCTTTAGCATGGCTTCAGCCCTCACCTGTGAACATGAACTCAGCGTCTCCAGCCTGGAACACTTGTCTGAGGTCAATCCTATTCCATAATTCATTTAAAACGTACCTCTCCTAGGTACCTGGGCAGTATATACTGATGCTGGAGTTGAAATAAGATATGATCTTGTTTTAAAGGCGTCCACAGTCTGCCATAGAATATGTGTGTTTATGAGGCAGGGTCATGAGCCCACCATAAACACATACCCAGAAGATCCCAGGACCACTAAACTGAGGTGGAACGGATGGAGCTTCCTGAAGGAATGCCTTTACGGGTCATTTCCACATACCTAAATTTCAACATGTCAGATCGAGTCATTGTGACTTTCTTTCCTAAACTCCCATGCTTCCTAATTTTCCTCTTCAATCTATCTCACCACTCAGCCGTTAAATCCAGCCAGTCCCTTTTGTACACTTCAGTCCTGCCTATAATAACATCTGGAGATTTTGTTCTCGGTCTTTAACCTTTCACAGTTCTAAGCGCCTAAGATTGTCAGTGCTCAAAAAGCCGAAGAAGAAACAATCAGGCCAGCTGAACCCACCGGCCTGTCCACACCCATATGCCACTTACACACCCCAGCAGCAGCCTCTTGGCTGGTCTTGCTGGCGCCAGGCCTGCCTGCCATGGTCTATCTGGGATGTTGTTGCATTTATTTACCTGAAGTCAAGTGGCTTTATGATGCAGAGAGGGGGAGGAGGGAAAAACCTACCTAAGCCTGTGAAATCCGTGTGCAATAATGTGAGTGGGAAGACCAAGAAGGAGGGCAAGAGGACAGGAAATATCTAGAGATTCTCCAGCCCAGCCAGCAAAAAAGTAATAAAGATAGCAGCAAGAGACGAGATGTCAAAGCCTGGAGCTGGGCCTGGCATTTGCCTCCTGTGGCTGCTGCAACGAATTACCCCAAACTTGCTGGCTTAGGGCTGTAGAAATCAATATTCTCAGAGGTGTAAGGCCAGAAGTCCAAAGTCATTATCACTGGGTTGAAACAGATGCATTGACAGGACCACCACACTTTCCTCTGTCTGGAAGCTTCCTGACAGGTGTCGGCATAATGCCCATCTCTGCCTCAGGAAAGGGGGGTGCCACACTGCCTTCTCTTTTTTGGTTGGTTGCCCTCCTGCCTTTTCTTGTAAGGATACATGAAGGATCCACTCAGACAGTTTGCATAATCCCGCATATCAAGACGGTTATTTCTTAACATAGTCTTCTGTGCAAAGCCCTCTTCTGTCTCATAAAGCCATATTTACAAGCTCTGGGGGTGTGGATGAAGAATCCTTTAAAAGGGGTGTGATTAGCCTATGACCATAACACAGTCAGTTTTAGATCATGACCCAGGCATATACATTTGGTCTCATGTTTAGGACTGTTAGCATGTTAGCATGTTAGTCATGCTTTAGGACTGTTGGGGTCTGGAGATGCGAATGAGACACGGTAGCTACCTTTGCAAGGGGTCTGAATGAGCAAAGGCCCAGGGGCATCCTCTAGGACACAGGGAATGCTCTAGGACCTAAATCACAGTCTTGGAGACATCTATGTGCTATTTAACTGTAGTAGGAGACCAGGATAGCTATATAATTAAGGGGGAACCAAATAACAGGGATGATTGAGTGGTGGAGGACTGGGCTGAGCTGCTGTTTCTCCTACAGTAAAATGGTGCCTTGGAAGTTGTATTAGTTACTTTTATGATGAAACACCATGACCCAGGCAACTTATAGATGGAAAGGACTGTTTGGGCTTTTGAGTCTACCATGGTGGGGGAAGTATGTCAGCACGAGGCAGGAGTGGCACTTAAAGCACTTGCTGAGAGCTCACATCTTGAGTCACAAGCTTGAAGCAGAGAGAGCAAACTGGAAATGGTCTTTAAGCGTTCAAAGCCTGCCTCCAACAAGGCTACATCTCTTAAACCTCCCAAATAGCACCATCACTGGGGGCCAAGCATTCGATTGTCGGAGACTATGGGGGTCATTTCTCACTCAAGCTAACACAGTTAGCCCCCCTGTAGCCATCCTGTGATGGCTACTCCTTTCCTAGCTAAGAAACAATGCAGTCACTTTAACCAATGGTCCAGGACTTCAAATACCATCATCCTCTGCTTCCAAGTTAGTGATTCCTCCCACTTTTATGCCAGCAAGTCTAGCCTTTGACAATGCTGTGAATGTAATGTAAATGTAGCTGAGTGGGATCTCAGTGCTCAGGAGGTAAAGGCAGAGGGGTTAGGAGTTCAAGATCATCCTCCCTAGGCTATATAGCTAGGTTGAGGTTAGTCTGAGCCACATGAAAGCCTATCTCAAAAAATTAAGTAATTTTAAATAGAAAGAAAGAAAAGAGCTCATGAGGTCTTTCACAATTTGAGTTCTCATTTCTCTGACGCCCCCTTCACACCTTCACACACACACACACACACACACACACACACACACACACACACACACACGTATGGATGACAAGGTCTGACTATATAGCCCTGGATGTCCTTAAATTCACTATATAGACCATGTTGGCCTTGAACTCACAAGATCTGTCTGTCTTCAGCCCTGTAGCCCAGTGATTAAAGGCATGAGCTTTTTACCATACCTCAGGATCTTTGGATGTCATTTTCCTGCCCTGGATCTCTTTCGCAATTTGCACGACCAGCCTCATCTCATCACTATAATCCCCGACCAGATGCCATTTCTTTCAGAAAGTCTCCTTAAAATCTCAGAGAAATCTAAGCAGAATCTAAGAAATCTAATCTCCATCCACTCTGCCTGCTGGTCTTACTGCACTTGACTGGCTCTGACACATGTATCAGACTTTCCCTTTTCCTTGTGTGTTTACTTGTATGTGTGTGTGCACATATTCAGTGTGTGTGTGTAAGTGTGCAGGTGTGTGCACGTATGTGTGCACACATTCGGTGGGTGCATATATACATGTGTATATGGATTGAGGCCAACTTTGGATATTGCTCCTTAAGGCATTGTCATGGTTTTTTTTTCTTTTATGTGTTTTCTATAGATCAAACACAAGTCCTCATACTTACATAGTATCTTAGTTTTGTCTCCTGTTGTTATAATAAAATACCCTTTATAAAGCAACTCAAGGGAGAAAGTATTTGGCTTACATTTCCAGGTTAAAGTCCATCACGGCACCGAAGTCCCAGCTAAAGGGTCATAATGGAGTTGGTGACGTTGTATATGCTGTCAAGAGCAGAGCGCGGTGGGTTAACGCATGTGTAGGAACACTCAGTTTGCTCTCTTCTTTTCATTCAGTCTAGGACACAGACCACGAAATGACGTTACCCACATGCTGGGTGGATCTTCACAGTTAACTCCACAAAACAGAAACTTCACAAGACAGCCAGTCCGGTGGAAATGATGATTCCAGTTTCATTGAGAGACCCCGTCTCAAAAACTAAAGTGGGGAGTGGTTGAGGAAGATTCCTGTGGTTGAACTCTGGCCTCTATGTACATGGGCATGTCGAAGCACACACAAAGAAGAAAGAAGCAGTGAGGAAGCCAGGCTACTGGTAGTAAGAAGGCCAGTAGGAAGTGGGGCCATAATCCCCCTGAGCTACACAGTGGCTTGGCTCAATAGACCTAAGGTGGACATGGAGATCAGTGGTCAGACCATGAATTTCTTTGAATTAGAATTTGCTAGAATAGATTAGAAGTAGAAAGTGGGAAAAAGAGGAGTCAAGGATGATGTCTTGGTCAGGGAATTTTTGGCAACTTGACACAGGGGAAGAATGAACCTCAACTGAGAAAATGCCTCCTTTATTTCTTAATCATTGGTATGGGAGGGTCCAGCCCATCGTGGGGGGTGCTGTCCCTGAGCAGGTAGACCTGGGTTGTATAAAAAGAGTATCCTGAACGAGCCATGGCGAGCAAGCCAGTGAGCCCCATTTCTCTACCCTCTGTTTCAGTTCCTGTCTCCAGGTTCCTGCCTTGACTTCTTGTCCTGACTTCCCTCATAGATAGACTGTGATCAAGATGTGTAAGCCAAATAAATCCTTTCCTCTCCCAATCGCTTTTTGTCATGGTGTTTTATGAAAGCGATAGAAACCTAAGGCAGATGAGTAGATGTATGGATTTCATTACACAGGAGTGTAGTCCTAGAATATAACATCTATCAGACATCTAAATGAAAATTCTGGAGAAAGGGAGAGAGGGAGGAGAGGAGAAGAGGAGGAAGGGAAGGAAGATACACACACACACATGGAAAGGGGGGGGAGAGATTGAGACACATTGGGGTGCAAGAAAGAGGCTGTGTGTAAGAACCCGGAGAGGGATAAGGCACCATCAATGCACAGATTGTATTGATAGCCATTGGAATAAAGTGATCAGGAATTAAAGAAAAGAAAGGTAAGATCTGGAGACTGGCTGCACCATAATCACCAAAGATCAAAGGTCATTGAGATGACTCAGTAGGTAAAAGTGCTTGCTGCCAAACCTCTCCTGAATTCAGTCCCTGGAACCCTTGGGAAAAGACTGCAGAGAACGGACTCCTGACCTATGACCCCCTCACATGCTCAGTGTGGCATGTACATACCCACACTCACCCACACATCATGTATACATCTAATAATTACATGTGGCGGCGTGTGCGCGCGCGCGCACACACACACACACACACACACCTAAAAGGTTAGGAACCATCCATGGAGCTGGAGGGGAAGGAAGAGAGTTAAAAGGTAACTGAGGAGAAGGGATGCCAAGAGGCCAAGTTTTCCCAAAGGGCAGGAGTGGCAGCCGCCCCCAAAGCTGCTAGAGAACAGGGCCCGGAGTCTGTTTTGTTGGAGCTGCCAAGCTGGGTGTGAGTAGATGCTACACGGATATTTGTTGAACGAATAAAGAATGGAGGTGATGTTTGTGTCTCTATTTGCCCAGCAAAGAGTAACTTTGTAGCCTTATTGATTCATACAGAAAAGACATCACGTAGAGCCTTGAATTCACCAAGACAGAATCAAACAGACGATGCCTTCATGGGTCTCCAGTCTATCTAAAGCACCTGCTGATAGAAAAACCAGAGGTAAAAGTTTCGGTTTCCTGACATTCAAGCAGAGCTGTAGGGTGCTGATGCAGAGAAAGGGGCCGGGCCGGGAGAAAATTTCAACTGCCTATTGCAACTGCCTACTTGTCCTTTTGTCTGATAAGAGAGACAGGATTTGCTCTAAAAGATACTAGCATGAGGGATAAAGCAGCTATCACACCCTCTCTTCCCAGAAAAATCTTTCATGACTGGCCAAAGGTTAGTTACCCACCAGGCTGATGAGTCATAGTGGGAGTGGCCAGACCTTTGAGAGCTAAATCTCCTAGGGCAACATTATCTCAACTTCCCTAAATAGAAATATAATGTGAGGCACAGCTATCTGGTTTTTGTTTGTTTGTTTGTTGTTTGTTTTTAGGTATCTAGTTATTTTGGCAGGTGGGGGTAGAGAAGAGAGTTAAGAAAACTCATTAGAATTCATTTTAATACTATGCTTTATTTGATTCAATGTATCTCAGACATGATCATCTGGATATGCAATCAAAGAACATAATTATTGAGAAGACAGTTTATGCTCATTTTGTTGGCAGTGCATCTGAAGTCTGGTGCACATCTCAACACAGATCAGCCACATGCTCAACAGCTTGGGAGCCACATGATGCTGGGACTACCAATTGAGACCATGGAAGTCAAAACCTGGATTTTACTGGGGTTGGAAGGTCAGTCCAATGGTAGTGCTTGACCTATAAGCTAAAGGTCCTGGATCTGATCCCCAGTATTAGGAACCAGCAAGCTGACAAACATGTTATCTCTTAGAGGTAGTCACTGACATGTTTCCAGTTTAGCATTGATCCTTCAATTCAGTCACCCCATTCAAATTTTACATCAGGCTTATGGGGGGAGACTTCATCAGGAGCATAGATCCCAAGTCAGAGGAATGACACAGTGGCCCTCTCCTGAGTTCCTGGACCATCTTCCCCACAACCAGATGCCTAGTTTATACTGCTGGGAGCCTTCTGTACCACAGAGGACCAAATGGATAAACACACTTGTGTGAAGCCTGGACACCAGCCAAAAGGGAACTAACACTGTGTGTCTGCCTCTTTCCAGCTCCTTCTCAAGGCTCATGGGCCTACAGATGCTTCCCCTTCTTCCTGCTGGTGGCCATGTGTTTGGGAAAGGTCAGTACTCACAGGAATTGTCTGAACACATTGCAGGATCTCAGCAAACCAAGGTTGCAGTACATGAACAATTTGAGCCACAGTGTGTTCCACATCGGACAACACTTACTCTTGAACAACTATGCCCTGAGGGAAGAGTGCTGTTTACCCTCTGTTTTCATGGGAGATTAGGTCTAGGACCTCCCACAAATATCAAAATCTGAGGATGCTGTGGTCCCTTAGAGAAAACATCACAGTATGCACACAACCTGGACATATCTTCCTCTGTATTCTGAATCATCTTTAGATTCTTCATAATATATAATGTAAATGCTGTATAAATAGCTGTTATTTTGTGTTGCTTAGGAAATATCAAGGGCAAAAAATCTGCATATATTCAGTATGGATACAGTTTTCAACTATTTTATTTCTTTTTCTTTTCTTTCCTTTTTTTTTTCTTTTTCTTTTTTCAATGCCAAATATTGAACCTAGGCTCTACAATTGCAGCAAGCATCCTACAACTTAGCTGTGTTCTTTCCAACTATGTAATTGGTTGAATCCATGGTTGTAGAATCCATGGATATAAAGATCCAACTATGTTTAACTCAGAGAAATGAATTCATAATGACTGGAGGTATGTCTGCCCTTTAATTAAGGGGAGGGGCACAGTAAGGAAATGACGGGGGTGCTAGTTGGCTTCCAAATGTCATGTCTTGTTGTTCTCTCTGCAACAGTTTTTCACACTGTGCCTGCAGTTTTCCTCAAGATGGAAATAGAGATGGTAAGTTAGTACCCCAAGGCCGTTCTCTGAACCTGATCTGCTTTAGGTCAATAGCCTAAGCAATAGTCTTCGCTTTTTTTCCACTGGGTCAAGTCCAGTGCTAAGTTTGACTGTATCAACACCTCACACCCTAGCTTTCAAGTGGGCTCTGCATCACGCCATCCCATGGTGATCCACCCCAGTCTGACCTCTTATAAGCTTCATCCCTGTCCCCACCCTACCAATCTGGTTTGAATTGCATCTTAATGATCCTAATGGCTTTGTTTATGAAGCAGCCACAATGGTGCCAGGTCCTAGTGCTTCATCCACAAACATTACATCACTTACTCTTTCTACCACCTTGCCAAGAGCTTGCTGTTATCCTCATCTTAAAGATGAGGCAATCACAGCCCCAAGATGTTAATTAACCGGCTAATGGCCTCACAGTGAGGAAATGCTAACATAAAGTAGAAAATCTCCATTAGTCTGAGTCCAACGTGAAGATCACATTCTGCTACCCCAAAGGCTTACTGTCTTTGGTCAGAACCAGGTAGGCCTGAGATGTCCCAACAAGCTGGCATGTCCCAGCTCACTGTCACCCTTGTGTACTCTGTCTCCATGACTATGCTTCTTCTCTGGATGCTAACTTTTACCTCAGGACTTAGCTGCACCCTGACCCTGGTTTACTTTGCTAAGATCCTCATATCCTTCTTGACTTACTTAATTCCCCAGGGCCTGAACCTAGACCCTTTAGCTGCTAGATAGTCTTGTTTTCCACTGGGCAGATGTTCCTAGAACCATGAACCACCCTTCCGCCTCGTCTATGTGCATGGACGCTACCTGGAAATGGTTGCGTGATATTAATATGAACTCACTCCACCCCTTCTTAACTGGCTTAACTGCACATACATCACCCACATTGGGACTGTTAATACATTCAATGTATATGTATGGTACTTGCTATTAAATTGCCCCAGCATGTGCCCCTGACCAATTCATTCTATGTTTTATTTTTTTCTCCCTAGTTTCAAGACCCCCATTGAAAATCCCCCCCCCAAGTCTCAGAACTGATGCCAGTTGAACTTTTCCCCTTGAATCTAGTTTTGAATTTGGTTAAAGGTTTGACATGACCCCCAATCTCTCCAATCAGCCTCGCTCCGCTCACAAAACCTACCATGGCTGCTGGGCCTGGTCCTCAAGGTCTAACCAGGCTTCTGCTTAATAGCAGAGGCAGATATTGGGCTCCTGCTGGCAAATTTGAACACTGTGTATTCATTAGATTTTGTCAGCTTGATACAAATCCAGGATCATCTGTAAAGAGGGAGCCTTGATTGAGAAAATGCCTCCGTCAGATTCTGTAGCAGGTCTACTTGGAAGTTTCTTGATTAATGACTAGCGTGGGAGGGCTCAGCCTACTGTGCATGTGCGCCTCTGGGCAGGGGGTCCTGGATTGTATAAAAAGTAAGCTGGGTGAACTGTGGAGAACAAGCCGATTGCAGCGTCCCTCTATAGTCTCTGCTTCTGCTTCTGCCCTTAGATTCCTGCCTTAGTCCCCCTTCATGATGGACTACAGACAAGTGTGTTTCAGTGTTTATCACAGTAATAGGAGACAGGCTCAGACACTGGCATCAGCCATGGTAGACCCTAGCTATGGTTTGGACAGCAGGCTCCTCTCCTTGGAGTTGATCCCAAAACCAAACTAATCCTTCTACTTTTCTTATTCTCTCTCTCTCTCTCTCTCTCTCTCTCTCTCTCTCTCTCTCTCTCTCTCTCTAACTCATTGCTTGAGTGCTCAGTTGCCAGTGAACATCCATACTCCCTCAACTTCCTCAAGTTTTGCGTAAATCAGTATGCCCTCTTCACACCTTAGCAGTCCCTTTCTCTGGGGCTGCAGGCTGCCAGAACTAGATGCCTGCTTCCCCTACTGTGCGGCCCACCATCCACAATTGGGCTTCTCTGACACCAAATGCCTTTCTGGATCATTGTCAATTGCCTTACTCTGTGGAGGGCTGCCAGCTGGCTATGCATCCTACCAGGCCCAGCTCTGTCCCCTGACATTTTTGTTGCCCCAGTCCCATGTTCTTGGAGATGATTTGCCTGGTGTCTGGCTGTTCCTCATCTGCACTCTGTCTCCAGGTCTGGTGCTCAAAATGAGATGTGCTCCACTAAGAATGAATGAATGGCTACCTGTAGTTGAAACAGCATAGGTCTACCTATGGTCCCGTTCATGAATCTTTCAATTGCTTTCCGTTCTTACTGTACAGTGGTATGTGTTGGTTCTGGAAGCTTCATTCTTGCAAGTCTCACTTGGGTTTTGAACTCCCTTAGGGTAGTAACTATCTTATTTTGAACTAATTAATATACACATGTACTCATACATGCACATATGCGAACATGTACACACACACACACACACACACACACACACACACACACACACATACTAAATCAATGTAAAAAGGGATTACAGGAAGTGCTAACCCAGATTACCTATGTTCTTCCCTTCTTCCTAATAAATGTTTGGTGTTCTTGTTTGCACATCATGAGAGGCTCCCCAACATTAAGGGGTTCTGTTGATTCCTGGTAGTGGGCATAGCATTATGATGGTTTTGTCTATCTATAGCTGGTCTGGGTAGAGGAAGTTAGTGTCTTTCGGGGAATTAGACACTTTCCCATCAGTTAGAACACTATGGCCCTGTTCACACAGGAAATAGAGGTGGTGGTGAACTTCACCAGGGCTTTCTCTAGCTCCATCAGAGTGAACCTACAAAACCTACTTGGGGCTCATAAGTAGAATCCGCTGCTGGTGAATCCTGCCACCTTGCTGAATAAACGCCTGGGAGAGATGGAGAAACCCTCGTTGTGGGCAATGGCCCAGAGTTATTGTGTACTCTGACCAGGAGTTCCCAGTTGTGAAATGCTGTGCTCAGTTTTCCTTCTGCTTTGAAGGGTGAGATCTGCCAGTAGAAGGACATGAAGCCCAAACCAGTAAGTCCCCAAGGGCTGAGTATACATGTATCTTTAGGATATTCTGTAATTCTGCTCACTGCGATCCTGGCTACACCTTGATCCTTGTATCTGTTTTCAGATATGGACATCTTCCCTGTAAGTTTTATACAGTTAAGTGCTTTCTAAGAATCATAAGTAAGATCTATTCATTTTTGTGTGTGTTGGGGGGAAGAGTTACAGACAGGCACAGGGTTTTCCTGCTCATTAGAGAATGAACGAGACAGAAAAGGAGGTAGAAGAGGAACTATGTTTGGGTTACGTCCAAGCTATTGTGACTCAGCCACTTTACAGCTGCCACAGTGTCAAGGATGTGTCAGAAGATCTGTTTCTGGTTCAATGTTTACTTAGATTTTTTTTCTTTTGCTTTAATTTGCTCAAGGTTTCAAATCAGACTATTTGCATAGGATCTAAAAAGATTTTCTATTTTAAGAGAGGTAACCAGTTCAGCTTTCTCTTTAGGGACACATTCCCACCTCTCTGTGACCCTAGAGGGAATGAGAAGAGTCCCCTTCTCTTGTCTGTGAGGGAGAAAATCAATTCTCTCATCTCTTACATTAGTGTAGAGCTCAGTCCCACACAGCCCTGAGAACTGGGCAGTTTGTGTTCACCAAAATTAGAAACAGACAATTAATGGCTTGCTACCTTTAGGCTTGGCAAGTGCCAAGAAAATGAACAGAAATGCCACGGACAAGCTGTTGTGGGTTATCAGGGATCCAGGCCCTTGGATATCTCATCTACAGAAAGAGAAACTAACAGCTTTCTGTCTTCACTATTTCATCTTTTCACTGACAAACATTATGGCATGTAACATATTTTCTTTTTCTAAATTTTTTGTTGGTGTATATTCAGTGCTCACAATGATGGGTTCCCAGAGACATTTCATTTGGGTGTTACCATGTACTTGAAGCATATCCACCTCACTATGCCCTGTCTTCCCTTTCTTGCCACCTCCCCCCGCCCCCGTCCTTTCTACTTCCAGGTCATCTCCTTTATACTTTCATGTCACATATACATATATATTATTTTATGTTCATATATATGTAAGATCTAGAATTTATATCTGACAGAAACATAATGTGTTTAACTCTCTGTGACTTGTTTAATGTGGTGATGTCTAATTATATCAAACACTAAGATCTCTCCTCCCCTGTCCTCCCACCCTCCTCCCCCCTCTCCCTCCTCTCCATTCTCTCTCTCTTTTGACAGGGTCTGTGTAGCCCAACCTGGCCTCAAACTTGTACTCCTCCTGCCCCAGCCTTCCAGTTTCTGGAAATATAGGTATATAGGACCACAAACAGCTTCCTGTTGGACTCCACCATCAACTCTGGCCAACCTCTCACTCAGCTCCCCGGAGGGCCTTAGCACGGCTTCATGGGCAGGGCGACAGGTGCAGGAAATCAAGGCTTTTCCAAGGCAGCAGATCTGAGCCCTAGATCGTTATCTCTCAGAAGCCCGTGCTGTCAATCAGCACGCTCGACCGGCATCGTATCAAGGGCCCAATCAAGTGTGGATTCTTTACAGTATGTATTTAGCATCTAACAATGCAGTTTTTGATTAGGGAGAGCCTTGCTGGGAGGCTCTGCACCTTAGAAGGCAATTAATGCTGAGCCTGTGCTTCCCTTTTTAGAAGCTGCTCTGTGGAGGAAAAGAGGCAGTAAGATGAAGAGAGAGCCTGGACTGAGTACTCGCCACAGGAAGCTCGCGGAGGGTTTCCGGGGTGCTTGTGAAAGGTCTGTTTCCAAACAAAAGATTCAGCTCTTCTGCCACTCACCCAAGATAAACCTTGCAAAGACATTTTCCCATGACAACCAAGGGAAGTTAATAGTGATTTAACAGTAGACAGAAAGATCAGCTCGATGAGTCAGATTTAGACTGGACTCAGGGATGGGCAGCAAGGGCCTCCGTGCATTCAGTGGTAGCGAATGTGAAGGTTGCTCCACCGGACATCAGATACCTTTGCATCTTGAATTTGCACGATTCTGTGTTTTAACTGCTCAGCTGCCTTACAATCTCTCTTACTAGGAAGGAGTCGGGCTTGTGTCTTTTATCTGGGAAAACAAATGCATTTGTGAGCTTCAGGACCACAAACAGGAAATTGATTTATACTAAGAGGCCATTGAGGATTAGGGGGAAAAATCAAGTGTCAGGAAAAGAATTGACATGTGAGGCAAAACCAAGAACCAGACCCCCAGGAAGACATAAAAAAATAATAACAGGTAGAAGAAAGAAAATAGGCAGCTTCTAAAAACACTGGGCAGAAAGTTCTAGATAGATGGATGTTTAAAGGATTTGTGCTGACTCCCAAATGTATCAATGATGTTTGTGACTCTGAGAAGTGCAGTTACTCAAACTCTACTTTGTTACTTTTAAAGCAGAGTCACAGAAACACCTCCTAAGCTTTCAAAGATCACGGATGTGCCTTGTAGTACTAGTTGTGCTGCATTCCGTGATCAGGTGCCTTTAGCCGCTAAATACTTAATATTCCTTTAGAATACTAAAGCAGTGATTGTAAGTGCTCATCAAAGTTCCTTCTCTGGACTCCTTTCTCCTTGAGAATGTGTGAAAAAACCAACCAACCAAAACAAAACGTTTGCTGAGTGTGGAGGCTCATGATTTTTTTGGAGGCAGAGGCAGTTGGATCTTTGTAAGTCAAAGGCTACCTTGGTCCATAGTGAGACCCTGTCTCATAATTTTTTTAAATAAATCAAAAGTTCATGTGTTACTCCAAGGTCTATACATGAATCCTGAAATAGAGTACCTCTATAAATTTAGTGTCTTAAACTTCACTTTTATTTAAAAACACATGGGGTCATGAAAAGATGAATTTGGATGTTTCATTGAGGCAGGGTCTCACTATGATAGAATTGGCTGGCTTGTGATTTGCTATATAAACAAATATAGCAAATATATAGGCCTGGAACTCACAGATATCCACCTGGCTCTTCCTCAACAAAGTGCTGAGATTAAAGATATGTGCCACCAGGCTTTCAAAGAGCACTTTAAAAAAAATCATAAATTGTCATCAGTTTGAAATACAATGTAAACTTTTTAAAGAATACTGACTAAAAGAAAACATAGGAAAAATTACTCTAACAAAGTATTGTCACATATTAACTCCACATAAGAGTTTTATAATATGGGAGATTCAGTCAACTCTGAGTTCATTAGGGAGTCATTGGAGATGGCCTCTAACATGACATTATCCTGGAAAACAGTACACTGTGTCACAGATGCTCTGTGGGTTTTGCTGACGACTGTTCACATCTAGGGTGCAGTATTTCCCAGGGAAAGCTGGTAAAACCCTGTAAGATGGAAATTTCCCAGTGTGGCAGTAACTATGCAGATAGTAACTGTAGCCTTCTACAAAGGCTCCTGAGTTAATCCTCAGGATATCATCCAGAAAAAAAAATGGTGGGAGAGGTCGTGGGCTGCTCAGAAAGAAGACGCTTGGGGCTCTAAAAGATCACATGTCAGCCTCAATCCTTACTTCCTGGCCTCCACCTGGATATGGCCTCTTCTTCCTGTCTGGTGTAGTCGGCTGATTAACCTACTTCTCACTAAGATAGCTCGGATCTGGTTAGGCTCTGCGGACGAGAGAAGGAGGAAATGTGGACTTGCCTTTTAAAGATCTCCATCTGTGTTGAAAGAGGATAGAGAAGTCTTGCCTGGAGCATAGGAGACATGCTGTGAAATGAAAATTACTCAGCCTCAACCGGAGAGTCCAGGGAAGGCTAGTGACAGGGGGAACAAGCTGAGAGCAGCCTCACTAGGACTCCAGAGGCTCGAGCTCTGTCCAGAGTCCAGGTTGGTCCTGGCAGCACTTCCTTCTTCAACAATAAGATGAAAAGCCTCGAGTTCCTACTGGGGCCCATGCACCATGTTAGGTTGGGGGTGTTATTGTAGGAATATGGGCTATTTCAGTCACTGTCTTAGTTTGGATTTTTGTTACTGTGATTTAAAATACTCTGACAAGAGTACCTCAAGGGAGAAAGGGTTTATTTGGCTCCTAGTTCCAGGCTTCAGTCCATCAACAGGGGCTTGAGGGAACTGTAACATTACATGCAGAGTCAAGAACAATGCATTAATGCTTGCGAGTGCTCAGCTCACTATCTCCTTTCCAGTCAGTTTAGGGCCCAGACCATGAAGTGATGCCACTCACATTCTGCTTGGGCCTTCTAACCTCAATTAACCCTATTTAAAAAAAAAAAAAAAAAAACTTTCACAGGCATGCCCACAGGCCAACCTAATCTCCATTATTCCCCATTCCCTGAAACGTTAGTGACTCTAGATTGTGACAAGTTGATAATTAAAACCAATCATCATCGTCACTCAGCATCCAGAGTTTGCAGGTTGGGGCATGTGACTCAGGGCTGGCCAATTACTGCACTGAGTTCTCCCAAGTGACCTACCTATAGTCATTCCTGTAGGTGATGGCGTCACTTTAGTTCCTCCAATCAGGAGGAACATGGATGAATCTCTTTCATTTCTTATTGCATCTCATCACCATATTTTCTAAATATTATTTCTAGTCTCATTTGTAAAATGAGGATTGTAGGATCTCACCCCGGGATTTCTATGAAAAATGATTGTGACTGCATCTACCCTAAAATAAATGCTTGAACAATTGAGTCGTTACTCAAAACGTGCAAGATGTTTTTCTCCTGGGATTATAAATAGAAAAGATGAGATAAGTCTGGAATTTCCCAGAGTCACCATGTAGTACCTAAAGTATATCCCTTCTCATATTCTGGGAGATGGAACTGAGAGAGAAGGAAGTTCAGGACGATGTTAGAGCCACTAAATCAGACTGATTCCATCTGTACCAGCCCTACACTTTCATGACACTCCCTACTTCCCTGCAGTTTGACTTATTTTTTTCACTGAGTTCTGATGCAGAGACATAGATGGAAAGACAGCCCTCTTGATACTGAGGTGTCAGACGTATCAGCTGAAGAGGATCCAACAGAATGGTTGACTGTGAAGGCAGAGATGAATTCTGGCTATAATGGGAATAGAACAGACAGTCTGGTTCTGTCTAGGGGAGTGAGTCTCAGCTTGGGGAGGGGGCTGTTGATAACCAATATACCCTTCTAGTGAGCATCAAATGTATTATCCTTCTTCCTCACAGGCTCCAGGCTAATTAGTTCTAGGAGGATCTAGTGGTATGGAAAACACTTTTGGCAATTGCTTTCTTCTCAGATTTCCCCTAGTGCATGCATTTTGCAAACTGCTGAAGACTGTGCTGCTGAAGACTGCACAGTTTCAGCCAAAGATTGAGCAGGTGAAAATGGCAAGAGGATAGGATTTTTTTTCTCAGTAAGGAACCTGTAATCGACATTAATTCCCCTTCACTGTAAGAGCAGTTACAAAAGAGAACCACATAGCCAAGGCGAGCATATGCATTGCACTAAGTATTTCTCATGGCTAGACACACTACCTAGAAAGATCTATGGAAAAGCACTAAATTCCTAGATTTGAATGTCTCTCATGCCCTTCTCCAAGCTGGACAGTCTTCCTCAGTGGTTAACAAGCTTGTGTGGATGACCTTTGTGGCTATGTTTTGAGTTTGCAAGGATTGCCAAATACAGAGCGGGAATGTTGCTGAGGATGCTGTGTCTTTAGTGGACGCCTGATGCAGAGAAGCAGAGTCGGAAGTATCAAGAATGCATCCTTAGAATCAGATGAAGCTGAGGTTGCAGCTTACCCAGCACATGCAAGGCCCCTAGGGTCAGTTCCCAGCACCTCACCATCCCTTCCCCTGCCACCAGATGGTTTCTTTGACCTCCCGCAGCATCCCTCCACTCTCTAAACGTTGTTAGTCTCTTTTGTAAAATGATGATAACCTCCTTCTCAGAGTTTTTATGAAAACTGAATAAGATTGCTTTTCAGAGCCATATTCACACAAAATGGATGGACAGTGAATGGTTATAGTCAGTGAACACACTCTGTTAGACTTCTGTCTCCTCCCAAATCGAGATTTTATAAATGTTTAACTCCAAGTTCTGTGTTCTATACTTTATCTTCTTCTGCCCCTAGAGGGTAAGGGCTGGAGTTCCTATAGATACTTAGAAAGGAAGATGGAGGCCATCCTCTGAGGCGTGGTCCACTAGGATCACAGACCACAGTGCCTGGTGACCTGGGGGGGGGGGGGGAATCCTCCCCAAAAGGTGTGAGAAGCACTATTCTAGGTGTGGTGCCTTCACTGGCTAAGGTTATGTGGTAGCTTTTATCTCCACTTCCACTGGCACTGTTAGCTCAACTCTGCTGACTCAGTGGCCTTACAGAGCCCATCTCAAGACCCTGCTCCAGGCCTATGCAAGCTCTGTCAGACTGGAATCTCATCTCATTCCATGCTGCATAGCTTGCCTGGCACACTGGAGACCCAGACCCTGCTCCAGGTCTCTTTGAACTATTTAAAATAGGGATCTGACTCATTGCTTACATATGTCTGTACACAGTAGACACTCAATAAAGATGCAGGAAGCACCATATAAACAATGGTCCCGGGGGCCAGGCAGTCCAGGGCTGGTTGGATGGTGCTGGTAACAACACCAGGACTCAGTACGTTCTTCCTTCACTGATCTCCTTAACACATGACTTCTGTTTTTGAAAGATTCCTTTTGAAATTAAGAGCACCCATCCAAGTTCTCTGAGCAGACTCCCAACAAGAGTGTTGTCAGATGATCTGTCTGAAGTCTCCCCAGATTTTTGTTGACTTTATTCTACAAGAGACGACGGGACCAGAGCCTATGCTGCAAAGCTGTGATGGATTAGCTGGGTGTGATGGTTTCTGTCTGTACTCTCGGCTATTCTGGAGGTTGAGCTATGGGGACTTCTGAAGTTTAGGAGGTTAAAAACAGTCTGGGAAACATACCCAGATCCCCTCTCTCAAGACAAACAGGCACCATACCAACTTCCCACCTCTTTAAGACAGGAGGAAGAGAATAGACATTATTAGGATTAGAACTAAAACAGTATGATTGTCAACTGTGGAGAACTAAGGGTGATGACAAACACTTCATAAATTAATTGCTTACATGAAAAATTTGAGGGTTTTATTGTTGTTAGGTTTTTTGTGTTTTGTTGCTGTTTTTTGTTTTTGTTTTGTTTTGCTTTGCTTTGTTTTGAGATAGGGTCTCATGAAGCCCAAGTTAGCCTTGAACTAGTTTGTATAGCAGAGAACAACTTTGCAAACCTGATCATCCTGCTTCTACCACTTGCAGGCTGGGCTTTCAGGTGTGTACCACCAGGGTCAGCTGATTGAGTGGCGGCAATGTTAGATCTCTCCACAGATCCGAAGAAGCTGGAATACACATCTTCATGCAAACTCTTTGCATTCTTCAAACCAACATGGGTGTTGTTGTTTTAACATGAATTGGGCATTAGAGTAACTGAAGGCCTTTTGCAGTGAACACCAATTTATTCAGGAAAAACTATCAAAGGGTTTCCAAATAAGGGGTATTCTTCAAATTCCCTACCAGTTCTTGTAAAGACTGAATCTTTACAAGATCAAGCTGAGTAGCTGTAACAAGAAAAGTCTAGAGTTGTGATAGACACTTGCAGCCCCAGTACTTTAAGACAGTCAAGAGGATATTCAAAGCCAGTCTGGGC
The DNA here is from genome assembly GCA_028551405.1 of Uromys caudimaculatus. NCBI lineage: Eukaryota > Metazoa > Chordata > Mammalia > Rodentia > Muridae > Uromys > Uromys caudimaculatus. The sequence goes on along the minus strand of CM052714.1, from coordinate 29,975,313 downwards.
TATATAGCAAGAGGAAGAGGAGGAGGAGGAGGAGGAGGAGGAGGAGGAGGAGGAGGAGGAGGAGGAGGAGGAGGAGGAGGAGGAGGAGGAGGAAGAGGAGGAGGGTGGGTGGAGGAAGGAGGCAGAGGTTGGAGAGCTGTTTCAGTAGTCAAGAGCACTTGTTGTTCTTGCAGAAGACCTGAGTTTGGCTCCCAGCACCCACATCAGGTAGTTCACAACCACCTGTAACTCCAGCTCTGGAGGATCTGGACAGGTATGCATACACACTAAAAAATACAATAAATCTTTTTTTTTTTCTCCCCCCAATAAATCTTTAAAAGAAGAGGATGAGAAGGAACGTGAGAAGACAGGATACCTGAGTGTATGTGAGGTCCCAGAACGGAAACTGTCATTAGGGAGAATCTCAGAAAGCCCGAGTAGAGCACAGCAGTAGCTGATCAGAATGTACAATGTTGGTGTGTTATCTGTGACAATGTCCTGTGCCAGTGTGAACTGTAAAGAGGGAAGGCAGAGTGTGAGGTTTACAGAAACACCGTGCTGGCTCTGCAAGAGTTCTCCAAATCTACAGTGTTCTCAAAGTGACCACAATCTGAGAATCAAATACTGATGTCTAGGGCCCTCCCCGGACAAACCAAAGCAGTCATCGACAGGATGGACTGGAGAGGACGCCATGGCTTGGAAGGTCTCTCAGGTGGCTGTGATGTGCAGTGGGACTGTAAGATGGTTGCTTACATGTGACTCCTGATTTCTGTATTTTAGAAGACAGTGACACTAAAAACATATACCTATGTGGCCTTGTGTGACCTGTCACCACCAATTTGGGAATTTTGTTCTACACTTTCAAGAAAAATATAGTATAGTTAGGGATAAGTGTGTGTAATCAAACACGTGGGGCAGCAACTGAAATGTGCACAGCATAGGAGTCCTGAGGAGGCAGTGATGTTTGGTTTAAGAGAGCAAAGTGTGGTGGTCCATGGGAGTCTCTGCCTGATGTTTTCCCACTGATGGCCCATTTTTTGTTTCTTGCATTTTTGCCAGCTATTATTGTCCCGTGGAAGTGAGTCCAGGGAAGCAAACACAATTTTGTCAAAGTGAAGCTTTGATTAAACTCTGTCTTTAAACAGTGCTCATTTGACCAGAGGCTTCCTATCACTCGGGAGCTTGGTAGAAATTCAGACTCTCAGGCTACATTCCAGAACTGCTGAACAGGAATCTGCATTTTAATGGGATGTCAAGAAGTACTAAAGTAGAAGAGCCTTCCATAAACCAGTGAGATAAGAAACCCACGCCAACACTGATTAGGTGCTATGGACACAGGACGGGAAGAGTTTAGTCTTGAGTGATGGATTCTCTCCAGGGCTGGGGACAATTCCAGCAATGAGTAGACAATCTTGTGGCATCCACAAAGTCTGGCCATTTTCAGAGCTTCTCTGTACATTTTGGGAGAGGATGCAGTGTGTGATCACACCCAACACGACCCAACAACTGCAGGGAGCACTGTCAGAGGATGAGTCCAAATACACGGACCCAAGCAGGGGCCTAGACGCCTGTAGCTCTGCTTGGTGTTGAGAACAAACCACATTCCAGAAAACACAGCACCGTGATCTGAAAGGCCTGATGAGCTAGTGGACCAGAGAAGTCTCCTGGGCTCAGCATGAGAGGCTGAAGAACCCTTCTGAATCAGAGATGACAAAGGCCTCGGGTCTATGCAGCTGGCAGGAACACTCTTTCACTGGGTCTCGTCACCAAGCCAGACAAGCTTAAAGTCAACAGTTCTTTGGTTACGATAGTCAAGTGATATTTTGCTCGACAAAGCCAGGGATGTCATTAAAGCACATTGCCTGGATTCGATGACAATTCTCCTGCATTCAAATGCCTAGGAAGTGCTGGGGTACATGTGCTCCTAAGAGAGGGAGGAAGAAAGGAGGGAAAGAAGATAAGAAGGAAGGAAGGAAGGAAGGAAGGAAGGAAGGAAGGAAGGAAGGAAGGAAGGAAGGAAGGAAGGAAGAGTCCCATGAGAAGTTGGAATCTTTTCTATTCTCTCTCTCTCTCTCTCTCTCTCTCTCTCTCTCTCTCTCTCTCTCTCTCTCTCTCTGAAAGTAGCAGTTTTAGACTTAATGAGACGGAATCACTTTTAACTGGCAAGTTGGGGTGCTCCAGCTCCAGGGCCCCCAAGATGACAGGAATAACAGGAGGGGAGAGAATAAACAAGCTCCCATCTTCTGGCTCATCCGTGGGGAAAGCCTGCCTTTCCTCTCTGCTGCATTCGGGAGGATTTATGGGGATGAGAAGCGTGGGTTAAGGTTAAAAGGTGAGAGGCATTTGTCAGTAGGACGAGAGGGCAAAAGAGGGCATTCCAGTCAAGGCACTGGGCTGTAAATATCAGCAGACTGAAAAGGAGCCAGCGTTTTGTGGGAAAGAAGAAACACAGGGTGGGTAGGGTCAGGTCTGGGAGGTCTTTGGATGCCAGGCTGTATGGATTGCATGTTTTGGGCAGTTGTGGAGAGGGGGATGGGCACCATGGGATGATGATGATGATGATGATGATGATGACGATGATGATGATATGATTATTCTAGGGTACCAGAATTAGCTTTCTGACACCAGTGTAGAACCAGAGCTAGAGGAGGGGCATGCTAGAGGCAGAGCCCTGTTGAGAAGATAATAGATGGGGAAGGAATTACAAAAAGAGAAAGGGAAAGGGTTTAGGTTTCTCTGCTGGGTGACTGAGCTGAGCTGTCAGTGAGCAAGCAAGAGAAAGCAGGGGACTCCACAGGGCTTATGCCGCCATCTGCTCCAAGCTGCCCCTTTCCACTGGGCATCTGGGCTGTTCTCAAAGTGCTGCATGAACATTTCTACATGAAGTATTCTGCAGACTTGGAGTTGGGGGGAGTGAGGTGGGTGGTGACACACTGAAATTGTGCTTATTTTGTATCTGTACAAGAATGTTACAATGCTTTCCACTGTGGACAGGTTGCGTTTGGGAAGACAGCCCCACCCTACAGATGGTACCTGCACACAGGTCCAGCACACTGCACTTTATAACATAAATCCACTTAGGCTGACTAAAAGCATGAAAGACTACAGATTTATCCGAACAAACAGAAAATCCACGAGGTGAAAGGCACAGAACACAAAGAGGGTTTAGGTCCAATGAAGAATCAGGGAGGAGAAGCTCCAATGGCTTAGGTAGGAGTGAGCTGAAGAGCATCTGTCCAGCTGAGGATGAAGCACTGCCTGGTTTGACGTACGCCACTGGGAAGTTCTTAACTATGTTATTTTATATTGACTATTCCTTATTGAGCTTAAATTCTGTCTTTAAAAAACTTTAATTAGATTTATTCATTTTATTTTATGTGTATGGGTGTTTTGCCTGCATTTATGTATGTGCACCATATGTGTGCCTTGTGCCTGAGGAGGTCAGAAGGGGACCTTGGATTTCCTGGAACTGGAGTTAGAGATGTTTGTTAACCACTCTCTAGGGTAGGAAGAGAACCTGGGTTCTCTGCAAGAGTAACAAGTTCTCCTAACCACTGAGCCATCCCTCTCATCTCCCTCCTTTTCTTTTTTCTTTTTATCTTTTTTTTTTAAAAAAAAAAGAATATATATTTATAAGAAACAGCTCAAGTTATATTTAGTTTCAGTTGACAAATCAAGTGAGGTTTGAGGCCTACCTGACTATATCTATTCAGAGCTTCTTTAGGCTTTGTCTCACTTTCACGCCCTCCCCCCTTCCACGTGGTGTGTGTGTGTGTGTGTGTGTGTGAGAGAGAGAGAGAGAGAGAGAGAGAGAGAGAGAGAGAGAGAGAGAGAGAGAGAGAGAACAACTTTGTGCAGTCAGTCTACTGTAGGCTGTGTAGAAATCAGACTCAAGTTGTTGGGTCTGACAATGAGTGTCTCACCAGCTGAACATCTCTCTGGCCTCTCAACCTTAATTTTTGAGACATGGTCTCTCACTTGGAGTTTCTTGAATTTCTACGACTAAATTGTCAGAAAGCCTCCATAATTCTCCTGTCTCTGCTTCCCCAGGGCTGGAATTGCAGGCATGCACCATGGTACCTGGCTTTTTATGCGGATGCTGGGCAACCAAACTCAGTTCCTCATGGCTGCATGGCGAGTGTTTTATCAACTGAGCCGTAACCCTAGGCCTCTTCAGTTCTCTTTAACAAGTGGATTTAACAGTTAGATCTTAGGGTTGTTTAAGTCTGATTTCTGTGATTAATGCTAATGTTTCTGTGTCTCCATCTCTGCAATCCTTGCTATTCTGATAACAGCAATGATATCTATACTGTGTTCCCTGAGGGTCTGCATGTTAAAGGCTTGTTTGGTCTCCAGCTTGATGCTACTGGGAAGTGATGGAACTTTAAAGAGGTGGGACCTAGTGGGAGAGCTTAGGTCACTGGGGATGTGGGCTTGATTTGGTTCATTGTTTGGTTTTGCAGCCATGAGGTAAGAGATTTGTCTCTACCATGCTGTTCTACTATGCAGCTCACTATAGCCCTGAAAGCAACAGGGCCAGACAATCACAGTCTAGAACCTTTAAATTGTTAGCCAAAATAAAAGCCTGCCTCCCCTTCCTCACTCACAACCCCATCTCTGTCTTTCCTTATTTATTTTATTTCATCTTTAGACAATTCTCACATGGCCCAGGCTGATCTTGTGCTCATTCTCCAGGAAAGACTGGCCTTGAACTCCTGGTCTTCCTATCTCCACACCCTAAGAGTTGGGATCACCATCATGCCTGTCAAAACTTCTTTGTAAGCTGATTGTTTTAGGTGTGTGTTAGAGGGCCTGGAAGCTGACAATTCCTGTCTGTCTTGGTGATGTGATCACGGCTTCTAGCTTTTGAAATAGGATGCATTTCATTGTAGGAGATAAAGTAGTGACATAATGTTTGATATTGGTAACTAGTTATCCCCATAACAATCATTAAATACTGTCCCTTGTCCGATTTGTATCTTTTGGATTACCATTGCTGGTTTGTGAAACAAAACTTTTATTTTGCTTAAAATATATGGGTCTTCTCTATAACCTGGTTTATGTTGTTGTTATTGTTGTTTTGTTCATGAATGTGTGTGTGTGTGTGTGTGTGTGTGTGTGTGTGTATGAAACTCATTTATATTTTGTAAAAAGTGCTATAGTTTGTCTTTTTTCATTTATACGTATAACTTTTTCTTATTTATTTATTTATTTTTTTTGAGACAGGGTCTTACTATGTAGACTTGGCTGGCCTGGAACTTGCTATGTAGACCAGGCTGGCCTCAAACTCAGAAAGATTCACCTGCCTCTACTTCCTGAGTGCTGGGATTAAAGTTGTGTGCCACCATACTTGACTATATATTTGTGAGTTGTTGTTGTTTTTAAATTGTTTTAAATAGTATCGCCAGTGGCCAATGGCTGCACCCTTTATTAGTATGAAGCTCTTGGAGAACGTTATTCAAAGTCCTTCAGGAGGCAAGGTCTGTGGAGCGAAGCCTGGGTCTCTGCCAGCCCTCTCAGCATTATATTTTAGATCTTAAAAACATCTACTTTATTTCTGCTAGTGAATGTTTTACCATGTAATTGAAAATTGTAATATCTCTGCTCCAGTGAAACAAAGTGTTGGTTTACATTAGAACAGATTTTTATTTGAACTGGATATGGCTAATTTTGATTTCCTTTTATTTCAATGATTAGCACTAAAAGATTGCCAAAAAAAAATTTCCCGCTGATAAACTGAGTGCAAGAGCTCATGCCTGTAATGCCAACACTCAGGAGGCCAGGGCAAGAGGCCAGTGTGGTCTGGACCCTACCTCAAAAAACCAAACCAAACAAAACAAAACCAATGCCCCCCCCCAAACAAAACAAAATAAAAAATCCAACCAGAACAAATAGACAAAACAAAACAAAATGAGCTCGTCAACAGCCTTCCTTTTTCTTACTTTATTTATGCACGATTTATTAGGTCTCCTTTTTCTTTGTTCTCTTGATGCTTTCTTAGAATGTGTATATGTATTTGTGTTGATGCTTTCTTAGAATGTGTATGTGTATTGTGTGTGGTGCATATGCAGAGCTGGGCACATGTGCACTTCTACCCATGTGGGGGCCAGAGGATGACGTCATGTGTCCTGCTCTGCCACTCTTCAACCCTTTAGCCTTGAGCCAGGGTCGCTTGCTGAGGCTCGAGCTGGAGGCCAGCAAGCCCCAACACTCCCTCCTCCTTTCTGTGCCCACCACAGTGCTGAGGTTCCAGGCATGCAAGCAGTTAGACCCAGTTTTCCATTTGGGTGCTGGGATCTGAACTCAGGTTCTCATGTTTATGTTGGAAGTTCTCTTATCCATCGAGCCATCTGTTCAGTCCCATGTTTTCCTCTCTTTAAAAGAGTTCCGAGAGAGATGGCTGGAATTGGAGGACATTCGAGATGATGGTGTGGAAACCTAGCCCAAGAGAAACTTCCTGGAATCTATGAGGGTGACCCCAGGAGGACTCCTGGTGACGGAGGATACAAGTCTGTGGTGGTTTGAATAGGTTTGGCTTCATAGACTCATGTGCTTGAATGCTTGGCCATAGGGAGTGACAATATTAGGAGGTGTGGCCTTATTCAAGGTATGGCCTTGTTGGAGGAAGTGTGTTGTGTAGGAGTGGGCTTTGAGGACTTCTATGCCCAGGCTCCACCCAGTGTGGAATCAGAGCCTCCTCCTGGCTGCCTGATGAAGACAGTCTCCTTCTGCTGCCTTTGGATCAAGATATAGTACTCTCAGCTCCTTCTTCAGCACCATGTCTGCCTGGACATTGTAATGCTTCCTGCCTTGATGATAATGGACTGAACTCTGAAACTCTAAGGCAGCCTCAATTAAATGTTTGCTTTTATAAGAGTTGCCTTGATCATGGTGCCTCTTCACAGCAATAAAGCCCTAACTAAGACAGAGTCTGAACTGGCCATCAGAGAAGGCTTCCAGTGAGGGGCCCAGTTGCATTCAGGAAAGTTATGGCCTAGGGAGTCCTGTGGAGAGTCCTGAACAACCAAGGCTAAGGCAGAGGGTCACACTCTGAAAACTGATAGCAGGCCCCATTATGGAGGATGACGTCCACATAGCTCATTGAAAGTAGAGAGGTCAAGCTGGTGTCTGCAGGGAGCCTTTGCCCCTGAGTTCTAGTCTTTTTGGTGCAGAAAGATGCTCTACAGGCTAACAAAAGAGAAACCTGGACATCAATCCTGACACTTACCCCGCCAAAAACTATTAACCTACAATCTGTCCTACCTTCAAGATAGGCAAGGTCAATCAATGGTGATGTAGAACTTGTAGTAGTGGCCAATCAATATCTAGCTTAACTGAGGCTCACACCATGAGAGGGAGCCATGCCCTACAATACCTGGCTGTCCAGGAGCCAGAGATAGCCTAGAGAACTAAGGCAGAAACAAATGTGATATGCACCCCCCACACACACCAATGAGATAAGTTGTAATGATATTCTGCTATACTCATAGGTTGGTGCCTTGTCCAGTAGTCATCAGAGAGGCTTCCTCCAGCAGCAGATGGGAGCAGATATGGAGACCCACAGCCAGGCATTATGCAGAGAGTTAGTCTAAATTGGAGGTCTCCATCAGGTCCCTCCCCGTGGGAGAGGGAAGGAATGATGCCAGGAATCAGAGGAGATGGAGGACAGCAGGAGAATATGACCTACTAAATCAACTAAGCAGGGCTCACATGGCTCACAGAGACTGAAGTGGCAAGCACAGGGCCTGCCTGAGTCTGCACTGGGTCCTCGGCGTATATGTTAATGGCTGTCAGCTTGGTATTTTTGTGGTATTCCTAACAGTGGAGCTGCGTGTCTCTGACTCTTTTGCCTGCTCTTGGGAATCTTTTTCTCCTGTTGGGTTGCTCTGTCCAGTCTCACTTGAGGACTTTTGCCTTGTCTGATTGCATCTTGTTTTGTCACGTCTGGTTGTTGTCTCTTGGAAGCCTACTCCTTTCTGAAGAGAAATAGAGGGGGAG
>CM052714.1:29937309-29966836 GCA_028551405.1 Uromys caudimaculatus | reverse complement strand
AGAAACAGAAATGCACTGTCTCATAGCTCCAGAGCCTAGAAGTCTGAGACCAAGCTGTGGACAGGGTCAGTTCTTACGGAAGGTTCTGAGAGTTCTTATGGATGATTCTGAAGGAAGGAGCTGCTGTTCCAGGACCCCCTCCTTGGTCTGCGGATGCTGTAGTCTCCCTGTTTCTCTCTTCAGTGTCGGCCTTCTGCACGTCCGTGTTCACATTTCCCTCTTGCTCTGAGGACACACCCCAATGACTCGTTTCAACTTGATCACTCCTGTAGACTCCTTGTTGTTGTTTGTTTGTGTTTTATGAGGCAGGATCTCTTGTAGCCTAGACTTAGTCCAGGCTGGCCTCGACCTTCACATGTAGTTGAAGCAGCTGGGACCTCAGGTACCTCTAAATCCATTTGCATCTGGTCATAATTTGAAGTACTGTAAGTGAGGACTTCAACATATCGTGAAAGAGCCACAATTTAATAGTTAACTTGATGGCATCCTAGGATCCTGTGTTTGGAAAGCTTCCACTAATATAATTAATTTTCTTGGAAGAGTGTTTCCTGCTTGTATAATTTGCTATTTTAGGTTTTAAATATTCTTACAAGGATCCAACAAGTTAAACATGCAGTACATGAAGTGTTTAGGGGACATTCACTTTAACAAATAATTTTGTCCTTTGATGCAGTGCTGGGGAGTGAACCCCGGACCTCATCAAGGGCTATGCAAGCACATCACCACTTAGCTCTATGAGCACAGCCCAGAAGATCTTTGCTAAGAACATCTTATCATTGTGTTCAGACAGGGAATTAGTTCCATTGTTTGTTGCATCATTAGTTTTGCTCTGCTTTCTTCTTTCATTCATGGAACTTTTAAAATGAGCTTTAACTTTTTATTTCCTTTGAAAATATGATCGTATCTATTTTTATTAATTTTCTGACATTTTAATATTTTTAAGTTTAATTTTTATTATTAAGTAACATCTTTAGTCAGCAATATGTGTGGAGCTTTTTTGGTTGTTTTGTTTTTGACTTTTTAGAGTCCCAAGTAGCCTGGGTTAGCCTCGGCTAAGGTTGACCTTATTCAGATCCTCTGACTTCCCCATCCAGTTGCCTGGGTACTGGCATGCAATACCACACCTGGCTTCTTTTCTAACATTTTTGAACACTTATTATTTAAACAATGCTTACTTTTATGGCGTCTTAAACAAATTGGTGAACTGTTTCCCTTATAGGTGGAATACAGAGTAAAAGGTATGCTTTTATTTTCATTGAGAATTTTTACTTTTAAAAAATAAAGTTGCTTGTGGACAGGTGGGGGCACGGAGAACAGACCAACAGTGGTGCATACGTGGGTGTGTGTGTATGCATGCCTGCATATACATGCATATGCCTGCATGAGTGTGTGTGCATGTAGAAGCCATCGCTTCCCTAACCGGGCTCTTCCAAAGCCTAGCACACACATGCCAGCTGCTATTTTGACTTAACTGCTGATAGTCCACAGCTGCCCTCTCACCCCACCAGTGTATTGCCCTCAGTATGAGGCTGTCTCCCTCAGAAGTTACAACTTCCATGGTCACCAAGCGCCAGCATAGAGAGCACAGGATGATGGGCCTTTTGTCTGCAGAGCAGGTATAACAGCCCTTGAGGATCTTGCTGAAGCTAGGCTCCACTGCCTGAAAGCTTCTCAGTCTCCACCCTATCTTGCTTCCTTACCTCTGTGCTCTGCGTATCACTTCCATCCACAGGGTCCCCATCCACACACTTTCTTATCTGCTAACATTCTTCCTCCAGAGACACCAGGAACCATCTTTCATTGTCTCTAGCACATTCTTGGTTCCAGAGCAGTATGCAGAGAACCTTCCTGTAAATCAGGCAGTGCCTTTCCAGGCGTGTGCAAGGGCTCCCCTTTCCCTTTTTTGTAGTTTCCAGGACGTTAGTGCTAGGCTGGAGTGTAGCCTTGTTTGCTCCTGTGACCACATCTTTGTGAAAATTATAGATTATGTAGCTCTTCACAGTGATCTTGACAAACGGAAGCCAACTGCTTTGGGGAATCTGGAAAACAAGACACCCACAAGTAATTAGGTTTGGTCACAGAGATTGTAGGACTGCCTGTCATCCTCAGCAATGATATGGACGGCCACAGACATGGAAAAGGGCTTTGGAATAGAAATTTCAAAGCAAGACAGTATCTACTAGCATGTGTCTAATGGGACCATCTTTGTGCTGTGTTATAGCATACTTAATAATATATTTTCCTTTATAAGTGGTATACAGAATGGTGGGATATTTATGTTTTACAGCATCCTAGCTTTGACCCTATACTTTATGAAGACCACTTATGGATGTGCCTAAACCACATGCCAGAGAACCTGAACTAATGTGCTGTCATCTAATTTTTTTTTCCTCATGTACCAGGAAGCATGGAGACAGCAGTTCCGTGATGGTGTGTAATTGAGATTGCTGACCACCACAATCCCCTCTTCAACTTTCCTAAGGTGTTGTGTCTTATTGTTTTGGTTTTTTGTTTTTGTTGTTGTTTGTTTGTTTTTTTGACAGTCTGTGTGGTTCTAGTGTGCTTGGAATTCTCTATGTAGACAAGGATGGCCTTGAACTCACAGAGATCTCTTTGGTTCTGCCACTCGTGTGCATGTGTCTGTCGAGGCCAGAAGAGGGCATTGGATCTCCTGGAGCTGGAGTTGCAGGCAACTTTGAGTTACCCAGTGCAAGCCCTGAGAAATGAACTTAGGTTGTATGCAAGAGAAGCCAAGTGCCCTCAACTGATGAGCCATCTCTAGCACAGCTTGTGGATTTGTCTTTTTGATTTTGATTTGTTTTGTTTTGGTTTTTGATTTGTTTTTATTTTCTGTTAGAAATTTCACTGTTTAAGAAGGATTTTTCCAGAAGGAAGGATTGACATTGTTCTTTCAAGAATTCATGTGGAAACCTAACATGGAGTGGGAGATGCTGGGGAGGTGTGGTGAGAGGCTGAGATATCCAGTGCTCCTGACTTAATCCCTTATCTTTATTGGTTGTCCTAATTTAAGAATCTGTATTTTTTTTACTAGAGGTTTTATCATCTATTGGCCATCTATCACAGCAGGAATCATCAAATTACAGCCCATAGATCAAATCTGACTACACACTACACACTACACACTACAGCTGTACCAGTTCACAGTTCTATAGCTACTGTTGAGCAACAAGGACAGAGTTGAGTAATTGTGACATGCACATGGCTTCCAAAGCCTGAAATACGTAGTATCCTAGCATTAAAGGAAAAGTTCCTGACCCATGCTCCAGATAAGAATCTAAGGATTTCTATTCAGCTCAGCAGTTACATAATGTGCCCAAAGGCACCTACCTAGTTAGCTCTGCCGTGATCTGACCCCATCTCAGACACTGTCATTCTGTGTGCCTCTTTTACACACACAGACACACAGACACACAGACACACACACATAGACACACAGACACAGACACACAGACACACAGACACACACACATAGACACACAGACACAGACACACAGACACACAGACATACAGACACACACACACACACACACACACACACACACACACACACACACACAGTGTCATTTAAGCCCCACAACAATCATTTCTCTTTGCAGATGACAAATCTGAGGTTAGATATCCTATCCAAGACTAGAAAGTGGAGAACCAAACTGGACTTGAACCAGTCAGTCTAAAGCCAACGTGTGGATATACAGCTCTGCCTCTAAGTGTTGCACTATTTAACTCCTTTTGGGGGGTGGGAATTGAACCTAGAACCTCTTGGATGCTAGACAAGCATTCTACCCCTGAACTTAATTCCCAGGCTTTGAATGTTTCATTATTAAATACGTTTTCCTCAAGGATTCTCTGAGGAGCCCTGATTTGATCCTTGCTTTGAAACTAGTCATGAGAATACTCCATAACAAAGGAAAACAGCAGGCAAGGTTGGCATTTGACAGACCCGTCTTGGCTCTTCAGTGCTAGTATTTTTTCCTTTTAATCTTAAAACGTGTGAAGACATTGTTGGCTAATATAGCAGGCCTGGCAGGGACTCTCTAGGCCTTGGTTATTCTTTCAATCTGTCGTCTATGCTTTGTGCAGGCAAACAGGCAAAGGATTTGGATTTCTTTTACAAGTCCATTATATAGCTCCATTGGGTTGGTTAGAAGCATGTACTCGGAAAAGGAAATGGGGCAGACTTTCCCTAGTGTATTTCTTCTTGATCTTTGAATATATAATACTAAAAAGTAATAATCGTTTTATGATGCTCAAAGACTTTTTTTTTAAGTACAGGTAGCCCAGGTCAAATAGGTAGGTTACCCACATTCAGACTGAGGTCTGGGGTTGTAATCCCATCTGGATTTGACAGCCAGATGGAACTTAAAGGAACTAGAAAGACAGAGGCACAAAGAGCAGGAAGAGAGACGGTTCTAAAGCAGAAAGAGGAATTAGAGAGATGGCTTAGTAGTGAGAGCACTGGCTGAGCAAGCACAAGGACCTGAGTTCAAACCCCCATAGTTCTCATAAAACACTGGGCATGACCATGAGTCTTAGTTAGGTTTCTATTGCTATGATAGACATCATGACCAAAAGCAGCTTGGGGGGGGGGGGGGGGAAGGGCTTACTTCATTGTACATTTCCAGGTAAACAGTCCATCCTTGAGGTAACTCTTGGTAGGAACTTAAGGTATGAAATGAAGCAGAGGCCATGGAGGGTGCTGCTTACTGCTTTGTTTCCCATGGCTTGCTCAGTCTGCTTTCTTGTATCACCTAGGATCACCTCTGCAGGGGTGACACCTTTCCCAGTGGACTGGGTCCTCCTCTTTCAAATAGCAATCAAGAAAATGCTCCACAGATTTGTCTGATGAAAGCCTTTTTCTCAATTAAAGTTTCCCTTCCTATTTACCTCTAGTCCATGTTAAAATCACCAAGGATGCCGTGGGTAAGTTGTAATCCTAGTGCTTTGTTGGGATGGGAGGCAGGAGATAGGAGAATGTCTGGGGTTTGTTGGCCACAAGCTTCACTTTGGTTTCAGTGAGAGACCCTGTCTCAAAGGAATAATGCAGAATGTTAGAGCAAGACACCTAGCATCCTCTTCTGGCTCCCAAGGATGCATGACTGAGTACAAACACACACACACACACACACACACACACACACACACGCACACGCACACGCACATGCACACGCACACGCACATGCACACACACACCTACACACAGAAAACAAAGTCAAAACAAGAAAAAGAAACATGAATTCCCTTTGCACTCCTTGCAGATGTCCACATGAGCCTTGCAGGCTCAGACAAAGGGTGAGACACAGAGGTAGAGGCTGCCACAGCTGTGTGGGCAGTCTTTGGTGGCATCTCACATCTGAGATCATCACTGTACCTGTTTCATACCTGGAGAGTGGAGCCCACTTGTGAGGTCTCACCAGAGAAATAAGCAGAGAGAGAAAGAGACACAGCATGTCTTCAGAGGACAGATGTGTTCTTCTTATGCCAACATGAAACCAAACAGCTTATGAGGGAAGTTGTCCACCTGCAGGCTTCATAGCTGGTGCTCCATTTTATTTACATGTTGGTTGGTTTTCCTCTGGGTAAGATTGAGCAGTCTATGTTTGCTGTGCATCCAACAAGGATGTATGGTTCATGGCTGGTAAGGCTTTTTAAGTCGACAGCATCTGCAGAGGGGATGCCTGTCCTACAGAATGCAGGAGGACATTTTGAAAGCCTTGTGGGACAAGAGGTTCCCTTATAATTATATTTGTGTGAGTCTCCTGTTTCCACCCAGGTGATCTTGAGCTGGGCCTTTGTGTCCTAACAAGTGGCAGGTGAAATTCACACCCAGCAGTCTGTCAGAGTTAGGCACTGACACACTGGTTCCCAGAAGGCTATTTCTGTAAAGGTGTAAGATTTGTTTTGGTAAATTACTTTGAGCATACTTCACATGATTTCAGAGACCCTTTCAACAGGGCCCAAAAGCCAAGTAACAAACTGGACCCCATGGGTTTTTGTTTGTTTGTTTCTTAAAGAGATAGAGAGACATGAGAACATGACGTTGATTAGGTAGGGCAATGGGGAGCATCTGGGAGGAACCGAAGGAGGGAAAGGAATATGGTCCAAATAAATTGTATAAATTCTCAAAGAAATAAAAAGAATGTTAAAGTTTTCTACAAAAGGTGTTAGAAAAAAGTGACCTTTCCTCCCTCTGTCTCTCTTATTTCTGTATATTTTTGTTCTTGAAATAGGTTCTGGCCAGGTAGCCGTGGCTGACCTCAAACTCATGACAATCCTCCCACCCCATCTTCTTGGATGTTGGAATTATAGGCGTGTACCACTCATTTTAGCAAATACGATTTTTAAAAGGTGTGTGTGTGTGTGTGTGTGTGTGTGTGTGTAAGTAGATACATGTGCATGTAGATGCCAGAGGTCATCTTTGCATGTTATTCCTCGGGAGCCAAGCACCTTGTGTTTTGAGATGAGATCTGTGGCTCGGCCCTGGAGCTTGCCATTAAGCTAGGATGGCTGGCTAGAGAGCCCCAGAAATCCTCTTGTCTGTGTCTTCCCAGGACTATGTGGTACCCCAGTGCTATGTGCTATCATGTCCAGCTTTTTCCTCTGTGGTTCTGAGGATTGGATTTAAGTACTTATGTTTACACAGCAAGCACCTTATTGACTAAGCCATATCTTTAACACCTGCCCCTTGTTCCCTTTTTGAGACAGGATCTCACTTATCTCAGGTTGGCCTTGAACTTGCTATGTAGCCAGGAGTGACTTATACTCCTGATCCTCCTATTTCTACCTCCTGAGTACTGGAATTGCAAGTTTTATGAAGTACTGGGGATATACAGGACTTTGAGTGCTAATGGAGCATGCTACTGAGTTATATCTTTCACCCTGATATTGTCATTATTATAAGGACTTTTTAAATTAGTTATGACATCAGCCTTAAGTGCCCAAAGCACTGCTATCATAATTGCCATGCCCTTTTTTTTTTTTTTGCTTCAAAGCCCTGCAACAGGACAAATACATCAACACATTTATTAATTATCTTTATTTTTGTTCTGCCAGCTTCATCATACCACTGAAAGGAATAATTGCAGAATTAGTGGGACCGTCTAATGGTGCATTTAATGAGAGAATAATCAGGTGATGTTTCATTTGTACTAAACAGATTGCATTAAGCAGAATAAACAAAGGAATTCACTCAAGAAATAGGACTGTAGACTAGGTCAGAGTTAAGAGAGTATATGAATGGAGTGGTCAGCACATGACCTCGAGGGGACACTGGGGAGAGCTGCCAAGTGGGCCTGGGGAGAGCAATGTGAGCCAAAGGAAAGTGGCACTGCTTTTCTGGGACTGCGTGTGGTTGCAGGACGGTGATATGGCCCACTGGCTTGGTCAACTACAATTTCCACCATCACAAACATGGGCACGCTCTTAGTCCAGTTTCTGCTACTAGCACAGGGTCCCACAGACTAGCTAAGTGTCACAGTTCTCAAGGCTGGGGATCCTACCATGGGAGGAGTATCCAATAAGGGTCTCCTTGCTGAGTCACAAAGTGCCAGAAAGCATCAAGAGGGAATGAAGAAATGGGTGGAGGTGTCAGGAAAGGATGGCATTCCCTCAGTAACTAACAATGAATCCACCCTCACAGGCAAGGCCACCGGTCCATTCAGAAAGGCAGAGCCAATAGAGCCAAATCACCTCAAAGGTTACAATGATAGCTATATTTCAACATAAGGATAGGTGAGGACATTCAAACCACCATATGTAACTCACAAGCAACAACACAAAGATGCCTTGATTTAGGGAATTATCAATAGTGGGAAGAGGACAAAGAGAACACAAAAAGGTTATATTTATTTTTATTTTGTCATTTAAGTCCCAGAGTAACTGAACCAAGCCATAGGCGTAAGAACACAGAGGTGCCCTCTGGAAGGCACTGGGTGGGAGCAGACCTGCATTTGATATTCTTATCATTTCTCTCCATGTCACTTGCCCCTAAGGCCAGAAATAGCCTCTGATTCCTGGGTCCATCCTGGGTAATTTTTATGTTAGGGTGTTTATTAAGCATTCAGTGCCCATACTGTGTGAAATTAAATTTAGGCAAGTGACTGACCGGCTCATGAGAGGCCACTGTCCCCTGTGTGGGGCAGGCGCCAAGTTTAGGTGAAACATGTACAAACTTTCTCAGGGTACTCTGAGCAATTCAGGAGTCATATATCATGACAGTGGGGCAAAGAGGAAGCTTTAATGACATGCAAGGGTGCTCTCCTGTAACCAGTAAAGGTGGATTTCACCCAATAATTGCACAGTGGGCTGACACATCATCTAAAAGAAGAGAAAATATTGTTCAGACTTCTGCCCACCTGCTTCCCACAGTTAGAAGACTGAAGAAAGGCCTCTCAGCTTCTAAGACCTATTATCAGTGTCATATGTCAAAGTGAGGGAGGGTCACCAAGGGTCTAGGAGGCAACCCACTGCTGGCAAGATCTTAACTTTTGCGTTGACTAACGCTGTTGATTGCAGAGCTTTGGCCTCTGCGTGGTAGAACAGATCGAACTGTGATCTTTGCAGAACGATGGATGGACGGAAAGCCAGCAGAGGCTTTGTAGGGATCTGGCCAAGGCCCTAATAGCAACAGAGCCAGTGCTTGTAATTGCTTAGTCAGCTGAAGCCCCACACACTACACAGACAAGGGAGTGGGCTGTTCCAAGGTTGTCTAAGGACAGGCGCAGCACAAGTCCCAGCTGGCCAAAGCAGATTTCACCTAATCTCCTAAGCGCTTGTCCCGTGGGTTCAGCCCTACAGAGCAGCATAAATTCTCTAGGGGTGTCTCCATTCATTTGTGCTCCTAGGATATTATAGCACATCTTTGGGTCATATCTGGAGCTTATAAAATTAGAAATGTCTATGTGTGTGGAAGTTGAATTCTGATACCAACTTTTTCTAAGTTCTCTCTCTCTCTCTCCCTTTTTTAATCAATGATTTTGGCTGAGTATAGAAACTAGATCTGATTAAGAAACCTGACACAGGCAGTTTCCAGTTAGGAGGAGGTGGGTGTTGGGGCCACACATGCACATGGACACACACACACACACACACACACACACACACACACACACACACACACACACACACGACCGAGTATCCTTTATCCAAAGTACCTAAGGCCAAATGTTTCAGATTTTGAACTGGGACCACTTGGCTATTCATAGTGAAATCATGAGATGTCTTAGGATGGGGGCCAAGAGGAAAGAGTAAATTCATTTACATGTCCTGTGTAGCTCATACACATAGTTTGGAGGTGACTTTGTGTTTACTGTTCCTGCACCTTGTCCCCAGCCCACCACGTAAGAGAAGATGTGAAACTTACAGGTGGGTGCTCACGAAACCTCCGAGTTTGGAGCATTTTGGTTGCTAGCATTTTGATTAAGGATGCTCAACCTGTAAATACATTCCTAGGCCCTACCTACAAATGTTCTTATAGGCTCCTTGCAAGTCATTAGTATTTCAGTTAGCACAGTATTCCGCTATGGGAAACAGAAAATCCATCTACGGGAGCATAAACAAAGTAAAGAGAAACAATTTTGCTTAGACAAGGCTGGGAGAGAGCTCTGTGTGAAATGCCTGCCGCATAAGGATACAGACACAGTTCAGGTATCCAGCACTCATTTAAAAGCCCAGCCTGGCAGCACAGGCCTATACCTCTTTCACGGAGGGTGGGGGTGGACAAGTGGGGACAGGTGGGTCCCAGGGCCTTGCCTAGTCAGAATGGCAAGTTCCAGTTCAGTTTTAAAACAAAAGGTGAAAGAATGAGAGAGAGAAAGGCCCTTGATGACAACCATGTACGCTCAGATGGTTGAGCACACTGGCATAGATGCGAGGGGGTGGGGGCACAGGGACAAGCAAAGGACAGCTGCCGCAGGCAGCTCCAGCCATCTTGTCCAGACAAAGGAAATGGAAATGCAGAGAAGAACAACACCCATGTTCACCCAATTATCTGCTTCTCAGGGCCTTGAACTGGGTCATGTGGACACAGTAGTATAGCTATTTTATATTTATCCCCTACTGGCTTACAAATAAATGAGACTCAGACTATGGTTATTTTATTTGGTTTGGACAATAACTGGGAGGTAACCCCAATCTACTTTTCTACTTTTCTAACTGCTGGCCTGGCTGCCTCTCCAGTGGTTTACCCCAGATGCTTGCTGTTTCTCCTGGTCATGTGCTCATGGTCCAACTCCTCTCACAGGGCCTTCCCTTCTCTCCCTTTCAGTTCTCTCCTTTCTTCCCTCTGCCCACACTCAGCCAGCTAACTCAAACCCCGCCTACCTCTAATTAATCGGCCTGCCATTTTTATTTAAAGAATAGTTTTAAATTAAGGAACAAGGTTTGCACAGCAAAAGCTGGAGAATTCAAGGTAGGCCTAAACCTACAGAATTTAGCATTACATAGCAAGGAAGAAACTTCAACAGGACACACCCACCTACAGTGAGGCATCTCCAACAGGCAAATTGGAGAAGCTGTGAAGTGGAGAGCTTAGCAGGATCCGGAATGGAGAGGACACTCCCAGCTCCCTCTGCCTGCCTGCCACAATAGAGGCCATGTTTTCTTCTGCCCCGCTACCCTATTTTCAATGCTAAAAGCAGTCACTATAGTTTGGTTCTTTGAGATAGCCTCTAATAGTGATTCTTAGACACTCAGTCAAGAGGACCAGCCTTTGAGTGGTTGCACGGCCTAGACTCTAGCTAGGTATTTTAGCAATGTGCCATCTGAACACGCCCTGGAGAGCCTATCTTCATTCTCTCACAGTTCTACTACACACCTTCAACGCTGCATTAAATTTTACTGAAATACAATCAAGAGCGGAAATTCAGTGCTGACCACAGCCTCGCTGGGTGGGACATTACGGGAAACTGCAGGATATCTAGGTAGATATCTTCGGTGGGCCACAAGCAAAGGCACAGCAATGTATCTTTCTAAATGAGTCCTTTCAAGGATACATGGAAACAACACAAAGCAATCAGCACAGCTTAGGAACTAAGAAACAGTCAGGGGCCTGCGTTTCTGTGTGGCTTTGCTTCTATCCCATGTGATCCTAGGCAGGGCAGGAATGTCTCTGCCATTTTTGTTTCTTCATGTGTGAAAGGAGGATGCGGGACTAAGAAACCTTATTTATTTAATGGTTTAGGGTTAAATGCCTCAAGAATGTTAACCACAGGTCTGAATTGAACTGCCTTTGGCTTGAGATGTCTCTGTCTCTCTGTCTCTCTTTCTATCTCTCTGTCTGTCTCTGTCTCTCTGTCTTTCTCTCTTTCATATGAATGAAGTTTTGCTACACAGTCCAGGCTGACTTTGAACTCATGATTCTCTTTTATGATTCTCTTTCCCCAGCTTCCCAAATGCTGGGTTTATGAGATATGTGGATGAAAAATATGTATTCACACACATACACACATACATACATACACACACACACACATACAGAGAGAGAGAGAGACAGAGAGAGAGACAGAGAGAGAGAGTCATAAATAACTAAATAAAAATATAACTTTAAAAAGCTATTTAAAACGAACATTTTGGAAAATACACACTGGGAGACTTACACACAGTTTTAACATGAGATAAAAATGGATTTATTTTGAGTCTTATTAACATGATCAAAGACAGACAACATAAGCTGTTCCCAGGTTTTCAAACTGATATTCTGTAGCCATTAACAGCAGCTCCCAACCCCCTCCCCTTGGGCCCTGGCTACCACCGTGCCACTTTGTCTCTAGAAAGTTGGTGACATCTGTGCCTTGGAATGTGGAGTCAGGTCACACATACCCTTGTTACTGATTGCTTCTTTCTTTTTTTTTAAATTGTATTTTTATTATACTGATTTATTTGTGTGTGTGTGTGTGTGTGTTCTCCTTATTCTTCTTTCCCTCCTTTCTTCTCTGTCATATGGAAGGCTCCATGAGTTTGTGTGCTGTCCTAGCCAGTGGCTGGTCCTGATCCTTGTGCATTCCAGTTTTAGTGAGCTGCTGGGTTGGAAACTGGCTTATCACCTGGCCCAAAAGATTTATCTGTGCTGTAACAGGAATCAGAAGTTCACTTCTTCCTAATGCAGAAATGTGCTTAATTCCATTGCTTCCTCAATGCTCATATCATATGGATTGTCCTTTCGTACACTGATTGATATTTGGGTCATTTTCTTTTTTGTTATTCACCAAAATACTGCTATTAAAATGGACATAGAACTATTTCTTTGAGATCCTGATTTCAGGTTGTTTGTTTGTTTGGTTGGTTGGTTGGTTTTTCCTGGGGTGTTGAGAGAGGTCGTACACAGCCTAGGCTGACCTTGAACTCCTGATCCATCTTCTTCTGCCTAAGGGTGCTGAGATCACAGAGTCTCTGCTTTCCTTTCTTTTCAGCGCATGCTCAGTTCTTAGATTGCTTGACCAACCAGCAATTCGAATGCATTCAGTTTGAAGAAAGAGACAACAGAGGCTCAAAATGTACAGTGGTTCCCTTTTGCTCCTAGGTAAAGGCCTAAGTCAGTTAAATGTGATTTCAGGGTTCTTTATTGCAGACAACAGAACAAAACCAGACAAATAGGATTGCATCTAACTAAAAGCTTTCACTGGGCTAAGGAACCAACTGTAAAAGCTTCAGCTGGGCTTAGAACACAACTATAGACTGGCAGAAAAATGCCCACAAAATCTATACCTGAGAAGGGATTAATACCAGAATATACAAGGAACTCTTGAAACTCAACAGCAAAAATCCCAAATAATGAAATTAGAATAGAGGCCAAAGGGCAGCTGCATTGATACTGGCTTGTGATCCCAGCAACTTGGAAGGCTGAGGGGGGAGGCTAGGTGGAAGCCAGGACAGAGGCAGACTGAGCAACAAGAGGCAAAAAAAACCCTCTTAAGCCCACAAGACCAAAAAGGGTACCAAGCATTCAGCATCTCAACCCTCAGGAAGATAACCTCCTCCTTCCGGATAGAAGAGCTGTTAGCAAAAGGATGAGAGAAAAATGCTGGCAAGGAGATGGAGAAGTGGGAACTAATCCACATTGTTGGTGGGACTGTAAGTGATGACAGCCACTATGGCATAAAGGACCCTCAGTCAATGAAAAAATAAAACTGTCACATGGTCCATCAACGTCACTGACAGGTACATATCCAAAGGAGAATGAGACATCTGTTACTGTAGCATCATTCTCAGAAGCCAAGAGCTGGGTTCACCAAGGAAAGAGTATACAAGGGTATTAAATTTCTCTAAAGCTGTGGTTCTCGACCTTTCTAGTGCTGTGGCCTTTAATACAGCTCCTCGTGTTGTGGTGACCCTAGCCAGAAAAATATTTTCACTGCTACTTCATAACTGTAGCTTTGCTACTGTTATGAATCCTAATGTAAACATTTGTGTTTTCTGATGGTCTTAGGTGACCCCTGGGAGAGGGTCATTCAACCACCAAAGGGGTCACAACCACAGGTTGGGAACTGCTGCTCTAGAGGAACAGAATTAATAGACTGAATATGAGTATTAAATGGGTACTTGTCAAAGTGGCTTACAGGCCGTGGTCCAGCTATCCAAGGATGGCTGTCTCCTGACGGAAAGGCCAAGAATTCAGTGGCTGTTCAGTCAGTGAGGCCCGATGTCTCAGTAGTCCTAGTCCAGTGTAGGAGATTCCTGGGGAACTACTCATCTTTAGTGTACACTGAAATCTCAAAGTAGGTTCTAACCCTAGCATAGGAATGCCTGAACAACAGGATAGATGCACTCCCCAGTCAGTGTAAAGGCAAGCAGGCAAAAAGCAAAACTTCCTTCTTTCATGTCATTTTAGGCGAATTGCCACTAGGAACAGCCAGATTCCGGGTGGGTCTTTTCACCTCAAATGATCCAATCAGAGAAAGTTCCTCATAGGCGTACCCAACTGCTTGGGTTTTAGTTGGTTCTAGATATAGTTAAGTCTACAAGATTATTTGTTATGTAGTGGGTTAGTCTGGTGCTACTATATAGTCAAATGATAAATTCTGTACCCCAAGATCTGGCTGCTCCAAGGCAAAGACATCCTCACCTACACCAGCTTTTGTTGTGCAAACCTTGCCCCCTAAGTTATCCCTGATTGGTTAATAAAGATGCGTATAGCCTGGGCTGGCCAGAGAGAGGGGTGGAGCGACGTTCCTTGAATTGGGGTATAGGCAGGGACCAGGAAGAGATAAGAAAGGATGTAGGGAAGAAGGAAGGTGCCATGGGGTAAGTAGAACATGAGCGCATGGTCAAGAGGGCTGGTTGGTTGGAGTAGGAGCAGCCCAGCTAGAACATGGCAAGTGATATCTCAAAGTTATTGATAGGGAGGTAGACAAAATAGCATAGAGGGTTGATATTGACTCAGCTCTAGTGCTTTAAGACTTATTATAAATACAAAAGTTTTGTGTCTTTCATTTGGGAACTAAATATCAAAGGTGGGGTTAAAACCCCTAAATAATATTTACCCCAACATCATTGCAATAAAGAAAATGTGATGTATTCACGCCATAGACTATTGCTCTGTCATCAAAAGAATGGAATCTTGTCATTTGTAGCATCTTGAGCAGACTTGGAGAATATGATGGTGAAATAAAGTGGACACAGACAAACCCTGCATGATTTCACTCAGGAGCTGAGTTTTAAAAGGTTGGTATCTTAAAAGTAGAGAATAGAATGGTGTTTACCAGAGGTTGGGGGAGTAGGAGGGTCACAGGGAAAGGAAAAATACAGTAAAGCAGCCAAAGATAGGGAATAGGTTGGCAGTCAGGGAACCTGCTTGGCTTGGACTGTACATACCCTTCCTAGCAATGCACACGACAACTGCTGGCACCCTGGGCCCTCCCTTCCGTACCTGCGTGGGGGCGTGTCCATCTGCTTTACCCAATGGAACTAAGCCCCTCCTCCCTTAGTAAAGCTATGATAATGCACCATTACCATTCAAACACATGCTGGAAGCACCAGAGAACTGCTTGAATTGAACGATCCGGCCTGAACTGGTTTGGGGTGCATGAGAAATAAGGCAAACTGTGTCTCCCAAGTGAACTTGAAGGAGAATCCCCATTACCATCTTATGTTTATACATAATTAGCTGTGTATATGATTAAAATCAAATGCATCATGGGAAGGAACAGATGCAGCAGGAAAAAAAAACCGTTCAGCTAACTTAATCCACAGGAACGGAACTATGCAAACCAATTCCTTAAAAATCAAACTCCTTCTTCTCTTGCCCCGCCCTCACCAAATGGAAACCACAAACAATAATCCGGGCCTTTGAATGCCCTCATCATGTGACCTGCTGTCAAGCTTGACAATGTATTTCTTTCCAATGTGTACTCTTTCCTTTAATAGAGTTTTCTTGCTACTTTTGCAGTTTGTGTGAGACTTTATTTCAATTCCTTGAACGAGAGTCCATAAATCTGGAGAGGCCCAGTCCAGACTCTGATACTGGTAATAAAGGGCAGAGAGTTTTATTTAGGGAGTAGGACTGAGTTTTGTGTACTGTTTCATGGAAGGGTAATTATAGTTAGCAATATTTGTCATATATTTCAAGATACCTAGACGAGATGATTATGAATATTTTATCCCAAAGTCATGGTATTTGAGATGATAAATAAGTGAACTCTCCTGATATGCCCCCTACACAACACACACAGGCATCGACATACCCTCGCACCCCATAATATGCACAGTTGGTTTGTCAACCAAAGAAAAAGTTTCTGCGTTGATTTCACGCCAGTGTCTCACACAATCTTTCCAACCCAACCTGAAGTTCTAGTGAATTTCTTTGAATCCCTGTAACAGGCCATGTTCTCCTTCTCCTCTTCTCCCTCTGCTTTCTTCCTTTTCCCCTGCATTCCCAATCCTCCTCTTCCCCCTCCTCCTCCTTCTCCTCTCCCTCCTCCTCTGCTGCCTTCTTCCTTCTCATTCTTGTTCCTTCTCTTCATCCTTTACTTACTTTTTTTTCTAAGACAGGCTGTCACTCAGTTCAGGCTAGTCCTGAACTCATGGCAACCTCCCTGCCTCGGCCTCCCAAGTGATGGGATTACAGGCGAGAATCATTTATCCCCGCTTGGGTTGGGTTTTCTAATGTACCCGCTCTCCTCTGTCTCATGCATTTTTTCCCTCTGAAGTGCTGTAGTTCACTGGTCCATGTTTCCTCCGGAGCCACATGCTATGCCTGATGGGGACCTGATGCAACTCAGGTCAAACAATATTGTATACGTGAACAAAGAAGATGAAGGAAGCAGGTATTGTGATGTAGCATTATAAGATGTAAGTCAAGGTGAAAATGCTTTTCAGAGGGCAGACCTCTGAAACTGTGTGGTGTGGATAGCTAGGTCTTCATAGAGTAGAGGACTACGACACCTACATCCTGCCAGAGCCATGCTGGGTGACATCTTTGCTCCTAACTGTATGTTACCACTTAAAATCAGGGGATAAGGGATGTGGCCAGTCAGTAGAGTGCTTGCCTTACACAAACAAAGTGCTGGCTTTGTTACCCTCTGCAGAAAGCAAGAATGTTGGTGCATATAATTCCAACACTCAGAAAATGAAATCGGGTAAGTCGGCAGATCAAAGTTATCCTTAGCTACATAGTAGATTGGAGGCCAGCCTGAAAGACATGGGACTCTGTCTCAAAGAAATACATTAGGACTTGGAAGGTCCCTCAGTGGGCAAAGTGCTTGCTACTCAAGCACGAGGACCTGAGTCCCATCCTTCTCACTCACATATAAAGCTGGGTATAGTGTGTGCATCTGGAACCCCAGTGTCGGGGAGGTGGAGACAGGCAGATTCCATAGTGCCCACTGGTCAGCCATTCTAAAAGAACCATGAGCTCCAGATCCTGTCTGAAAAATAACGTTGGGTGTGATTGAGGAAGACACAGAGCATGGACCGCTGGCCTCCATACACATGTACATACACGCACATATGTACACATATGTTTACCCACAAACAAACAATAGCAAAAATCAGTTCAAACCAATTACAATGTACATTCTTTTTTTCAAACTCTGTAGTCACAGGCGCCCTGCAGGAAGCAGTTCCTTTCCCCATCCTCAGTGGTACAAATGCAGGTTAGTCCATCATCACAGAGACCCCCCCTCCAGTGACAACTCAGCAAAGGAGGGCATGTCACACCTGATGCATCTAAATTCAACATTTTCAAACACAGATCCAGCCAAGCAGAATATTTGGAGTATCCCAATTTCTAATTCTTGCCCTTATAGCAAATCTCTGAAGGAAACATCTTTAGAGATCACATGACTAGGCGATTCTCTGTAGAAATGAGAACCAGACTCGTGGAGGAGAGAGCTGTGCTGAGCCCAATACTTATATTCCATGGTGGAACTGATATATATTTTTTGAGGCAGACTCTCACTGGGAACCTTGCTGGCCTGGAGCTTACTCTGTAGACCAGATTTACCTTAAGCTTACAGAGATCTGCCTGCCTCTGCCTCCAGAGTGCTAGGATTCAAGGAGCATACCACCAGGCCACACCTATGATAGAGAGTATAAAACCAATGGAGGAAAAGAATCTCCCCCATGTTAGTGTTAGCAGCAGGTCTCATGTGGTTAAAGCACAGCATGCTCCTCTTGTCTGTCACAGTCCCTTCTGCAATGATGTGAATGGTCACAGTCATGACCCAACTCTAGCAGACACGTTACCTCCCTTTAAAAAATACCTTCTTCAGTGAGCTGGAGAGATGGCTCAGGGGTTAAGAAAGCACATTCCTGCTGGCTGGTGGCAGTGTCATACGCCTTCAGTCCCAGAACTAGGGAGTGAGAGGCAGGTAGATTTCTGTGAGTTTGAGGACAGCCTAATCTACTGGGGGACTTTCCAGGACAGCCAGGGCTGCATGGGAAAACCCTGTCTTCAAAACAACAACAAAAAAAGAATTCACATTCCCCTTCAGAGGGCCTAAGTTCTTAAGCTGGGTTCCCAGCACCCACATCAGGAGGCTCAACCATCTTTAACTCCAGTTCTAGAACACACAATCTGATGCCTCTAACCTCTGAGGGCACCACACTCAAGTGCATAAATCCACACACAGACACACAGATATAATGAAGAATTAATAAATCTTTTTTAAAAAATCCTGTGATATGTGCTTTTTGTAGGGATAGATTGCTTTTAATGAGCCTAACCTATTTACTTGGTGCTACATAACATCACATATTAGTGCTATAGTTTAATTCTTTTCTCCTTTATTGTCAGATATTTGAGTTGTTTCCATTTTCTCTATTACAAATAATGTTCACATTAATGCATCATCACACCCAGAAATAGGACTGCTGGGTTGTAAGACATCCTTATTTTCAACTCTGTTGTGTCTATTTAATTTAATCTTGCAACGGTAGGGTTTGAAACCAAGGCCCTAGGCACGCTCCATTTTTCCCTCCATGTTAATTGCGGCGCTATACACTGAGCTACAAGCCGGGCTGTCTGCTGCTGCTGCTGCTGCTGCTGCTTCTGCTGCTGCTGCTGCTGCTGCTGCTTCTGCTGCTGCTGCTGCTGCTGCTGCTGCTGCTGCTGCTGCTGATGATGATGATGATGATGATGATTCTGCTGCTGCTGCTCCGAAACGGTCTCATCAGCCTTCCCACCGACTGTGTGTGAGATTTCACCATCATCTGGAATGAGCGTCATTTCCCCAGCATTGTGGACTTAGGTGGTCTCATCTCAGTTCTGCATCTTCTCACCCACATTTGCCCAACCGTGAGTTTTCTTCGGTGAACTTCCCTTGCTTAGTTTCTACTGTATTGGTTATTATTGTCTCATAGGTTGTAATTAGGGAAATCTATTTTCTTAACGTTTTGGCTGTGAGCCTACATTTTGACAGCTGACCCATCTCCCCAACTCTGTTTTCTACATACTGTTTTACTGGAGACAATACCTATGTCAAAGAGCTCACTCCTTTCAAATATATAAACCAGTGCTCATTCTATACATCCACAGAGCTGTGTACCTAACACAACTCTTTATGCTAACTTAAAATTGCTTTATTTTCTTCATTTTTTATGTGTATGTATATTGCCACAATGCACATGTGGAAGTCAAAGGACAGCTGAGAGTTGTCAGTCCTCTCTTTCTGCCAGGTGAGTTCCAAGGTTAGAACTCAGGTTACCAAGCTTGACAGCAAACACCTCCACCCACCGAGCCATCAACTGGCCCCTCATTATTATTTAAGCCATCATCTTTGTGACCTCCCAAAGAAAGCTCATATCCACTAATCCATTTCCTTCCTTTCCCATCTCCTAACTCCAGGCAGTCACCAATCTAATGTCTACCTTACATTTGTCTTTTCAGACACTTCTTATAAATGAATGAAATCACACAATAAAGTCCACTTTGAAATAAGATGGTTAGTTCAGTGAGCTATTGGATAATTTTGCATTTTTGAATTCCATAAATATCTCACTGTGCTTAGCCCATTTTGCTTGCATTGACGTGCTATTTTTTTCCCTTCCACCATAAGTTATGATGAACAAACATGTGTTTTTAAATCCTGGCTTCCTGTCCCTGGTATCTTTCACCTTCAAGGCTTCCCGAGGGAATCAAACCTCCCTTTGAAAAGCATTGGCCCAGAGCACATTGTAGTCTGAACACCGTTCTTGTGAGAGCAGAGTGAACATTCGGTTTTGTTTACATTTGGCTGAACTAAAAGGGGTCATTTCAAGAAAGAGTCAAGGACCAGAAAAAGGAAATGGCCTGGAATGAGTCTAAAACATTTAATGTTTAAAAAGCAGGGATGCGCGGGAGAGCTTCCAGCTATTGTCAGTGGCATGACGAGAAGAAATCAAGTATTCAGATCCCCCGCAAACCAAAGTTCCTTTAAGGACAAAAACCCTATAACGCACACATTTCCAGATGTATGTAAGAGATTGTATAGTGCAAAAAAGAAAAGAGAAAAAACCCAACATGTTTACCAGGAGGACCCTCTGGGGAACGCATCCCTTGAGAAACATAGGATGTAGCTGGGGAGAAAAAGGTGGTTCCTTAGCAGACTGGAAAGGCATTCCAGGGACTGGTTCAACAGCAGAGCCTGTGAGTTCTGGTCAGCAAGTCAAAGACAACATCGCATATTTTGCTTTCCTAACTCTTCCAAAGCAAGCAATGGTGTCCATTGATTTTCCTTGCACATTCTGAGAGGCAAGACGATGTTTTAATTTTTATGGATTTAGAGGACCACTTGCATTATTTCCAGCAGCAATCTTTTTATGTTGTGATACAATTTATGGCAATATGTGTTCCAATATTAAGGTGGTATGATTCCCCCCCCTAAAATATAAACTCTAAAGACACCCTGTAGCCTACCTAGCATCTCCCACAGCTCCGGTGGGGCTTAGCGGATGCTGCATGATGCCAGACACAGATAACGAGCGTGGACCTGTTACACAGGCTGACATCTCCTCCTCAGAAGTGTGTATATATCAAGATCCTTCAGTGTGCGGTAGATCTGGGTATAGATGAGATTGCAGTGTAAATGCCGTATATTTTATGGACTTGAAGCTCTCCCTTATTTCTCACCAGTTGGCCTCATCTTTTTATCCTGCTTTTAAGGAGAAAATTGCTCAATCCTCTAGTGGTCTCTTGATGTAAGGGCAAGGAGATTCATGAGACATTCACGGTAACACTTCAGTAACCTCAGCTAACGGTGGGAACACAATCTAAACCAGAGAATATTTTTTTGAAGAACCGAAGTTTATTACTTTCTGGCACATTCATAAACTAAAGCTGCAGACAAGGTGTTTTCATGTCAAGGGATCTCGGTCTGTGTTTATATCTCATTTGTGAACGGATGGTGAAGACTCATGCAGGATGCAAACGGGCTACGAGCAGCTTGTGCAAATACATGCAGAAATATGAATCTCTTATTTTCTTTATTAACTTGCTTATTGAAATGTTTTAAAGAGATAAGCGGCAGCACTTTAAAGTATTTAAATGATCAAGGTTAAGTCAATAATACCGGTCGATTAAAGCACAGATACTCATGAAAGAAATCAGCGGGGACTTGAGGTAGAATTCAGTGGGTAGAGTGCTTGCCGAGCATAAAGGAAGCCTGAGGTGGAGATAGGTGAAGGAACAAAAAGGAAATAAAAGGAAAGAGCATGACTGCTTCTGGGCACGTGGAGGAAAGGTCTATCGTAGATAGAAGGGAGAGACAGGGACATCTGGGAAACCCAGAGCAAACATGGCCCTGAGCCATGTGGGGAGAAAGGAGAGGGAAGGGGGGAGGGGAGAGAGGAGAATCAGGTAGAGAAGCTAAGAAGGCAAAGGTACAAAAGGGTCGGGTAACCAAAATGGCTGGGTTATATAGGGAAGAGCTGCTGGGGGAAGGGCAGCCCAGGCCCTGGGCTGGTGAATTTTAGGGTAGAGGGCAGGGTAAGCAAGCCAGGAGGACCTGGTAAGAGATAGGGGCTGAGTGATGGTAGGAGAGCCAGGCAGCCAGGTCTGCTTTGATATGTTAAGTAGACGTTTCAGTTATTTGTCCCAGGGTTTGAGACTTAACTGTAGGAGCATTAAAGCTCAGAGTGCTGCATAGTTTCTTACCTAGAAAAATGGAATCCATCACAAGGTAGCTACAGATTGATCCTTCTACAGCATGGTTTCCAAGATGCCACTTCCTGCTCAAGAAACAATGCTGTCTTCATGTTCTCCAGTGCTCAAGGCCCCCTGTTGCTTGGCTCTTTTTAAATTATCTTGCCAGCCTGCAATCTCACCAGAGCAGAATACCATACAGGCTTTAACAGTCCAGCCTATGAACTATTCCCCTCTCTGTCCTCACAATGCCCCCTGGGCCTTCGCTCATGATGGCTCCTTGTAAGACATACACCATGTCTCACTCACACCCCAAATCCCAACTACGGTTCTAAAGCAACTTGGGACCAAATTTTATGTGCCTCCATCATGATCTAAAATTGACTTTATTACAGTGGCAGGCTAAATCATGCCCCTCACCATGATCCCAGACCCACACACCCTGGCGAGCAATTTGCTGATTGAGCTATCTTAGCAGTTTATTTACTGATTTATTTACTCTGTGTGTGTGTGTGTGTGTGTGTGTGTGTGTGTGTGTGTGTGTGTTATGGAAAACTATAGGATAAAAGACAAGGTTGGCAGAAGATGGGGTGAAGAGATGGGCTAAATAAAGAGAATCATGGCAGAATTCATTAGCACTTATTGGAATTTCTAGTCCATGGTGGTTCTTTACTCCCCTTCCTTCCTCTCCTCCCCCTCCCCCTCCTCTTCCTCCTCCTTCCTCCCCCTCTTCCCGCTCCTCCCCCTCCCTCCCCCTCCTCCCTCTCCCTCTTCCTTCTTCTCCCCTCCTCCCCCTCTTCCTCCTCTTCCTCTTCCTCCTCTTCTTCCTCCTCTTCTTTCTCCTTCTCTTTCTCTTTTGAGATACAGTAGTGGTTCTCCTTCCCTAATGCTGTGACCCTTTAATACAGTTCCTCATGTTGTGGTGACCCCAACCATAAAATTATTTTCATCACTACTTCATAACTGTAACTTTGCTACTGTTGTGAATCATAATGTAAATATCTGTGTTTTCCAATGTCCTTGAAAAGGTAATTAGACCCTCAAAGGGGCCACGACCCACAAGTTGAGAATCACACACACACACACACACACACACACACACACACACACACACACACACACACACATATCCAAAGCTGGTCTCAAACTCACTATGTAGCTGGGCTCATTTTGAACTCTTACTCACTCTACCCCACCTCTTGAGTGCCAAGATTACAGATGTGACCCACTGCACCTGACTTCTGTATGGTGCTTATATAGGTATCTTATACATGTTAGAATCAGGGCATATGTTTAAACTCATAGATTATACACTAATGTGGATTCTCTTCTGTGTAGTTTTTTTTTAAAGATTTATTTATTTCATGTGTGAGGTCACACTGTCATTGTCTTCAGACACACCAGAAGAGGGCATCAGATCCCATTACAGATGGTTGTGAGCCACCATGTTGTTGCTGGGATTGAACTCAGAACCTCTAGGAAGAGCAGTCAGCTCTTAACCGCTGAGCCATCTCTCCAGCCCCGTGTAGATTTTTAAAAATGGGCAAGCCATACAGTACGAAAAATATTTACAGCAGACATATATTTGATAAAGTACATATATCTATATATTATTTGAGTATATATTCAAATGTAATAATAAAACAAAGTGATCCATTTAAAAGTGGCAAGAGATTTGAATAAATATTCACCGAAGAAGATGCTCAGGGGTTGGGGACATAGCTTAACTACATAGATCAGGTTGGCTGTGAACTCGGAGGCCTGCCTGCTGGTTTCCTGAGTGCTGGGATTAAAGGCAAGTGCCACCATGCCATGGTGGGGTTATAGTTCAATGGTAGAAGGCTTGTCTAACATTTGAGAAGCTCTGGATTCATTCCTTGCAGCACAATATTGCTGGACAGATGCAAATTAAAATCAAGATGCAAGCCTATTTAGAATCGTGAAAGGCTAATAAAGTCATCAAATAAAGTGACACTGTCACGTGCCAATGGAGCCAAGGCTGGAACTAGTGGTAAGGGAAAGTGTCTCACTCTGTCTGGAGAACACTGTGTGGTATTTCCTTCAGCATACCACATGACCCAACAACTGCACTTCTTCATGTTTAGCCAAGGAAAATGGAAGCATATGTTCATACAAAAACCTGGACATGAAGGATTATAGCAGCTTTATTCATAATTGCCCCAAATTGGAAACAGCCCAAATTCCAAATGTCATCTGGCTGTTGAAAGGATAAACTCGGCAATCTATCCGTGCATCTTGGCAACGGGAATGAACTACTCATCTGCACAACAGGGACAAACTTCTCACCCCCATTTGTATCATGCTAAGTGAAAAAAGCCAGACTTCGCCCCAGATGATTCCATTATGCCCTAGAAAAAGAGAATGCTCCAGGAAGAGAAAGCAAGTCAGTGGTTACTGGGGGTCCAAGGAGGTCCCATGGCTACCAAGGGACGTGGGAACACTTTTAGTGACATACTGTTCTGTGTCTTGATCAGGACAGTAGTCTCATGCATACAGCAAAGAGCAAACTCACTGCGTGTAAACTATATTGTATAGTTTATAAAATGGCAACAAAGGTCTTCAGATGGGAGAACTTGGCATTACAAGTTTCAATATTTTCCTTCAAATGCGTTCTCCCATCAATTCAACAGGGATTAAGTGTGTGTGTGTGTCATGCATTGTGTTAAACATTTTGGAGCTCATTTAAAAAGTTTGAGACAATCTTTAATTGTTTATGAACATGAGGACAAATTTTCCTGTTGAGACTTTATCTGGCAGGTTATTACAAGTTCCCCTAGGAGTAATGATTTCACATCTTCCAAAGGTCTAGCACAGTTTGGTGCTTTTTAGTTTATAGCTGGGGCATATGAAGAAGGAGGTGAAGAAACTGGCTTATGAGCAAAAATGTTGACAATGGAGGTGGGAGGGATGCAGGGTTCGCATCCTGCCTGGCAGATTGAGCACACATTCTAGGACAAATTGTGGGTGACTGAAAACAAGAACCCCTTAGCTTACATAGGATTTTCAGATGTTTGCTACTCAGAATGAAAGGCAGTACATAGTTTTAGTCTTGGGGCCAGGTCTTAATTTTTCTCTGTGTCATGACAGTGGAGATGGGTAGGGGAAAGGGGGTAAATCTATAAATCTTAAAACACTAGAAAGGGCTGGGGTCTTCTTCCCAGCAGAGCTGTGTGGTACACCCACACCCCTCCAACTGCTGTATGTAAGCCCTCCCTTCAAATGAGGTCTACCCAAGCACCCTAAAAAAAGGAAAACCATTATCAGTCCTCACAAGCCTAAACATTATCAGTCCTTGCAAGCCTCCATATCCTGCGCCACGTTCTTTCCCATAGTGCTTATCTTGTTGCTTCAAAGCATTCTTGACTGCTTGGAATGCCTGCTGTTCACAGTCACCTCCTTGCTAGAATGCAGGCCCATCGTGTCAGAAGCCATTGGCATAGACAGTGGGTGCTCAGCTGATATTTGAAAATACACTAATAATGCTTACAATTAGCATTTACAGAGCAGGACCCTGAAACACCTTCCCAACATTAAATAGTTACCTCCCTTGACGACATAAGACGATTCTTGTTCCCATTTCAGACAGAAGGAAACAGAACCACAGTCAGGTTATGAGGATCTGAAGCAATTTGCCTATAAAACTATAAAAAGTGGTACCATGGTCCAGACACGAGAACACTTCTTAACTTGGAAATACGGATCCCAGAAAGCAAGAATGAGACACCACTAGGGACTGGCTGGAACTTGGAAGCCCTGAGGGTTTTGGATTGGCAGGTCTGAGTCCTTAGCTAAGAGTGTCAGAGGAAGCCATTTTACGGAGCACATTTTCCATGAAAATCTGACAAGACATGGAAAAACAGAGGGTTGAGGAAGGCATTTACAGAGGAATACAAGTGGAATTAAACCCAAGTTTTTCATTTCTCAGTAATTAGATTCAGTTTAAATTCACATTTTAAAAAAAGGTAAATGCAGGCTGAATTTTCCTTATCCCACATTTTGGGTAAAATACACCTAAAATAAAATCTACCTAATGCTAGCAAATTACTAAAATCACTTTATGTAAGTAATTAATTTGGTTTCTGTTTTGCCCTGCAGATGGGACAATTTATTATTACTGCTAATAGATCTGTAGGAATTAATTGTTGAGATGGGATTAACAACCCCAAAATAGTTGGAAGAAAATCTTAATTTGGATCGTGTTTTCCTAACTCTGTCAGCAGCTTCTGGTTATAAAAATAGTCTCAACCCCCTTAGGCGGGACTTACTCTTCCGGTGTCTGCGGAGGGCAGGGTGACCTTTCACTCGCTTTTGATGACCGCCCTCTTGTGGTGGATCGTGAGGATGCACGTTTAGCTCCAGGGTTCTTTGTGAGAGCCCAGCCCCGCGTGGTCTAGAATGTTCTGGGATCTCCCTAGTGAAGATTCCCTTACTCCTCTTTTCTCCTCTTGGAGTCTGTAATATTCTGTAAACACAAGGACAAATGTATTGCTGTCATTTCTATATTGTATTTTTGACTGTTTATTTCTGTGCCAACTGCTGTTACTGTGGCCAATTTTAGTCATAATTATTTTCCTCTTCCTGCTTTACAGAGTGTTGTAAGTAAATGTGAATAGAACAAAACCAAGACGGCTAAAGGGATTTCTTTTCATTCACGCTTTTAACTTCACTCCTTCTCCAAGCGACTGCTAGTGTTTTTTTGTTTTTGTTTTGTTAAAAATACAAGGCAAAACCAAACAGAAACCAGGAGGTGGAGTGTGGTAGCAGCTCTCGGGAGGATCACAAGTTTGGGCCTAACCAGGGCTATATAATAAACAAATAAATGGACAAAGGCGTAAACAAACAAAGGATGATACATATTTAGGCCTGAGAAATACCAGGTTTGAGATGATGAATTCTCTCATTTAGTAGTTGCTTTAAGACAGTGGTTCTTAACCTGTGGATCTTAACCCCTTTGGGGAGGTCAGATATCAGATGCCTGTATATCAGATATTTACACCATGATTTACACAGTAGCATAATTAGAGTTATGAAGTAGCAACAAATATAATTTTATGTTTGGGAGTCACCACAACATGAGAAACTGTATTAAAGGGTCACAGAATTAGGAAGGTTGAGAACCACTGCCTTAATGTTAAAGTTTACGGCATTTGTATCAACTCTTCTACAAGTCTCTCAAGCACAGACGCTGTGTATAGCGTCTCTTGGAAATGTAAAAAGATGGTTCTAGCTATAGCTGAGCTTATTTAATGGCTGCCATTTAAATTTTACTTAATCAAGAGACAATCTCTCTCTCTCTCTCCATATGTGTGTGTGTGTGTGTGCGTGTGTGTTTTTATTACTTGAAAAGTTCATACATGCATATAATATATTCAATAGCATCCTCCTCCATTCCTCCACCCAGACCCCCGGACCCACCCCACCTAATTATATCCCTCTTTTTCTAACCCACTGATTCCAATTTGTGCTGCCCATATGTGAGTGGGTGTGGGACCATCTACTGGAGCATTGTGGTCCTACTATGCACCACACCTTTCTTAGTTAATCTATTGCTGTGATGAAATGCCATGGCCAAAAAGCAAGCGGGGGTGGAAAGGGCTTATTCAGCTTGCACTTCTACATTGCTGGTCACCACTGAAGGAAGTGTGGACAGGAACTCAAGCAGGGCAGGAACCTGGAGACAGGA
This sequence comes from Uromys caudimaculatus, assembly GCA_028551405.1. Classification (NCBI taxonomy): domain Eukaryota; kingdom Metazoa; phylum Chordata; class Mammalia; order Rodentia; family Muridae; genus Uromys; species Uromys caudimaculatus. The sequence continues at coordinate 29,939,561 of CM052714.1, read as the reverse complement.
GCTGATGCAGAGGCCATGGAGGTGCTGCTTATTACTGGCTTGCTTCCCATGGCTTGCTCAGCCTGCTCTCTTACAGAACCCAGGACCACCAGTCTAGGGATGACACCACCCACAATGGGCTGGGCCCTCCCCTGTTGATCACTACCTGAGAAAATGCTTTACAGTTTGATCTCATGGAGGCATTTCCTTAAGTGAGGCTCCTTCCTCTCTGAAGACGCTGGCTTGTGTTACGTGACACAAAACCAGCCAGTACAGCATCTCTAAAAAACTGTCTCTCCTTCCTAAGCAGCTATCAACTGTCAAAAACTCTTCAGCTAGGTGTGAGGTCTTGGAAGCCCCTCCCTACTTCATGATGGAGTATTGACTGGCTCAAGCTTGAGCAAGCACAGCTGCTGTGATTTCATGAGTGCGGGGGTCCTGACACATCCAGAAGACACTGATTCACGCCCCAGCCAGAAGCTGGCTCTTCAGTGTTTCTACTCCATCTTCCACCATGCTCCCTGCAGCCTTGTGGAGAAGGATGTGGTACAGCTGTCCATTTATGACTGTGCATGAAAAATCAGTGTCTTAGGCATACTTTATGACATATTGAGTCTTGGATCTCTAGGATCTGAACAGATTTGGAGTCTAAACTCTCATGCTTAGCCTTTGTGATCATTTGAATAAAAATGACCCCCATAGGCTCATAAATTTGAATGGTGGTCACTAGAATTAGGAGGTGTGGCCTTGTTGTAGGAAGTATGTCACAGAGGGAGTAGGCTTTGAGATTTCAAAAGACCATGTCAAGCCCAGAGTGTCTCTCTGTCTCTGTCTCTGTCTCTGTCTCTCTCTCTTTCTCTCTCTCTCTCTCTCTCTGTCTCTCTCTCTGCCCTCTCTCAGGTCAGGATGTTGCTCTCAGCTACTTCCCCTGCACCATTTCTGCCTGTGTGGTGCCGTGCTCCCCATCATGATAATAATGGACTAAACCTCTGAAACTGTAAGCAAACCCTCAATTAAATGCTTTCTTTTATAAGAGTTGCCTTGGTCACGGTGTCTCTTCATGGCAATAGAACGGTGACTAAGACAGTAGTCTGACTCTGGGCACCTCGCTTCACCTCTCATTGCAAACAGATGACATTCTCCATTTGCTCGAATCAGGTAACTCAGAGGAGATCATCCAAGAGTGCTCCACAGCCTTTCATTTAAAACCTCATATGAAAACTCCCTCCGCTCTGTTTAATCACCCACTCATTGTCCATTCATCATAACGTGGTTAAGAAGACAAACCACTCAGAAACACCAAGCAGATGAGACAGAACATGTTGAAAATTGTTTTTTTCTGTGTACCATGTTTTCTGATCCCACTATCAGCATGTCTGTGTGGTTGGCGGCTGAGTAAGAGTGCATAGATTTAGAATTGTGATGTTGTCCAGATTAGTTGGAGTCCTTACAAATATCATTATTTATCAGTTTCTAGTAATGTTTGCCTGAGAGTCCGTTTTGTTTACTAAGATCTCAGGAGCCTCAGCTGCCCTTGGCTAATATTAGTGGCCTGATTCAGGTTGTAATTCTCAGTTTGCAATTCTGGAAACCAAAGTTCCTAAAACAAAGAGTAGTTTTTGCAATTCTCCTGGCAGCAAACCCCATCTGTGCACACGAAGGACTATTTGTAATCTACTATTTTACTTAGTGTGAATTCTTACGTTCCTTTTGCAGTGATCCTACTCTGTTTGACCATGGTATGCTGTCTTCAGTCCCAGGGCAGCTCTACATGTGCCCTATGTTAACTTTTTTAAAAAAAGATTTATTTATTTTATGTATATGAGTACACTGTAGCTGTCTTCAGACACACCAGAAAAGAGCATCTGATCCCATTACAGATGGTTGTGAGCCACCATGTGGCTGCTGGGAATCGAACTCAGAACCTCTCCAAAAGCAGTCAGTGCTCTTAACTGCTAATCCATCTCTCCAGCCCCCCTGTGTAACTTTTAAATGGATTAATCTGTCTTAAACACATTTGGGTTCAGAGTTTGAGCTAAAAGTTTATGGCTCTCTTTATGCATACTGTCTGTATCCTTATGTATTACATATCTGAAGGTTATACTTCACCGGATTTGCTCTTAATGTAATATAATAAAATGTTATTTATTCATGCATTTGCCATCTGTTTTAAGGCAGGGTTAAAGATTTATTTATTTATTATATGTAAGTACACTGTGGCTGTCTTCAGACACCCCAGCAGAGGGCATAAGATCTCATTATGGATGGTTGTG
>CM052714.1:29911954-29934309 GCA_028551405.1 Uromys caudimaculatus | reverse complement strand
CCTCCTCTCCTTCCTTGCATAACTCCTGCAACAATTTTCTGTTAAATAGAAGTCGTGAAGACCGATTCGCACCCCTTCCTTGTCTTAGGAAGAAAGCACTAAGTCTTCCTCATTGAGTGGGATTTTTTTCAGTGTGTTTTCAATCTGGTTTATTCCCATTTGATGGAGGATTTTCAATCATGAAATCACTTTGCATTTGTCCACTAACCTTCTCAGCATCTGTTGACATGGTCTTGTGGGTTTTGCTTTTGATCCGTTGATCCATTAATTACTAACTGTTAATCTACTTTGCATTCCTGAGGAAAATTCCATTTGGCTACTGTATTAGTTACTGTTCCTGCTGAAACAAAACACCTGGCAGAGATAACTTGAGGATGTAAAGGTTCACTTTGGCTCATTATGAAGACAGAAAACTCCATCCTCATCTCATCAGGGCTGGCATGGTGGCTGGAGCCCACCTCTCCTCAGCTACCCACTTCCTCCAACAAGGCCCCACCTCCTGAGGATCCCACAGCCGCTCCAGACAGCACCACCATCTGTGGCTCAAGTGTTTAGATTCATGATCCTTTGGAGACATTGTCTACTCAAACCCCAGCAGACACAATATTTCATACCTTTCTCGTATTTCATTTGCTTGTATTTTATTGAGAATTTTTGCACCTATGCTCATGACATGCCCCTCAGTTTTCTGTTTCGCCCCTCCCCCATGATTCTATTGTTTGTTATCATGGTGGTATTAGGTCAATACTGAACTCAGAATGAATTTGGGAAGTAGTCCTTCATTTCTGGAGAGGTGCGGAGCATTATAAAAAAAACATAACCATTCGTTAATATTTTCAACATTGAAGCCAACTGGACTTGTGATTTTTTTTTTTTATAAAGGCTTTTGAAATAAAAAAAAATCAGAGTCTTCTTGTATGTTACATGTCTATTCAAGTTGTCTATTTCTTCATGAGTCAGTTTTGGCAGTTTGTATCCTAGAAATCTTTTTTTTTTTTTCATTTAAGTTGCATGGTTTTTCCACACATTATCATACTTTACGATTCTTTTCATTGCTGTGAAGATGGTAGTAGCTCTCTTTTTCAACTTCCAATTCTATTCACTTAATTCCTCACATTTTTGGGGTCAGCTTATTCAAGGAATAAGTTGGTGGTTTCATTTTCTCAAATCTTTGTGTGTACACTGTGTGTGTGTGTGTGTGTGTGTGTGTGTGTGTGTGTGTGAGAGAGAGAGAGAGAGAGAGAGAGAGAGAGAGAGAGAGAGAGAGAATCCTGTCTGTGAGTGCAGGTGCACGTATGAAGGCCAGAGGACCAGCTCAGGCACCAGTCTTACCTTCCGCCTGTTTGAGGCAGTCTCTTGCTCACCCTGTATACACCGGGTGAGCTGGAATTCTGTCTCTGTTACTCATCTCTGCTGGAGCATTTCCATCAGAGACATGTTCTCCTGTGTGGGGATTTGAACTAAGGTCCTCCTGGTTTGCAAGTACTTTACTCATTAAGCTATCTCTCCAGCCAACTTTCTCTATTGTTTTACATCCACTGTATCATTACTTTCTTCCCCAGCCTTTATTAGTTCCTTCCATCTGCTTGTTTTAGGTTTGGTTTGCTCTACTTATTCTAGTATCTTAAATTAGAAGGTTAGATTCTTGATGCACAATCTTTTTCTCTTAATATACACAGTTCTAGAAACATCATTTAATCTTAAGGTCCAATTTAGGAGCATTCTCAAGTTATAGTACAATGTGTCTTCAATTTTTTTCATCTCACATCTAATATACCATTTAATTCTTCCTTGTCTTAGCACATATTTTTCTCTCACGGAGCACCTTTTTGGCATCATGATTACCAAATTGTTGGCAAACGCCGAGACACCGAGGTTTTCTTTAGAGTTTCTTTCAGAAGTGTATGAGCTCACATTTTCCAGTTAGGTCTGTGATCCATTTAAGGTTAATTTCCTGAAAAAAATATGAAGTCTGAGCTTAGGTGCATTCAAATTTTCTAAATGTATTTTAAAATTTTATTAATTATATGTTTTCAGTACCCAAGGGGACCAGGAGAGGGCATCAGATACCTAGGAGTTGGAGTTAAAGGAAGTTGTGAGCCACCAGATGTAGGTGCTGGTAAGAGAAAGCCAGTCCTCTGCAAGAGAACTTCCTGCCCTTTCTCTGTGTAGCCCTGGCTGTCCTGGAACTCCCTCTGCAGACCAGGCTGGCCTCTAACTCAGAAATGCACCTGCCTCTGCCTCCCAAGTGCTGGGATTAAAGGCGTGCGCCACCACTGCCCGGCCACTTCCTGCTTAACTGCCAAGTCATCTTCACAGCCTGTAGAGCAGTGGTTCCCATCCACCCACCCAGTGCTGCACCCCTTTAGTACAGCTCCTCATGTTGTGGTGACCCCCAACCATAAAATTATTTCATCGCTACTTCATAACTGTCATTTCTCTACTGTTAGGAATCATAATATAAATATCCAAAATGCAGGGTATCTGATATGTGGCCCCTGTGAAAATGCCATTGGTCCCCCACAGGTTGAGAAGCGCTGATCTAGACACTCTTTGCTTCTGCACATTACTACCTGTTCCTCTGTTTCAGCAGTGCTTTTTGGAAAGGCTAGTCTTCCTCTGTCACATTGCCTTTGCTTTCTGCACTTGTTTGTTATAAATTTTTGTTATCTTTTAAGAATTCTTCTGGAACTCAGACACACTTTAATTTCAGCCCCAGCCCTGGGTTCATGTGAACTTCATCCTAGCAACGTGTGGGAGCACTGCCCCGCACTGCCCTGCTCTGCACTGCTCTACACTGCTCTCTGCTCTGCCCCGCCCTGCCCCGCCCCGCCCCGCCCTGCCCTGCACTGCCCTGCCTTGCTCTGCTCCCTGTGCACCTCCACCTGCATTTTCTTCCTTCTTGCTCTTTTTGTTTACACATTCTGTTTAGAAAGGCTTCAAACAAAACAGCACATTCTTACTTTTTATACTATTGTATCTTTTAAGAAAGGTGAGAAATTCCAGGCATGGAGGCATAAACCTTGAATCCCAGCACTTGGGAGGCAGATCTCTGAATCCAAGGCCAGCCTGGTCTACAAAGCAAGTTCTAGGGCAACCAGTGCTACTTAGAGAAACCCTGTCTCAAACACAAAAATGAAAAACCAAAAAACCATCCAACCAACAATAACCACCAAAAAACAAAAAAAGAAAAAGAAAAGAAAGAAAAAAAGGAAAGAAAGAAAAGAGAAAGAAAGAGAGTAAAGAAGGACAAGAAGAGAGCAAGCTGAGAAATTAGACGGATAATTGGGGCTAGAAGGATAGATCGCTGGTTTTCTTTGGTCCTTTAAGTATGTTTGGAGCTACATTGAAGGCTTTGTATTTCAGGAAAGAACTTTGATTTAACCTGACCCGTGCACATGATTACTGTGGTTCACCTGTGTGTTGTAAACCAACTGCCACAGGCTTCCACAGTTTTTAAAAATTATGTGAATGCGTGGGTATGTGCACAGAAGTGCCAATGCCCAGGGAAGTCAGAGGTGTCTGGTCTCTGGGTGGAGTTATAGGTAGTTGGGAGCTGCCTGACTTGGGTCTTAGGCTCTGATCTTGGTCCCTCTGCAACAGCAGTAAGCCTTGAACCACTGAGCCATCTCTCCATCTTTCCCTACCAACGCATTCTTTATGTGCCCTGCACATGGCTGTTTCCACTTTCATTATCTTAAACAAATCATTCGGGTATGTTTTCCCCTCTTCCAGTCAGTCCCATTGGACCTATTTTCAAAACATAACATATATTCCAGATTCATCTCTCAAGGTCTTTGAAAGCCCTTCCACCTTCCCACATATGCCCTCCCCGCTCCGCAGCCTGTCTATTCTGAGCACAACAGTCAATGTGCTTCTCCTAAAACACAAACCAGTTCTTAGCACTCTTCTGCCCAAAGCTGCCCAGGGCAAGCGGGGGATCTAGCTGAGCGGCAGGGCTCCTGTCTAGAGTACCCCAGGTCCTGGGTTCAGTCCCCACCATTGTAATGAAGCAAAGCAGTTCCCCATCTCCAGGGGTCGTCCCGATAGGGGAAACTGAGCTCCTGGCTTTAGAACCTGGCTGGCCCTGCACACGACCAACCTACCTGGAATTTCTAGTTTCTGCAACATTTCACACATTCTCTTGGCCTTGAGGTCTAACATCTTGGTATCTCTGTGTGGTCACTGCTACCACAATGATCCTGTATCTACATGCCTAGTTATGCCCCCTTTCTTTGAGTCTTTGGCCCCATATCACACTTTTAGTAAGGCCTTGGTTGTTATGTGGATCTGCTAAAGTGTCTCTCAAAGGCCCACATATTGAAGACTTATCTTCACCTCGTAGCTATTTTGAAACAGGATAGAAACTGTAAGAAGTGGACCTAGTGTGTATCTTTAGGTCGTTAAACGAATGCTGTTGTGAGACAGGGCCTTCTCCTACCCTTTCTCTGAGCAGAGTCCTCCACTGGGTTTACGTGTTTCCTCATTGCTTCAGTCAAAAACAAAACAAAACAAAACAAAACAAAACAAAACAAAACAAAACAAAACAAAACAAAAACAGTGTGGTCAACCAACGATGGACTGAAAACTCCAAAACAGTGGCCAAGTTTAGCCTTTAGCTTTATAAGTTGATGAAATCGGCTATTTGGTCACTGTAAGTGAATGTGACTGCTATAGCTTTCATGGCCCACCCTATTAAATATCATATATTTATCTACTCTTCTTCACCCTCAGTTTAGTTCATTTTTCTTCATAGCAATTGTCAGCTCATAAGTAATCAATTTATTTTACACTTCTTTCTCCCTGTGTATAAGCCCCTAAGACAAAAAAAAGTCCCTATGATTGCTATTGATTCCATATCATAATGGCAGCCGACACCACAATGGACTCCCGATATTTATATATTCAACAGAAGAAGTGTGTTCATGGAGAGATGCATGGGTTGGAGTTCTAGGGTCTAGCAAGGGACACTACAGAAATGCTAGTCACATCAGAAGCAGCACAGCTCTGGAGGGCCCCGGGGCCGATGGGAAAGGAAGAGAGCAGACAGTACTTTCCGACTTCCACAGTTTTCCTTGGAGCCTTTGGGTGCATTTGATGCCTTTGACCCCATCTTCCTCGGTTCTCTATGGCACATACGTCCTTCCTGAAGGCCCTGAAAGAGACTCTCACCGAATACTTCTTAACCGACAGCTTAATTAAGTTATTAGGAAGGGATTACTTCTGCTTGAATCATAGGGAAAAAATAAAGCCATTCCCAGATTTGTTTTGCTGGGAGAGCTTGTTCACTGGGCTTCCCAGAGAGGAGAGATCAGGGTTTTCTGTGCTATGTGAGGGGCCTGGATTTGGATCACAGGAGACACTATAGGAGGTGCCAATAAAGGTTGATCAGGTACAAGGCTACCTGAGACAAGGGTAGGACCAGTGAGATGGACCAGTGAGGTTGCAAGGTGAGCAGCAGCAGTACAGGTGAAGTCCAATATCAACTTGTCTTGGTGGCCACCTTTAGCTCCGTGTCACCCACTCTCTAATTTATAACTTCAGATGCTTCAGTTTGTATGTACACGTTAAGAGTCTGTCTTGTATACCAGAACATAAACTGGGGAAGAAGATCTGATTATTTTGTCAGCTCTTGTTCAGGCAAAATATTTGGCCATGCTGTAGCTCACATACGGCAGTGATTAAATATTTAAAACATGAAATTCCAAAGAGGAAGGTAGTAGCTGACCTTGAACTCCAGTTGTCACAGCCAAATGCTATCTGTCAGCAAGGCTTCTAGGGAAAAGCTTTCTCTCCAGTCAGAATCTTGTCTGAAGTTACTCTTCTTTTTCTCCTTCTGATGAGAGACAAAAGTTTATGTCTTTCATCAGAGGAAAGAAAAAGTACCCAAATTCTGGGACATGCAGCAGCATTTAGAGTTGTCATATCTGGAGATGACAAGATAGGAATCTATGTTCCTGAGAGGCTAAGCTTTGAGAACCACAGCTCTAAATGACTAGAGTCTCTCCTTCAGAGCATAGGGCAGGGGGCAGACAGGGTGGTCTGGGCTAATGCAGATGGGCACAAGGCATGGACCATCACACTATGTGGTTTACAGAAACATCTGAGCAGAGGCTGAGACCAAGGAGATGAGCAAAGAGCTTTGTGGGAAAGAGAACACTGCTCAGACAGAGCCGCAAATGGCAGACAGCAAACCAAGCTGGGGGAAGGGGGAAGGAGTGATCTCTTTTTGGATTTACTCATGTGCACATGAGTCTGTCTGCACATGCATGTGTGCAGTCCTTATGGAGGCCACAAGAGAGCACTGGATCCCTGGAGCCGAGTTACCTGGTGGTTATGAACTGCTTGCTGTGGGCACTGGTTACTGCGCTCAGGCTCTTGGGAAGAGAAGCAAGTTTCTTAAGGTTGAGCCATTTCTTCAGCATCCCTTCACCACCAGATCTTATCGGAAGATTGGGGAGGTAGCCAGGACCTACTGTGGAGTCCCAGGGACCTAAGCTACCAAGTCTCTCCCCTTCCCTTACTTTCACTGTCCTTCTCTGTCCCTCCTCTGTGCATATGTGTCTCTGTCTTACCCTACTTCCCTCATTCCCTCCCCCCTCCCCCGGCATTCTCTGCCCGTCAGGGACAGTGGCTTCTATCAAACGTCAAGGACACATCCTGAAAGATCTATAGCTAGACATGAAAAGATGCTCCTGTCAAAGTGCCCAGGTTGGATTCTCTGTCCCTCTGCCTCTGTCCCTCTGTCTTTCTGATTATCCCTGCCCTCTGGTCTCTCTGGTGTGTTAGTTTTGCTGAGGATTGGACTTAACACCTTGCACAAGATAGGCGATATTCTACCACCGAGCAATCTCTCCAGTTTCCTTTTTACTTTCTCATTTTGAGACAGGGTCTCACTAAGTTATCTAGGACGGCCTTGAACTTATTCTCCTGCCTCTATTTCCTGAGTAGCTGAGATAACAGGACGTGTTATTAGGCCCAGCTCAGATGGGAGTCTTTGTTTATTTGTTTTTCAAGACAGGGTTTCTCTATGTAGCCCTGGCTGTCCTAGAACTCTCTCTGTGTAGAACAAGTGGGCCATGCCACCAGACAGAAGAACTGGTAAGGCTGAACGAGCTCAGACCCTGGGAATCTCAGAGATTTGGTATCAGCAGAAGTCAAGCTGCTCCCTAGCGGTTTCTGTATCTGCTCTGGAACATGTAACCACAACCATGACACCCCACTGAGAGGAACATGGGCAGTCTGTCACAAAATGCAACACCTGGAGTCCTTCCCCATGCAAATAAAGCATCACTAACATCTCAAACTGAGCCAATAGGAAACACCTACCCCCTAAACCCCACCCCGCTCCTCAATGTTTATATAGTCCTTGTCTACTGGGATTAAAGTGCACAAGTTATTTTATCAAGAATCACCTGAGAGTGGTTGCCTTTACTTAGCTCTAACACTTGGGGAAGAGTTCTCTCTCAGAAGCATTTATCACTGGATCTTGGACCTGCCTGCCTGACCAGGTTCACACCATTGCAGTTGCCTGCCACTGTCACTGTCACTGCCACCATAGCTGATGAGAGACCCAGACCTCAGCTACCTGCCCCATGCAGCCTGCCCAAGCCTCTTTGTTTCTCTTCTAAGAGCTGTAATATTCCTGGCATTCCTGGCTGGACCAGAGCCCAGTGGACTTTATTCATCCCAGCTTGCTTTGCCCTCTGGGCAGACAATGGCCGACAACTCTGTAGACCAGGTTGGCCTTGAACTCAGAGATTCACATGCCTCTACCCTCTGAGTGTTGAGATTAAAGACATGTCAGATTGCAGTCTTATGTCTACCTCTTAGACAGTCACTGAGACTGGATAGTTAGTCCATATTAAAAATATTTACTGAGACTCCACTAGCATAGGTGTCCCTAAAATAACAACACAAAGACAACCCATTCAGTAAGGGCAGGTTCCATGCCACCTTACACTCACTCCATTTTCCTCTCATTGTCCGTTGCTCAGGAAACACTATCTCCACTTCCTGACAGGTGCTGTCACTTGGCTTCTGCCCAAGTCTGGGTGTCTTTCTCCTTTTATGATCTCAAGCAATTTCATTCCTGCTTTACTTTTCTCCCCACTGGGGTAAAGTGCCTGGAAGAAGCAACTTAAAGGAAGAATGGTTCACTTTAGCTCACGTTTTGGGAGAGTACAGTCCATCAAGGCGGAGAAGGCAGAGTGCATTCAATGGTATTGGTGGCTGTGGTCACGGGAACACAAGCCTACTTGCTTATATCCCAGGAAGCAGAGAGCCGGTGAGGAAGATGGTCCAGTCTGTAATATACCTTAGTGTGGTTGCTGGGTGACTCATTCCCTCCAGTTGGATTCCACCTTCCAAAGGTTCCACAACCTTCCCAAGACCACACCGCCAGCAGAAACCAAGTGTTCAAACACAGCCTGTGCACAGCATTTCCTATTAAACATAACATTCTTCAAGGTCAAGGTTCTTTCAGGACCTCAGAAGAGCAGCCAAACTTACCACACATAATTAACAAAGTGTAGCAGGCTTGATTGGACAGGTCTGTCTGTCTGTCACACACACACACACACACACACACACACACACACACACACACACACACACACACCTCCCCACAGCAGTGGCTCCTCATCACTGTGGTGACTTTAGGTCCATCCTCCATTGTATATCACACGGTCCACTCAGCCCTAAGTTATAGAACTGTGCATTTCCAGTGCCTGTGTTCCTTTACCTTTCTGTTAAGATTTTTTTCTCTTTGCTTTATTACACAAGATGCTTCCATCTTGATCCAGCTCAATTCAACAAATGCTATCTGAGGCGCTACCATATCCCGATATTATGCTTCATATCATTCCTTCTCTCTCTGTCCTTCTCTCTCTTTCTTTCCTGAAGATTTCCTCCACAGAGAGAGTGACAGCCCTCAAGTACACTCATACACTTGAAACAGAATTCTCTTGCTGAAAAATGTATTTCAAAATAAATCTTTTCATTTGATGTGAAGGGATGTCAGTTGGGGCCAGGGTATGTAGATCAGACTGTGTGTCTGCAGACAATATGCTCTACACTGTGATTTCATAGTGTGGGCTCTTTATTCTCAGTTGAACTTTTTGTTCCTAGCTTTTGAAGACATGCCTTCAAATACCTTTTGTGAGAATAGTTAGGTCAGGTTGTTCTACCAACTTTTGTGGTTTCTTTCATGGAGAAGAGAGCAGAATGATTGTAAGAGCCAGAGGTTGGAGATGATGGAGTGTAACTGTCATTTCAGGAGTGCTGTACTCATGAGCTCACAGCAGTCATGGCTGCCTGCACAAGAGCAGGCCAGTCAACATTTCAGCAGGGAGCAGGAGGGGCTCCTGAGATCCACCCCTAGCCAAGAAGCTATTATAGATGGTGGCTGGATCAGGAGCCTGTTTTCTTTAAGGGTAAATCTCTGGCAAGTTGATCATGCTCCAATGGATGGCTCAAAACCCATGAATATATGGGCTGCACAAATTGGACTAGGTGGGTTATTTATAAAAAAAAAAAAATAGCTGGACATAGTAGCACATACTTTTAATTCTAGGACCCAGGAGACAGAAACAGTTAGATCTCTGAATTTGGGGGCAGACAGGTCTACATAGAGAGACTGTATTTCAAAATAAAAATAAAAAAAGACATGAAGTTAAGAGGAGATGGGGTGGGAAATTGGGGGGTATCTGGGAGGGGCTAGTAGAAAGAATGAGAGGTGAACCATGCTAGGTAACAGTAAAAATATATTAAATGTATGTGTCAAATTCTCAAAGAATTAATAAAGATATTTAAAAAACATTGCCAGAGGTCAGGGTAGTAGTTGCACACACCTTTAATCCCAGCACTGAGAGGCAGAAGCAGGCAGATCTCTGAGTTCCAGGCCAGCCTGGTCTATATAAGTGAGTTCCAGGACAGCTAGGGGTATACAGAGAAACCCTGTCTCTAAAAACCAAAACATTCATAAAAGAAACTTTACTAAAGCTCAAAGCACACATTGCACCACGCACAATAATAGTGGGAGACTTCAACACCCCACTCTCATCAGTGGACAGATCTTGGAAACACAAACTAAACAGAGACACAGTGAAACTAACAGATGTTATGGACCAAATGGATTTAATAGATATCTATGGAACATTTCATCAGAAATCAAAAGAATATACCTAATTCTCAGCATCTCATGGTACCGTCTCCAAAAATGACCATATAATCGGTCACAAAACAAACCTCAACAGATACAAGAAGGTTGAAATAATCCCATGTCTCCTATTAGATCACTACGGATTAAGGCTGCCCTTCAATGGCAACAACAACAGAAAGCCCACATACACAGGGAAGCTGAACAACACTCTCCTCAATGATAACGTGGTCAAGGAAGAAATAAAGAAAGAAATTAAAGGCTTTTTAGAATTTAATGAAAATGAAGGTACAACATAACCAAACTTATGGTACACAATTAAAGCAGTGCTGAGAGGAAAACTCATAGCTCTGAGTGCCTCCAAAAGGAAACTGGAAAGAGCATACACTAGCAGTTTAACAGCACACCTGAAAGCTCTAGAACAATAAGAAGCTAATACACCCAAGAGGAGTAGAAGGCAGGAAATAATCAAACTCAGGGCTGAAGTCAACCAAGTAGAAACAAAAAGAACTATACAAAGAATCAACAAAACCAGGAGCTGGTTCTTTGAGAAGACCAACAAGATAGATAAATTCTTAGCCAGACTAACCAGAGGGCACAGAGACAGTATCCAAATTAACAAAATCAGAAATGAAAAGGGAGATATAACAACAGAAACCGAGGAAATTCAAAAAATCATCCGATCCTACTACAAAAGCCTATACTCAGCTGGGCAGTGGTGGTGCACGCCTTTAATCCCAGCACTTGGGAAGCAGAGGCAGGCAGATTTCTGAGTTCGAGGCCAGCCTGGCTTACAGAGTGAGTTCCAGGACAGTCAGGGCTACACAGAGAAACCCTGTCTCAAAAAAAAAAAAAAAGCCTATACTCAACAAAATTAGAAAAATCTGGATGAAATGGGCAATTTTCTAGACAGATACCAAATACCAAAGTTAAGTCAGGATCAGATAAACCATCTAAACAGTCCCATAATGCCTAAGGAAATCGAAGCAGTCATTAAAAGTCTCCCAACCAAAAAAAGCCCAGGACCAGATGGGTTCATTGCAGAATTCTATCAGACCTTCAAAGAAGACCTAATACCAATACTCTTCAAACTATTCCACAAAATAGAAACAGAAGGAACACTACCCGATTTGTTCTATGAAGCCAGTTACACTGATACCATAACCTCACAAAGACCCAACAAAAAAAGAGAACTTCAGACCAATTTCCCTTATGCATATCAATGCAAAAATACTCAATTAAATTCTTGCAAACTGAATCCAAGAATACATCAAAACAATCATTCATCACGATCAAGGAGGCTTCATCCCAGGGATGGTTCAATACCCAGAAATCCATCAATATGATCCACTACATAAACAAACTCAAAGAAAAAAAACACATGATCATTTTATTAGATGCTGAAAAAAAAAAGCAATATACAGCAAACCAGTAGCCAACATCAAACTAAATGGAGAGAAACTTGAAGCAATCCCACTAAAATCAGTGACTAGACAAGGCTGCCCACTCTCTCCCTATCTATTCAATATAGTACTTGAAGTTCTAGCTAGAGCAATTAGACCACAAAAGGAGATCAAAGGAATACAAATTGGAAAGGAAGAAATCAAAATATCACTATTTGCAGATGATATGATCGTATACTTAAGTGACCCGAAAAACTCCACCAGAGAACTTCTACAGCTGATAAACAACTTCAGCAAAGTGGCCGGATATAAAATTAGCTCAAACAAATCAGTAGCCTTCCTATACTCGAAGGATAAACAGGCTGAGAAAGAAATTAGGGAAATGACACCCTTCACAATTGTCACAAACAATATAAAGTATCTTGGTGTGACTCTAACCGAACAAGTAAAAGATCTGAATGACAAGAACTTCAAGTCTCTGAAGAAAGAAATCGAAGAATACCTCAGAAGATGGAAAGATCTCCCATGCTCATGGATTGGCAGGATTAATAGAGTAAAAATGGCCATCCTGCTGAAAGCAATCTACAAATTCAATGCAATCCCCATCAAAATTTCAACTCAATTCTTCATAGACTTGGAAAGAGCAATTCTCAAATTCATTTGGAATAACAAAAAATGCAGGATAGCAAAAACTATTCTTAACAACAAAAGAACTTCTGGGGGAATCAGCATCTCTGACCTCAGGCTGTACTATAGAGCAATAGTGATAAAAATTGTATGATATTGGTACAGTGACAGGCAGGTAGATCAATGGAATCGAATTGAAGACCCAGAAATAAACCCACACACCTATGGTCACTTGATATTTGACAAAGGAGCTAAAACCACCCAGTGGAAAAAAGACAGCATTTTCAACAAATGGTGCTGGTTCAACTGTCGGTCAACATGAAGAATGAGAATTGATCCCTTCCTATCTCCCTGTACAAAGAACAAGTCCAAGTGGATCAAGGACCTCCACATAAAACCTGATACACTGAATCTAATAGAAGAGAAAGTGAGGAAAAGTCTCAAACACATGGGCACAGGGAATGGATACAGAAAATATGGTACATTTACACAATGGAATACTACTCAGCTATTAAAAACAACGACTTCATGAAATTCGAAGGCAAATGGATGGAACTTGAAAATATCATCCTGAGTGAGGTAACTCAGTCACAAAAGAACAAACAGGGTATGTACTCACTGATAAGTGGATATTAGCCCAAAAGTTTGGAATACTCAAGATTCTATTCACAGATCATATGAAGCCTAAGAAGAAGGAAGACCAAAATATAGATGTTTCAGTGTTTCTTAGAAGGGTGAACAAAATACTCACAGGAGGAAATATGGAGACAAAGTGTGGAGCAGAGACTGAAGGAAAGGCCATCCAGAGACTGCCCCACCTGGGGATACATCCCATGTATAGCCACCAAACCCAGATGTTCTTGTGGATGCTGGGAAGTGCTTGCTGATGGAAGCATGATAAGCTGTCTCCAGAGAGGCTCAGGCAGAACTTGACAAATACAGAGGCAGATGCTCACAGTCAACCATTGGACTGAGCACGGGGTCCCAGATGGAAGAGTTGGAGAAGGGACTGAAAAAGCTGAGGGGTTTGCAGCCCCATGGAGGGAGCAACAGTGTCAACTAGCCAGACCTCCCCAGAGCTCCTGGAGACTAGACCACCAACCAAAGAATACACATGGAGGAACCCATGGTGCTGGCCACATATGTGGCAGACCATGGCCTTGTTGACCATCAGTGGGAGGAGAGGCCTTTGGGCCTGAGGGTGTTAGATGCCCCAGTGTAGGGGAATGCTAGGGAGGGAAGACAAGAGTGGTTGGGTGGGTGGGGGAGCACCCTCACAGAGGCAGGGGGAGAGGGAGGGGGTAGGGTGCTTCCGAAGAGGAGACCTGGAAAGGAGAAAACATTTGAAATGTAAACTAAATAAATATCCAAAAATCAACCCTGTCTCAAAAAAAAAAAAAAAAAAAAAAAAAAAAAAAAAAAAAAAAAAAAAAAAAAAAAAAAAAAGAAAAAGAAAGAAAGAAATTCATAAATATCCAAAAATCCCATAAACAAACATAAAACAAAATAAAAACCAAACTACTCCCCCTACACCATAAAACCACAAACATTTATGGTCTCTACTTGGTTTCCAAAGGTGGAAAAATCCAGCAAGAGCAGGTGGATGCCTCACAAGGAATCATTCCTGCTCAAACATGACATGTACACCTCAATACCTCTTAAGTGGCAATAATAATCCCCCAGCCTAGAAGAAAACAGGTCAATTAGATGCAGGTAAAACTACTTATGTTGCTAGGTAACTAAAGAAAGTCATGATTATTAAGTAACTTTTTATATAAACAGAATCACTGGGAAGACAAGGATCCACAGATAATGATTGTAGAAATACTTTAAATTTTATTGTCTCCATATTTATATCACAAGTATTATGCACACACTCACTTATCAATCATTAGTCAAGCATTTTATATGTGACATGTACTATGCTCTGAACTGACAAACCAACAACACAGTGATATTTCAATCTCACAGCACAACATAGACACAAAATACATTTTTGTCACTGATGGTTTACTTTTCTATGAGGACTAATCTTGGTTGTCAATTTGACTATGTCTTGAATTAATTGAAACTCAAGCAACTGGGTATACCAGTAAGTGATTTTCTTGATTGGATCATTAAGATATGAAAACCCACCCTAAATCTGAGCTTTACCTTCTGCTAGCAGCCCACATTTAAGGGCATGGACAAAGGAACTTTTGTTTTGTTGCCTGTTTGTCCTGACTCTCAGTGACAAGGTCATATATCCTGCTGACGAGGCATTTCTTGGCTGGTATTAGAATCCCTTTCTTTGGGGGCTCAAACATAGACACAGACCAGCTGAGACATCCAACCTCATGGATAGAACAATTATGAGATAGATCCTTGGTCTTTCCTTTGAGAGACAGATATTGTTGGACAAGTCAGACCATAGCCTATAAGCCACCACTCTAATAAATCCCCTTTAATCATGTAAATATTCATCCCATCAGTTCTTTTCCTGAGAACATGACTATTATACCTTCCAGCCACAGGAATTAACTAATTTACTTTTACGATGTTTATCTGTGAGAGTCTACTATGTCCTAGGCACTGCGGTAGGCACAATGTTTTTGTGTACTGTGTAAATATTATCTTTGTATTACTCAAACGCTCATTCCTCTGCTCCGATATCTTGTGGCAACCCGGGCAAGGCACTGCAGTGCTTATTCTAAGTATCTCTTGTTTGAAGTTTATGTAAACATTGCTCCCCATTTAGTCTCTGACTTTTCAATAAAAGCTGACCAGCCAGTGGCTTGGCAGAAAAGAGAATAGGGCTACCTCTCAGCCAGGGGAGGAGTAGAGAGAGGCGAAAGAGAGGGTTCACCACGAGAAAGTCAAGAGGAGACGCCCTGGAGCACCTGGAGCAGACAGAGCCAGATCATTATTGAAATGCAGGTATCTTGGGGATTTTGGCTGGGAGGTAGCCAGATTATCTCAGAGGATTAGAATAGATCAATGACTGCCCAATTATTGTGCTATAAGGCATAATTAAATAAGTCTTAGAGTCTCTGTCTCATTTATTTGACAGCTAGCCTGGCTAGAGAAAAATTATCACTTTGAATATTGTTTTTACACACTGCAGACAGAGAAACAAACAAGGCTGGAGTCTGAGTCACTGTTCTATTGCTCTGAAGACATGCCATGACCACAGCAACTCAAATAAGGATGGTATCTCAGTCAGTATTCTGTCACTGGGAAGAGATACCAGGACCAATGCAACTCTTATTAAAGAAAGTGTTAAATGGTACTGACTTACAGTTTTACAGGTTTAGTCCATTATCTTCATGGTAGGGAGCATGGTGGCACACAGGCAGACATGGTAGCTGATAGTTCTACATCTGGATCCACAAGCAACAGGAAGAGAGAACCACTGTGCCTGGCTTTGGGCTTTTGAAACCCCAAAGCCAACCCCAGTGACACACTTCCCCAACAAGGCCACACCTCCTAATCCCTCTTAAGTAGCACCATTCACTAATGACCAAGTATTCAAATATACGAGCCTATGGGGACCATTCCTATTCAAACCACCACAAAGGACAAGGCCTGTGCCCATGGAACTTCATTACTTCCAACATAAGAAACTCACATGTCCAGAAATCTATGTATCCTTAAGTGTTATGTAAGGAGGTGGTGAGATGGCTCAGCAAGTGAGGGCACTTTCAGTCAAACCTAACAACCTGAGGTCAATGCCGAGAACCCACATAATGGAAGGAGATAATGGACTCCCTCCCATAAGGACACACCCACACCCACACACCAGTCAATGAGTGTGATGGGACTGAGGAACAACCCTTGAGGTTGACCTCTGGCTTCCGCATACATATGCACATATATGCACATACATGCATACATACGTAAAAGGTGTGGGAGATGGGTAGCTTAAGGCTATACTCTGAATGGAATTTAGCTCCTCAGTTCTGTTCAAATTCCAGGTGACTATGTGGTTTTTTTCTCTCACTGCTCTCAAGTGCAGAGCCTAGGGCATACCAAGCTGACTCTTTGGATCTTAACATGCACAGAGCCTCTTCCCAGAATGCCTCTGCTCACTTCCCCCTCAGGGCTGGCTATCAAGACTGAGTTAAGCATGAATTTTTAAAACCCTCCTAACACCTCCCACAGACTGATTAGGTATAATTTTTTTAATTCTAAACATTTCTCTGAGCCCTGAGTACAGTTATATCATAAAACTTGTCAAGTAAAAGAAAACTGTAGTTATGGATTTAGTTGCCTTTTTCAGCCTTAGCTGCCTGGGCCTAGGTACTGCATCTTCTCACAGACTTTGTCAAAGGCTCCTTGTGAAAACAGATTTATAAACAGTCGTAACAATTATGCAAATATTGTGGCCCCAAAGAACAAGTCCCATCTACTCAGAATAATAAAGTTGTTCATCTTGCCTTGGTCAGTCTGATTTTACTCAGACAAAAATTAATTCTGGCCTGGCAGTGGTGGCGCACGCCTTTAATCCCAGCACTTGGGAGGCAGAGGCAGGTGGATTTCTGAGTTCGAGGCCAGCCTGGTCTACAGAGTGAGTTCCAGGACAGCTAGGGCTACACAGAGAAACCCTGTCTCGAAAAAAACCAAAAAAAACAAAAAAAATTAATTCTGAGGGCTGGAGAGATGGCTCTGTGGTTAAATGGACTTGCTGTGCAATCTCAGAGACCAGAGCGCAGATCCCAGCACCCACATAACAATCTAGGAACCGCATACACACATACACACATACACACATACACACACCTGAAACCCAGCTCCAAGGAGGGTTGGAATAGGAGGACCTGGCAGGCTCTCTAGTTTCCATCCTAGTCAAGAGAATGAGAACTCCAGGACCAGGGAGAGATTCTGTCTCAAATGAATAGGCTGAGGATGGCAGAGGCACCTGGAGCCTTCTTCTAGCCTCCACGTGTACGTAGGCACGTGTTTATCTACGCATGCACACATGAAAATCCTCTCATACACACACTCGTAATTATATACAACTTTTTTTAAAAAAAGAAAAGACATTTTGTATAGAATCACCTGTTAACCCAAATGCTGGAAAAAGTTAGAATCAAGCCTTGTTAGAGGATACAAACTTGATCACGTAGTTAACCACAGCTTTATTGGAATAAGAATTAAAGGAGTCAGAGAAGCTCTAGTAGTTTTTTAAAAATAGCAATGTTTTATTTTTAAGTGCATGTGCGTGTGCGCATGTGTGTGTTGGTGTGTGTGTGTGTGTGTGTGTGTGTGTGTGTGTGTGTTGGGGGGGTGTGTGGTATGTGCATGTGAGTGCAGGTGCCTGTGAAAAGCTGGAAAAGGGTCCTCTGCAAGAACAATATCCACTCTTAATGGCTGGACCACTTCTCCAGCCCCCTAAGCGTCCCTTTCCTTCACAGCATCCTTTCATTCTGCTTGATGCAGCCAGCTCTCTTGCTATCATCTTTAGCCCCTGGCCAAGAAGCAATGGGGTCACATACAGCTGTGGCCCTTAACTTGGGGGAGATGGCTTCCAGAATAGAGAGCTAAGACTGGCCCCAATGCTGTACCCAGACAGAAGGGTTCCTCCCCCTCCTACTCTAGTTCTAGTTTTGAGTAGGCACATTCAATGTAGAGCCAAGACCTAACATGCAACCTGCCCACTCAGAACATAGGCAATTTGCCTATGCCCTGGGAGCCTTGGGCCTCTGAGACCAGAGCCTGTCGCAGGTTGGTGAGTGAGTTTCTCATTGACTATAATGAGATCGTGAGGCTGGGAAGACAAGAAAGCTCTTGAAAGGAAGACAATTTTACTTAAAGAATTTGTGTACAATTGTCCTGAACTGCTTCCGCCTGCCCCCAACCTCAGTGCCAAGATAACTGAACCTGTGGCCCTGTACATGGTAGGCCAGTGCACTAACACTGAGCTACAGCCCAAGTCTAAACTTCCGAAGCTTTACTCAGTTATGGAACTTCTACAGAACTCTTAGAATACTGTGGGACTTAGTTCTAGAGATACACACATCTGCAAGGTAGATATTCCTACTCTTACAGTGTTTGTGAGCAAAAAAAATACAAGAAATACAAGAAAATAAGACAAGTGATTATGACTGGGGTCTTATAAATGAGTGTCTTGGATGAGATGATACCCCATCCTGGCAGTCAGAGGAAATGAATGGAATGTGCAGTCCTTCTGGCAGAACCATAAAATGTTGCTATAAGTCCAATGATAGCATAATATCTATCCACTGTCCAGCTAGACCTTGTTTCCAAAGCTCTCCATGGAGCTAGTGCTGCAAAGAACAAGAGCTCCTGTGCCGGTAAGATCAATGATGGTAGGCAAAGGCCAGGGCATGGAGTGTGATTATCGGGGTGCAGGTGTGTTGATACCCGTGGAAGCAGTCAAGTTGGGGATGGTCTGTTTGCTATTTTCGAAGGCTACAAATTGGGCTGTGGGTATTTGTGATGGTTGGAATAGCTATGGCCCCAATAGACTCGTGTTTGAATGGTTGTCTCATAGGGAATGGCACTATTAGGAGGTGTGGCCTTACTGGAGGAAGTGTGTCACTGTAGAGGAGGGCATTGAGGTCTCATATATAAGCTCAAGCTATGCCCAGTGAGGAAGAGAGTCTCCTGACTGCCTGCAGATCAAGATGCAGAACTCTCAGCTCCTCCTACACCATGTCTGTCTGCATGCTACCATGCTTCGCGCTGTGATGATAATGGACAGACCTCTGAAACTGTAAGCCGGCCCCAGTTAAATGTTTGCCTTTATAAGATTTGCTTCAGTCATGGTGTCCCTTCACAGCAACAAAACCCTAACGAAGACAGTATTTAACAGTAAAAGGTGCAATTTTGATCCATTGTGCCTCATCTGGAAAGTGAATGGATTCATTCTTACCAGGACATTTTAAACCATTGTGTCATGCATGAGCAACAGCAGAACGTATTGTCCATCTCAGAATCACCAAATGAAGAAAGAAAGTTCAAGTCAATATGTTTGATGAAGCTAAAAAAGAGAAAAAGGTATCCTGATCACACACCTCTCCTTTGCTTCTGAATACTTTCACGTAGTCTAGGATGGCCTCCAACTCCTTAGGTAGCTGAGGATGCTCTTAAACTTCTGATCCTCTTGTCTATATTTCCTGTACTGGCTGATTTTGTGTCAACTTGACACAGGCTGGAGTTATTACAGAGAAAGGAGTTTCAGTTGAGAAAATGCCTCCATGAGATCCAGCGGTAAGGCATTTTCTCAATTAGTGATCAAGGGGGAGGGCCCCTTGTGGGTGGTACCGTTTGTGGACTGGGAGTCTTGGGTTCTATAAGAAGGCAGGCTGAGCAAGCCAGGAGAAGCAAGCCAGTAAGAAACATCCCTCCATGGCTTCTGCATCAGCTCCTGCTTCCTGACCTGCTTGAGTTCCAGTCCTGACTTCCTTTGGTGATAAACAGCAACATGGAAATGTAAGCTGAATAAATCCTTTCCTCCTCACCTTGCTTCTTGGTCATGATGTTTTGTGCAGGAATAGAAACCCTGACTAAGACATCTCCTAAGTGCTGAGATTAGAGACATTCTCCACCAAGCCTCCTGCATGCAGTGCTGGGGATCCATCCCAGAGCTTCCTGCATGCTAGATGGACACTCTACCCACTGGGCTACATCTCCAGGCTCTCCTGTGCCTTCTAAACAGACTTTGGAGATATTTTATTCACCATATCTGGCAGTTCATGGTGATGCTCTTTCTGCGTATTCGTTGTGGGCTCTGGAGACAGGCCTTCGATAATGAGGTTCCTTGGCAACGAAACCCCTTCAACAGTGTTGGCGTCAGGCTGTGTAACGGATTTCTGCACTGTGCCACGGTGCATTTAAAAAGCCTTTGATGTCATTTTGTTATCCCGAGGGTTTGTAGAGCAGTAAAGCAAGATATCTTAGCATCCCAGGTGTTGCTATAGTGACAACTAGTGTAACATTTGAGCTTCAATAGAATATTTATAGAATTAAAGTTGTTTAAATATTTTGATAGTGCTTTCTCTAAAATAAACCAAAACATAGGAAACTCATTAATTTGTTAAATATTGAATTTTACAGAGTCCTTTGTTAAAGAAACCTGGAAATAGTAGCTAGAAATTTAAAGCAGATGAAAAGGTGAGAGATGTTGGAAAACCATAATCCAAGCAGACACTTCCATCTTCTTTTCTATGAAAGACTATAGCCCTTTTCTGCTATTGTCATGGATTATTGACACCAGGTTAGATACTTCTTTGCTAGGGAAAGCATAACAATCTCCTTGACAGACCAAGAAACTGGTATGTAGCAAAGAGGCAATTCCCCAGTATTGACCAAATCTGAATTACTGGGAAAGCCATAAATAGTCAATGTTGTATGGAAACACATAGTGGGTCCATCCACTTCCGCCATCTTCATTGCTCAAGCAAGAATACAAACATGATAGGTCTAAAAGTTGTAAACCAACTTAACAAATTGCTAAATAAAATAGAGGCTTTCTCCCCCTCCTTCCTACCTGCCTACCCAACTTCCTTCCTTCCTTCCTTCTTCCTCTTTCTCTTCCTCCTCCTCTTCTTCCTGCTTCTCCCCATCTCTCCCTTCTGCTCTGTGGTAATTTGAATAAGAATGCTCCACCCTTCCATAGGCTCATATATTTGAATTCTCAGTTACCAGGAAGTGGCACTACTTGAGAGGATTACAATAAGGAGGTCTGTCTTAGGCTTTTATTGCTATGAAGAGACACCACGACAACAGCAACATTTATAAGGGAAAACATTTAAGTGGCACTGGCTTACAGTTTCCATTATCATTGTGGCAGGCAGCATATCAGCATGTAGGCATGTATGGTGCTGGAGAAGGAGCTGAGAGTTCTACATCTTGATCCTAAGGCAGAAGAAGGAGACTGAGCTTCCAACAAGGCTACATCTCCAAATACTGCCACTCCTTATGGGCAAAGCATTCAAACACATGAGTTGATGGGGGCCATTCTTATTCAAACCACCACAAGGTGTGTCACTAGATTTGAAGTTTCAAAAGCTCACAGCAGGCCCAGTCTCTCAGGATGGGGCTCCCAGCTACTGCTCCAGTGTCATTTGTGCCACTATACTCCCCACCAGGGTAAAAATGGACTAAACCTCTGAAACTGTAAGCAATCCCCCCAATTAAATTCTTCCTTTTATAAGAGTTGCCTTGAGCATGGTGTCTCCTCACAGCAATAAAACAGTGGACTAAGACGCCCCTTTTCTTCTTCTGTGGTGAGACTGGGTCTCATGGTGCTCAGGCCGCCCTCAAACTTGTTGTGTAGTTAAGGATAACTTTGAACTCCTGATCCTTCTGTGTCAGCTTCCTGAGGGTTGGGAGTGTAGGTATGAGTCGTGATGCATAGATTATGGGGTACAGGAGATGGAATCCACGGTTTTATGCATACTAGGCAAGCACTCCACCAAATACCCAAATCTGGTTTATCTTCTATTAATAAGAATACTTTCTTGACACCCAAAAGGCAAAGTCTGATTTCACATTTTGAAATTATTTGAAACTGCTTCCCATAGGGTTGTGGTCATCTGGGGATACATGATCCAGTTCCCTGCTACTCCTGTATTCAAGAGGTCCCGTGGCACGTGGGATCTGTAGGAACACCCTAGCCTTGCAGGTAAAGCTCTATCCACCTGTTAACAGCTGCTCACAGATGCCTATACTTTACAGGTTGGGGTGGCTACTCCAGTTAGACACAGAGAAGACACCAGTGTAAGACTGAACCAGGAGTGGGCTCAGGGCCATTTGAGAAGAATCTTGAGTAGCTGGAGTAAGCTTTAGAAGTAAGAGTACTCAGTGTGTGGGCACAAAGGAGGGAGAAATAATTCTTTAAAGGTCATGGCTGGGACATCTTTCCCACACCATAGGGCAGGGACCAGAAGCCTCCATGAGCTAGCATTAAGGGCTGCAACCTTCCTCCCCATGCTGAACTGCTATCTTTTTCCTGAGTGAGCAGTTCGATTTTCTAGCTTGACTACGTTTATGGGCTTCTGCATGTGCCGTCACCCATGGCAAAAGCTGAAAGTCTCCCTAGGAAGGTGCTAGATGTTATCAGAAGCTTGGGTGGCAGAGAAAGTTCTAAAAGCAGGGTCTGAGACCTGGCTTTCCTCTAGAATTTCCTCACACCACCATTACCTCCTTACTTGACTCTGAGC
>CM052714.1:29846985-29911854 GCA_028551405.1 Uromys caudimaculatus | reverse complement strand
AATTCTTTCGTTCCCCACCCCTTGCTTTGTAAAACTCTCTGTTTTATGAGCCTTTTCCTGAGTTGTATTTCCTCCATTGCCTTGGGGATGTTTCTTCTTTTAAAAACCCCCCACTTCAGCTGCCAGGGGTCGATCTCCTCTGCCTCTGCGTAGGTTATGTGGTCGACCCCAGTGCACTGGCCTTTTGGCGGTCTGCCGCTGCTCCAGAATTAAACCTCGTGTGATTGCAGCAAGGACGGTCTTTCGTGAGTTCTTGGGGGGTCGCGCCGTCCCGAGATTTGAGTGAGGATCTCCCCGATTTGGGGGGTCTTTCAAGCCCTTTGAAAAGGATACCCATGACTTCGGCTCCTTTGCCTCCTCTCCCCATTTAAAGGATTCCAGCAGGGCCAGCTGAGATAAATCCATCTCCCCTCTAGTGGTGATCCATCCATCCATCCATCCATCCATCCATCCATCCATCCATCCACCCATCCATCCATCCATCCATTTATACACACACACACACACATACACACACACACACACACACACACATACACACACATACACACACACACACACACACACACACACACACACACACACACACACACGCACACACATCTATCCATCCATCCATCTCTCCCCATCTGATGTTAATGATTTTGTGTATACGTGTGGGTGGGCTCAAGGACGGATCCCTCTCTGCTAACCTCTGTAAAGTGACTCATCTGGGGGTGGAGTGGGAGGTGAGCCACTCCTGAGAAATGTGCCTTTTGGATACTGGAGATTGAATTACTCTGTACTTTGCACTTGATTTAGCTATTTCAAACAAGGTAACTGGGGTAATGAGAACAAAACTGCTGTTGACATTTTCTCATATCACACTAGGAACTTAGAAGAGGTTCCTCCCCCCTTCTCTCCCAAGCCTCTCCCTTTTGCTCAGTCTATGTTCCTTAGCTCATTTCCTGCAGGGTGATTTCAGGTTCAACCTGTTTTTAAGTTTATGAATCATATCAGTGACTCAAAGCCAATTTGGGTGAAAAAAAAGTTAGCTTCTATCAGAAACAAAACCTAGAAAGGAATGTGGGTTCTTATTCTCAGAACCTTTGGCAAACACCTACTAAAGCACTATTCACTTATTGATTCAGCAAAAATATGCTGTGGGCACACTCAATGGCACTGTACATAAAGTCAATTAAAAGCTTTTATCTGAATTATCTGAATGCCACTAGGTTGTCTTTATAAATATATATTAGATAAATATAAATAATACATAGTAAATATATATGTATATTATATATATATATGTATATTATATATATGTATATTATATATATGCAGAATGGAACCATACTCAAAAGCACTGCATACTATAAACCAATCAAGAGAGGGTCAGGCTTGGTGATATATGACTTTAATCCCAGCACCTAGGAGGCAGAGGCAGAGGCAGAGGCAGAGGCAGAGGCAGAGGCAGAGGCAGAGGCAGAGGCAGAGGCAGAGGCAGAGGCAGAGGCAGAGGCAGAGGCAGAGGCAGAGAGGTCTTTGTGAGTTTGAGGCCAGTCTGGTCTCACCCCAAGTTCCAGGCCAAACATCCTACTTCATAGATCCTTGATCAGCCACATTCATTGCTGCTCTAATCACAATAGATAGGAAGTGCATATAACCCAAATACAAATATGTTTCAAGTGCTGAATGGATAATGACCATGTGGCTCATATACATGGTTTAATGCTAATCAGTTGTAAAGAAAAATGAAATTAGCCGGGCAGTGGTAGCACACACCTTTAATCCCTGCACTTGGGAGGCAGAGGCAGGTGGATTTCTGAGTTCGAGGCCAGCCTGGTCTATAGACTGAGTTCCAGGACAGCCAGGGCTACACAGAGAAACCCTGTCTTGAAAAAACCAACCGAACAACCAACCAAACAAACAAACAAAGAAAAATGAAATCATGGATGGATTTAGAAAAAATCGTCCTGAGTGAGGTAACCCAGACCTGGAAAGACAAATATGGTACCAAATATTGTATGTTTTTCCTTATCTAGAACTGGAGGATCAGGCAAAGAAGGGCTGGCACTGGAGGATCAAATAGAAAAGAGGAACCTGGGAAGGAATATGGGAGAGCAGTTAAAATTAAGGGCCATTTGAGGGACTGTATGGGAATTTAATACAGTAGAAGCCTCACAAAATAAATATATACATGAAGGCAATCTAAATGAAATTACCAAATAAAGGGGGAGGCAGATCCATCTGGACTTCTCTTGTCACCAAATGAAGCTTCCAGTACTAGGAATTGGTTACATCTAATTGAATTGTTGGCCAAAGGGATCCCATGGGTACTCCCAAACAGCCAAGCTTTGCCAAGGCTATAGGTTGCTTTGTACAAACTGATGGCAAGGCTGTATTGCTGAAAACAACACCTACACAATTTACTGAACACAGAGAAATCAAGCTGGGGCCTACCTAGAGTCTTCATCCATATGGGTAAGTGTTCTTGGTACCGGAAGACTCTCTGCACACTACTAAAGGAGGAAAGTAAACACCAAGTGCAAACCCTTCTAGCTAAAAGGGTGTTCTGCCTACCAGATACGTTAGTGCAATGGTGGCACAAAGCTTGTGAGAGTAACCAACCAATATCTGATCTGACTTAAAGCCCACTGCACAAATTGGGATAGACACCCAGTGCTGCTTGGATAACCAAGAACCTGAGATCAGATAGGTAGCCCAGGGACCTAGAGCAAAACCAAAAACGACTGTTCTACTAAAAGAACCTAACAATAAAATAATTCCTAATGACTTATTTTTGCTGTACTCATAGAGCTGTGCCTTAAGCTCAGCCATCATCAGAGAAGCTTCCTCCTGCAGTAGATGGGAGTAAATATTCACAGCCAGACAATATGCTAAGAACACTCAGACCTAAATGGGATGTCTCCATCAAATCTCCCCCTTCAGGGCTCAGTGAACCCTGCAGAAGAGGCGGCCAGAGGGGATAGAGGACCCCAAGGAAATGAGACCTTGCAAACACAGCAGATCAACACCCCTATGAGCTCACAGAGACTGAGGCAGCATGTGCAGGGCCTGCAGTAATCTGGACCAGATGGGGTCCTAAAGCTGAAGCCAGAAGAGGACACACACCCCTATCCCTAACCCAGAAGCTATGTCCAGTTGATAGCTACTTGCAAATGAAGACAGACTATTCTCCCAGGGACACCTACTGGGGAATAAAGTACTCTTAAGGGTAGGCTGCATAGTCAGCAGTAGACGCCAACAAAAAATGAACTCAGTGACTTCTTTGGTGGTTCCTTGTCTCATAATGTCATGTCAGGGCTTTCTAAACTGTTTTATCTTTTTAAATTTTTATTTTTATACAGGTCCTTGGCATATATATTTTGGCTTCTAGTTTGGGGACTGAATGGGCAAATGAGAGAGTCACTACATCGTCTCTTGTGCCTTTTCATCTGCTTGTTTTGTCCTGTTCCAATGTGGTTTTTTTTCTTTATCTTAATTGTATTTAGTTGTTTATTATTTTTATTATTTATTTATTTATTTATTTATTTATTTATTTATTTATTTATTTATTTATTTCTCTGTGTAGCCCTGGCTGTCCTGGAACTTGCTCTGTAGACCAGGCTGGCCTTAAACAGAGATCCACCTACTTCTGCCTCCCATGTTCTGGGATTAAGGGCATAGGCCACCGCTGTTCAGCTTGTTTAGTTTTATTATTATCCCTTAAAAGTGTGTTTGTTTTCTAATGAGAGATAGAAAGGGTGTGGGCCGGGGGGGGGGGGGGGAAGGGATGAGGAAGAGGAGAAACCATAAACAGGATATTTAAAGAAAAAAAAAGAAAAATGGAATCATAAAATTTGCAGGAAAATAGAGGGAACTAGAAAAGATAGAACTGCATGATGTAAACCAGACCTAGAAAGACAAATGTCACATGCTCTCTCTCCTCTGAGGCTCCTGGCTCCGAATCTTCACATATCCTCGAGTAATTGTAGAAACCAGGGAAGTAAAAAGGGGTCATTGCTAGAGTTGGGGGTGGGGCAACAGAGGAGAAAAGAAAAACAAACCACACAGCGTGTCTAATTAGGGAGGGCTCAGAAGGAAGATGAATGCAGAAGAAGGAACAGAGGGTAAAATAACAGTAACAATGCCTAGAAAATTATAAGAAAACATACTATTTAGATATTTACCTACAATACCTGTAATCCATGTAAATCAGTGAATAAATATATAAATATAGTTTACCATCTAACAAAAACTTCAGCACCAAACATGAGAAGCCCTCTTTTGAGCTACTGGTTGAGGTTGTCCAGAAGACCCCCAAATCATTACAGGATATTACTGTTGCCTTGGTTGTCCCCAGAGGTGGAAGGTAAGTCCCTATTGCTGATGACACCATGCGCTTCAGAGACAGGGCCTGGAGGCCCCTAAGCTGGAACTGGCCTGAAAGCCAGTCCTTGAGGTCTAGCTTTTGTGGTACTAGAAGCCCTTGCAAGGCTCCAAAGAAGGGAAGCATCCAGAAGTCCTACCAGCCATGAGACCTATGAACCACAGCAGTGACCAGCGTGGCACGGTAACCCTACAGGTGCAATCGGGCCCACATACCGTAGTGTTAACCAACAACTCTCTTATGGGACTTAAGACCAGCTGGAAAAGAGGGAAATCAACTCAAGTACCCGGGGCTAGTGAGGTCACGGATCTCGGAGGAGGGCCTACAACTTCTGTTTAACAAAACCAGCATAGCCTCTAACTACATTCTAAATACTTGTCTTTATTCTCCCCTGGTAAGTGTTCTTCTCATCCCACACGAAGGAAACTTCTCTTTGCAACAGATGGAGACCACGACAGAAAACCACAACCAATAAAAATGCAGAGCTGCAGAACCCTGTCCATACCAGTCTACAGACTCCTGCATGTAAGGTCTCAAGAGGTCACTGTGGAAGAGGGAGGCGGAAAGATGGTAAGTGCCAAGAAACAGGGAGTTTGCTGTCAGATTGTGTCTCGTAGGCATGACAGAAGTTACACTTAGACGTCGCACCAAAATGACTGCGTAAACATGGGCCGAACAAGGACAATAATGCACATGCCGATGTGAAACCCACAAGGACCTAACCCTGCTGTAGTCAACTAAGGAATACTGAGATAGGAAAAAACAGGCTTACCCAGGGGAGGAGCACTTCAGTGGGTTATCAGATATCAAATACCAAATGCCCAGGCCTCAAGACGTATATATATGCAGGGTGTGTGTGTGTGTGTGTGTGTGTGTGTGTGTGTGTGTGTGTGTGTGTGTGTGTGTGTGTGTACACACATATATTCACCTATATTATTAACTGTTAATGGAAAAGAGGCCGTGAATTGGAAAGAGAGCAGGGGGAGACTATGTGGGAAAGAGAAGCAGAACCATTGTGCTTAGAGTTCATAAAGAAAGCCAAGCAAGAGCAACGATACAGCTCTCCAACCCAAATGTGGTTCGATGGTGAACTGATATGCTAAACTTCATTTTCTAAGCCACAGATCTGGCAGAGATCTTAGAGGTAATAGCCCTGTCCTTCAGTGTCATTAATGCTGAGAGGGAGGTGCAGACCTGGGAAGGACTAGCAAGGGGTTGCACAAGGGCCCAGTGGAGGGCAGAGCTAGGCCTGGAGTTACATCTTTGATCTTTCTGTGAGAAAGTGTCTGCTCCAGGTGCAATCTTGATAGCTGTAAAAAATGCCATTTTTATATATTACAAAGGGAAAGCATTACAAATACTTTTGTATGTCTTCTTTGAGAATTTCTACACATGCACAGCGTGTTTTGAGCATACCCACCCTGTTGCACCTTCCAGCTCCTTCCAGACCCCATCCCCATGTCCTCCTTCCAACTCCTGTCTTCTTTATTCGCGCTGCTCTTATGTGCATGGACAATTTCATTTTAATGCCACACTACTTAATCTCCACATAGATTTTCTTTAGAAGAAAAGGTATCAAAGCTATGAGACAACAATCCTTTAAACCAAAACTTTCCTGATTGTTCCTGACCCAAGGATGATTGCAGAAGGCAAGAATCTGATTCCTGGGGGCTGGGGAGACGGTTCTGTTGGTGACACCCGGCTGCTCAAGCATGAAGCCTGAGGTTAGATCCAAAGCACCAACATAAAAGCCAGACATGGTGGGGGGCATCTGGAACCTTCGTGCTGGGAGGGCAGAAATGGGCAGATCTTTGCAATTCACTGGACAGTCTAAGCTGCTGGTGAGGTTTGCATGTAGTGAGAAACTGTTTCAAAAAGGCAGAGAGTGATAGAAAATACCTCTGGCCTTCACAAGCAGGAACACAGAAGCGCGCGCGCATGCGCGTGCGCGCACACACACACACACACACACACACAGAGGCATACATGCACACACTCACACATCCTTGCATCCCGCACACAATTTGATCCCAAGATCAAAACATGTACCACCCACCCCCACCCTTTTATCTCACCCTATGAGTATAGTGACGTGCTTGATGTTATCTTCCTCAAATAGCCAAGGGCACTTGGGGCTGGATAAGAATCTTAGGTTAATGTCCGCCATTCAA
Source organism: Uromys caudimaculatus (assembly GCA_028551405.1). Lineage (NCBI taxonomy): Eukaryota > Metazoa > Chordata > Mammalia > Rodentia > Muridae > Uromys > Uromys caudimaculatus. The sequence continues at coordinate 29,905,311 of CM052714.1, read as the reverse complement.
ACTTTCTTTTATTCCAGGCTTCTACTTCTGGGTCAAAACCAAGGCGGTGGCAAATTCAAGTCCAGTCAATTCAGTGGTTTTCTTTGATGTCAGCATTGGTGGCCAGGAAGTTGATCCCATGAAGGTCAAGCTCTTTGCAGACGTGGTAACTAAGTCGGCAGAGAACTTTAGGCAGTTCTGCACTGGAGAGTTCAGAAAAGATGGTGCTCCGATAGGATACAAAGGTAGCGCCTTCCACAGGGTAATAAAGGACTTCACGATCCAGGGTGGAGATTTTGTTAATGGTGATGATACTGGAGTCGCCAGTATTTTCCAGGGTCCATCTGCAGATGAAAATTTTAACCTTAGACATTCGGCTCCCAGCCTGCTTTCCATAGCAAACAGTGGCCCCAGTACAAATGGCTACCAGTTCTTTATCATGTGTTCTAAGTGTGGTTGGCTTGACGGGAGGCATGCAATGTTTGGAAAATTCACTGATGGACTTGTAGTGATGAGGAAGATCGAGAATGTTCCCACAGGCCCCAGCAATAAGCCCATTCTTATCTATGCAAAATATTGAATTATGCCTTGAAGAGTTTTAAAACTCAAGTGGCTGTAAGAAATAGGTAGCCCTCCTGTTACTCAGCATCTAAGAGTGACTTAGGGCTTGCTCACTTACAGATAAAATGGAGGATAGAATGTGGCTACAGAAGAAGTGGGAAGTGCTACAGGGCACAGTGTTAGGAAAGTAGAAACATTTTGTATAATTTAGAAGCTTTCAGAACTCTGGGAAAGATATACATTAGAAAGATTATGGGTTATTTTTCCCTTTGGCATTTGTGTGATTTTTCTCATAGAGGAAGGCAGTAATGGTTTGTCAAATAATAATTTGCTATAAAATTTATATGTATAATGTGAAATGACTAAATCAAGCTAAATAGAGTATGCGTCACCAAAATGACCTATCATTTTCTGTGGTTAGGACGTCTGAATTTTATTCAGCCATTTTGAATATAAACTATAGTGTTGTTAACTAGCGTCACCCCTCATATAATCAATCTTGAAATTTATTTCTGTTTCTTTGGGCTGACACTCTGTACCTTTGACCAGCATCCTCCTATCCCTCCTGCCCACAAGCCTCTGGTAACCTCTATCCTACACTCTCCTGTGAGTTTGAGTTTTAAGATTCCATATGTAAGTGAGGAAGTCTGGTTCTTATAATGATACCTGGTATTCTGAATATTGGCGTTTTCTCCACATTTCACCTGTGTTGCAAATAACAAAACCACTGGAGGGAAAAAAAAAAACTATTCCCCAGAAACAGTTAACTGCCAGCATTCCTCAGGGAGAGGTGGGGGTCTTATGAGTGGGTCCCCCATCTCTGATGGAAGGATTGATGGGCTCTACCTTGTGCAGGTAACTTCAGATGCTCTAAGTTCATAAAGGCAAAACCATGTTGTGTCCTGAAGACAGCATTTCTTCTTGGAGGGTATGAGAGAGAGGCCCCATTTAGGGTCCAGTGCTTGGAAGTTACTCATTCTTAGCCCTCATATTGTTCTGGTTTGCTCTCCTCTCTCTCTCTCTCTCCCTACACACACACACACACACACACACACACAAATTCTATCTTGCTAAGGTCTAATTTTCATTTCCCTACTAATTTGTGATTTTGAGTTTTTCATAAAAACCCACCATTCATTGTCTTCTTTTAAGTAATGTCTATTCAAGGGCTTTGTTCTTTTTTTTTTTTTTTTTTTTTTTCCTGGTTTTTCTAGACAGAATTTCTCTGTGTAGCCCTGGCTGTCCTGGAACTCCCTCTGTAGACCAGGCTGGCCTCGAACTCAGAAATGCACCTGCCTCTGCCTCCCAAGTGCTGGGATTAAAGGCGTGTGCCACCACTGCCCGGCCTTTGTTCATTTTTTTTAAAAAAAATCAGTTTATTTTTCTTAATGTTGAGGAATTTCAGTTCCGCATCCATTTTAGACATTGACCCTTTACCAGCCGTGTGACTCAGAGATCTCCCGTCTGCCGGTTTCCTCCTTCCTGCCCTGTCCTTTGCCATACAGGAGCTTTCTAGCGTGTCGCAAATGTGTGTCTGTTTTCCTTCTGTTGCCTAAGCTTTGGAGGTCAAATTGAGAACTCTTTGCTCAGATCAATGTTGGGTACTTTCCCCTGTTTCCTCCTAGTAATGTTATATTTTCACATCTCATGTTTAAACTTAAAATCGATTTTGTATTAATTTGTTAATGTTGTTGGTTTTGTTTGAGGAAATTTTGCTCTGCTATATTCTCTTCCCACTCTTAGCAATGGTTTACAATGGTGGGCTGCTGTATCAGCAGACACTTCCCTCATGAGGTCAGTGGGTCACTCAAGTCCATTATAGAACCTAGCCCTAGTCCTTTCTCTAGTGTATATATACCACGTAATTAAAAATAAAATAAAATCCTTTTAAGAAAAGAAAGAAAATTGAGAGAGCAGGTGTATCTAAGAAAATGGACCACACAGTGAAATTCGTTAGTTAATTAATTTGTGAATGTTTAAAACCTTTGATATATGTGCAGAGGTCAGAGAGCAACTTGTAAGAATTCTTTCTTTTTACCATGTGGGACTTGGGGAATCAAACCAGGTCTTCAGTCTTGGCAGCAAGCACATTTCCCTCCTGAGCAGCCTCGCCCACCCTGTGCTGTCATATCTTGGCACTGTGAGGTGGGATATAAATATAGAGAAGTTGGGATACAGGAAGGAAAAGGGGCCCTCACCTGAAGTCTGAGTGAGACTTTCGCCATCTCGGAGGTAATAATTACAGCCCAGCAAACACTTGCTGTGAAGGCTGGCTACATGTAGATAATCTCCTCTTATATGGATTTTCAAATAAGAATGTTAAAATAGCAATGAGTCATGCTTCAGGCCTGGGCATGCATGATTCTTTCTCTTCTCCAGCAATAAACCTGATACTTTCTAGGAATTTTCCAAAGACCCTCATTTACGGTAAAAGACACATTTCATCTCCTTGTCCAACCTTTGTGTCTCATGATTTAACGGTATCATATTGTAAGTCCATCTAAGGCAGAGCTATTCAATAATCCCATTCATCAAAAAACTGGAACAAAAGGAGATAAAAGAGAAGGAAATTTTTAGAAAGTCTTTTAAAATATAGACTTGAAATTCCTACTCCAGCTAGAGTACTAAGAGCAACCCTCAAACTTGTATTGTATTGTATTGTATTGTATTGTTTCTTTGAGCATCTCTTTTCTAGCCCTCTTGCTTGGACCCATGTTAAAATCTCTTCTTAATGAACCGCAATTCCGTTTTTGTATAGACAGGTCCCTACATTCTTTTTGGTGGTGCAGTCAAGAATCCAGTCTTCACATGGGTAGGGACCTGTGAAAACCAAGTGTCAGGCTGCTCAGAGTTGGCAGCATGAAGCTGTGTTTGCGGCCCATGCTGCCATCTTGTGATGCTGAGTATCTCATTTTGGACAAGCCATTAATGAGAACATTTATCAGGTCAGAATCTGTTGGTGGAAGATGGGAATCTTCTGTAGGCCAAGGACTATTTATATTGTCCCATTCTCTTGAGATGAGTATGTTCTTTCTGCATGTGAGCAAAAAAGATGAAGTGGGTTAGGGGCTTCCTTCAGTTCCGCAGCCTGCAAAGTTGAGCAGAGATGTCCATCACATGGTCCAAAGCCTTATTTTCCTTTTATGCATACCACACCATGTTTTATGATGTGGACTCTGTCCTGGGAAGTATTAAGAAAGAAGGAATATATTTCACAGCATGTTCCCATGCTATGCCTTGGTTCTCTCATCCCCCGAGGGCTGGCCAGCCATGCCCTGGCTGACCTGCTTTTATCTCATGGAGCTCTGACTCAGAGCTCCACGATCTCTCCACCCAGCTCTCTAGGTTCCCACTGGCGGGTCACTACCATGCCAGCTCCAAGCTTCAATACCCCCATGGCCTCTGTGGTGCACATCAGGTAAACCCACACGTTGCCGCTGTACCTTTCTCTCTGGAACCCAGACGAGCCGCCGCGTGAAGGAAAATGCAGCGCAAACTTAATTAAGAAACAATAATAACTCAGTCTCTGGGTGAATCAACTAAAACCTAATCTTGTAAACCTTATCAAAGTCTGATTCCTCTGGTGGCAAATCCTTGCAGATCCGCCATGATACTAAGAGACTCTACTAGCTACATCTTACCTATCTGCTCTCCCCATTCCAAAAGACTCTCCCTCTCTCCTGTTCCTCTCTTCTCCTCCTCCGACCTGGAAGTCCCTCCCTATGTGCCCAGTGATTGGCTCTTTTATTCATTAGGGGATTGGTTCACAAGAAGTCACAGGTGTAACTCACTCCTTCTCTGAAGTCCCTCCCATGAGGGCAGAATTAGAATACGAAAGCCCCAGGGCTATCTACAGCCAACTCAGATAATGTGGCTGTGGATTTCCTGCGACGTGGTATACACTGTGTTCACTACTTTCCCTATCACTGTCATGAGCTCAATGTCATAGTGTCATTTTGTCAGGTATGGTAAAATACCCAATAGAAGCAGCTTAAGAGAGGAGGGTTCGTTTTGGCTTGTGGTGGGGAAGGCACAGTGGCTGCAGAAACTCTCTTCACGGGCAGTGAAGACATGAAGTAGTTAGTCATATGGTGGTAGACAGGAAGCAGAGAGAGCTTGGACTGAAAGTGGCTCAGTTGTGACCTTCAAAGGTCCCTGGTGACTCTCCTCTGTCGGCCATGCTTCCCCAACCACTCCAAATGGCTGGAGATGAAGTATTTCAATACATGAACCTGGGGAGTACATTTCACATTTCAAATTAACACACACACACACACACACACACTCACACACACACACACACACGCATATACACTCATTTTATTTCCCTGGTCTTATTTGGTTAATGAGTATCTCATTAAATGTCTGAATTATGGGCCAGTGAGATGGCTCAGCAAGTAATGGCTCTTTCCCTGTAAACTAGATGACTTGACTTCCACTGGGACCACATGACAAGAGACCTAACTCCCACAACTGTCCTTCCTCCACACGTCCACTATGGCAAGTGTATGCCCACATACATAGACCCAAAAAATAAATGTAATCAAAACATTTGATAGCAGAATCATAAAAAGCCTATAATTTAAGTCTATTTCTATCTCTTTAGTTGTCATCTTCTTTCACCCTTGTGGGGTCATGTATAATTATTAAATCAGATTTTTTTTCCACCCGAGTACTTTCCAAGAGTCCTTCTCATCTGTAAGAGCTTGCTCAGTAATTGATCTGAGGTATTTATTGCTAGAATTTAATTTAGGCCTTCTTAGGGAGCTGGTGTAAACTTTACAGCCACAGGAATGTTGATTTTATCACTGCTTTCTGTTGAGACTACATTTCAAAGTCTCCCTCTCTTCACTCACTTTACATGTATATCGAAAAATGAGTGAATTAAGAATGAAAATAGCCATGATAATTATTTCACCTTCTTCTTCATGCTACAGTGAGTAAATTAATTCAAAGAGAGTAACTAATTTAGCCAAAACCTGAGAGGGAGCTCTTGAAGATATCAACAGAATCAGAAGAGGAATTAATACTTATAAAATTCAGAGCTGAAATAGACGTCTGTTTTTATTGAAAGCTTGCTGTTTATTTCCTGTATTTTGATTGCAGAGCCCCACTTACTGCTCATTTCCTACTTTCAGTCCAAAAGGACCCAGTTCCATCTTCAGCCCCACAGAAGGGGATATGGTACAAATTCAGGTGGTTACAACCATTCCCTGGTTCAGAGGTCAGCACATGACCCTCCCAGGGCCAATGAGAGTCCATCCTGGGACTTCACCTGGGAAGACAGAACAAGTCTGATTCCAGAGCATCCTGGTTAGTTTAACTGTCAACTTGACAGTCTAGAGTCATCTGAGAGGAACTGTCCATGCCAGCCTGTCTTGTGGGGAGGACAAGGAGTGTCTGGATTGTTAATTCATATAGGAAGATCCAGCCCAGTGTGGGTAGTATTATTCCCTGGGCAAGTGGCCCTGTACTATGCCAGAAAGTAAGCTGAGTGTAAGCCAGTCTGTGATGCAGTTAGCAACCAGCATCTATGGTTCCCAAGGTACTTCTTTGGCTATGAAGTGAGTTCTGTGGTCCATTACAGAGTTATCCTGTGTGGAATATTGAACAGTCTGCCCTTAAGTTCCTGCTTAGATTCTTGCCTTGACTTCCTTCGTTGGCACACTGTAACAGGTAGGATGAAGTAAATACTTTTATCCCCTAAGTGCTATGGATCAGATTGTTTTATCCTAGCCCCAGAAATCAAACTATGACAGAGTATTAGGTAATCTTGTCAGCTGAAAGGGGGAAGAAGGAGAGTGACAGAAAGAAACCTTCACAGAAGAATTCGATATTAAAGATGGTCAATAACCTATCCTTAAAACAGAGAGACTGTGGCTGGAGCTGTGTCTTTCATGTGGCTTTTGGGGACTGAACTCAGGACACCAGGCTTAGGTAGCAAGTGGCCTTACTACCTCTGAAATTAGTTATTTTTCCAATTTCTGTGACAAAATACTTGACAAGAGACACTTGAGGAAGGAAGGGTTTGTTTTGGTTCCCAGCTTTACGGTAGAGTCCGCTATGGTGGAGAAGGATGGGGCTGGAGGCAGATGGTCGTATTGCACTTAGCGTTGGGAAGCAGAGAGAGGCAAATGCTGGTGGGCAACTCACTTTCATCTTTGAATTCAGTCTTAAACCCGTGGGATAAAGCCACCCACATTCAGGATGGATCATCTCTCCTTAGACTCTCTGGAAATACACAGGTACACCAGAGGTGTGCTTCCTAGGTAATTCAAATCCAGCCAAGTGGACAGTGAAGAGGAAACATTCTGACCCCCCCCCCCATTATTGCTATGTTTTACTTAAGAAAATAGTATTCAAAGAGGACCTGGTCCTTGGGATAAGAACCTGTTACCAAAGGCAGAAAATGTCAAAGGGCCAAAGACAGAGGTGGTAGGTCCAGGATCACACAAGTCGGTTTTATGAGGGACCTATGTATAGAACTAAGTCGTGAGTCCCAGAACTCAAAGGCAGGAAGAAGTGGTCTATATGCTGAGTTAGACAGATGTGGGTCAGAAATAGTTGGAATGTGCCTGACCTTTCTAAAACACTGTGAGCATTTTTAAGGTCCATTAACAAACCATTCAGTCATTAGTGGCCAGTACACTCAACCAGGCTGATTGCTTAACAATGTTGACCTAAAGGGTTTGTGCCACACACCAGGGTCATGTGACATGCAAAATGAAGGTTATAACCAAGATGGCTATAGTCATACCAAGTTAGACAGTTCCAGACACACAGCTTATGGTCTCTGATTTTTTTTTTCTATAGCTTTTTTCTTTCATGTAGTAGCTGAAATGGTTAATATTGATCATCCTGACAGGATCTAGAGCCACTTATGAGATAAACCTCTGAGAATGTCTGTGAGAGAATTTCTAGACTGGGTTAACTAAGGTGGAAAAGTAACACCTAGCTGTGGAAAACCCAAGGGCTAGGGCCCAAGATTGAAGAAGTAGAAAGAAGAAAGTGAGTTGAGTCCCAGCATTCTTCTCTCCCTGACTGTAGGTGCAGTGTAACCAGCTGCCCAGAGCTCCTATCACCAGGCTTTCTCCGCCATCATGGACTGTAACTTCAAACTGTAATCCAAAAGAAACGCTTCCTTCTTTGAGTTGCTTTTGGCCAGCATTTTGTCACAGCAGTTAGAATGAGCAAAGGAGAAAGCCAGCTGAGTGACAGGGTCCCCTTTCTCAGCCTTCTGATCATGGACCAATGTGACTACATTACCAGCTGCCTCATATACTGAGAAAAAGAAGAGAAATCTGCTTGGTCGTCATTTACTTCCTTCAGGTCTTGTTCATTGGGACCAGTTGTAACTACGCTGCTAAACATTGCCATGTATATGTGATTTGAAGTTGGTTGAAAAAACCCTACCAATGCTAAAGGTGCTCCAAGGCTGACTAAGAACCACATTGCTGTGGAGAGTTGGAGTGCTGTAATCAAAGTTGTCCTGAAGTTGAACCACTCATTGTCCACCTCAGTGTCAGATCTAATACCTTTGTGACTGTCATATGACACCTTTTGGGACATATGAACTTAATAGACCACTGGCTTCCATCAGAATGCCATCTGATAGCATCAGAGGCCTGAGCAGAGTTTTGCTCACTTAGCTATGGGCTGCTGGCCTGAGGGTTCTACCACCATTTTTAAGAAGAGCTTTGACTCTTGACTTTCTCTTGTTGTACAATTGTAAAACCTGTAAAACCTTCAGTAAACTTAGCACATTAGAGCAGGGTACTTGGGCTGACTGGAATCTGTTTTCGTAGGCTGTGATCACTCGTACTTGACTCTAGAATGAACTCTCCCTTACGCTTTGGTGGTTAGGCTGTTTCAGCACTGACCTATGTAACCCACCAACCCCTCTTCCCTGCTGTAATTTTTCTTTTTATCTACATACTTATCACTGTCTAGTAAGTAGCACTGGTTTTAAGTGGTTTACTGGATGTTTAGAGACGGCATTAGGGAATGGATTTTGTAGGGTGGGGCTGCTTCCTGTGTATCTGTGGCCCAGAGAACAGAGCTTTACAGATCATAGCCCTGCCCTGATTAGTGGCACAAGCCTTTGATCCCGGTACTTAGAGCATGGAGAAAGGCAACACTGTGAGTTGGACACTGGCCTGATCTACAGAGTGGATTCCAAGTTGGATAGTGCTACACTGTAAGAACTCCTTTCAAAAACAAACAAACAAACAAACAAACAAACAAACCCACCAAAACCAACCAATCAACCAACAAACAACAAAAACAAATCATAGCTGCTGCTGCTGCTGCTTCTGCTGCCTCTTCTTCTTCTTCTTCTTCTTCTTCTTCTTCTTCTTCTTCTTCTTCTTCTTCTTCTTCTTCTTCTTCTTCTTCTTCTTCTTCTTCTTCGAGGTGAGCCCAAACTATCGCAGGTGTTGCCTTCAGGGGGATTTGGAGTAGTTCTTACGGGGCTCTGATTAATTTTATTTATTTATTTATTTATTTATTTATTTATTTATTTATTTATTTATTTTACTTTTGGATATTTACTTTACATACATTTCAAGTGTTTTCCCCTTTGGAGACCCCCTATTCCATTCTCCCTCCCCCTGCCTCTATGAGGGTGCTCCCCCACCCACCTACCCACTCCCATCTTCCTACCTTGACATTCCCCTTTACTGGGGCCTCTAACACCCTCAGACCCAAGGGCCTCTCCTCCCACTGATGGCCAACAATGCCCTCCTCTGCCACATATATGGCCAGCATCATGGGTCCCTCCATATGCATTCTTTGGTTGGTGGTCCAGTCTCCAGGAGCACCGGAGAGTTTGACCAGTTGACACTGTTGCTCCCTCCATGGGGCTGCAAACTCCCTCAGCTCCTTCAGTCCCTTCTCCAACTCCTCCATCTGAGACTCCACTCTCAGTCTAATGGTTGGCTGCAAGCATCCGTCTCTGTATTTGACAGGCTCTGCCTGAGCCTCTCTGGAGACAGCTTATCATGCCTCCATCAGCAAGCACTTCCCAGCATCCACAATAATGTCCAGGTTTTTGTGTCCCCAGGTGGGGCAGTCTCTGGATGACCTTTCCTTGAGTCTCTGCTCCACACTTTGTCTCCGTATTTCCTCCTGTGAGTATTTTGTTCACCCTTCTAAGAAACGCTGAAGCATCAACATTTTAGTCTTCCTTCTTCTTAGGCTTCATATGGTCTGTGAATTGAATCTTGGGTATTCCAAACTTTTGGGCTAATATCCACTTATCAGTGAGTACATACCGTGTTTGTTCTTTTATGACTGAGTTACCTCACTCAGGATGATATTTTCAAGTTCCATTCATTTGCCTGCGAATTTCATGAAGTCACTGTTTTTAATATCTGAGTAGTACTCCATTGTGTAAATGTACCACATTTTCTGTATCCATTCCTCTGATGAGGGACATCTGGGTTGTTTCCAGCTTCTGGCTATTATAAATATGGCTTCTATGAACATAGTGGAACATGTGTCCTTATTACATGTTGGAGCATCTTCTGGGTATATGCCCAGGAGTGGTAGAGCTGGGTCCTCAGGTAGTGTTATGCCCAATTTTGTGAGGATCTGCCAAACTGATTTCCAGAGTGGTTGTACCAGCTTGCAATCCCACTAGCAATGGAGGAGGGTTCCTCTTTCTACACATCCTCACCAGCATCTGCTGTCACCTGAGTTTTTGATCTTAGCCATTCTGACTGGTGTGAGGTGGAATCTCAGGGTTGTTTTGATTTGCATTTCCCTGATGACTAAGGATGTTCAACATTTCTTTAGGTGCTTCTCAGCTCTTTGCGTTTCCTCAGTTGAGAATTCTCTGAAACCACAGCTTCTTAAAACAAGCATTTGAGAACTATAGAATCAGTGTTCACAAAAGAAGGCCCGAGTTCCAAGTGCGCTATGTGGGCTGTGCATCAGGAAGCAAGTCATGCAGACGAAGCTGTGGTCGGATCGTCTTGGAAACAGACACAAGAAGTGTTTCCTGGTATCCTGGTATCCCCCATGATGGTGTATGCCTAGACTCCCAACACTTGGAAGGTGGAGGCAGGAGGATGGTGATCTAAAGGCCAGCCTGGGTTACACAGTGAGACCCTGTTACAAACAGAACAAAATAAAATAACCACCAAAACCAGCAGTAGCAGATAAATTATAGTCATAGTATCGACAGATGTTTAAATGATTGAAAAATCCAAAATAAAACCCAAGGTTAAGATATGGTAATTAGGTGTGCAAGAAAAGAGCCGGTTGGGGTATATGAATGCCAGTTTCATAGACATGAGGTTTTCCTAAACATGCAGTGTCTGTGCGGGCCCGTTTAATGTGCTGACTGATACATACAGGCATAGAACAATGAGTTAGATCATGAGGATTTTAGTGAACAATAGAAGAGACAGTCATGAGTCTGGTTGGCTGCATTGATTGCCAGGAAGCACCCACTGATTTGTACCACAACACTGCTATGCTTGGTCCTATCATGGGCTCTCAGTGTTGTGTTTATAAAAATATATAGAGAGATATATGTTATATGGGGCTATGGGGAGGTAGGTGTGGGAGAAGGGTGTGCCTCAGTAGGCCCATGCCGAGACATCCCTTCCCTCTGAGGAACTAGCCACACACAAAGGTACAGTATAGAAATAGAGTTTATTTAGGGCATGGGAAGGGGAGTTAAGAGGGTAGTAGAGGCAGAGAAAGGCAGAGAGAGGGAGAGAGTAGAGAAGTAGAAGAGTGGAAGCCGGCCATGGCCACGTGGAGAGAGGGGGGAAGGGAACGGGGAGAGGTAAGGGAAGTAAGAGAGAGGCAAGAGAAAGAGATAAGAGAGAGAGGAGGGGGCAAACAGCCCCTTTTATAGTGGGCCAGGCCCACCTGGCTGTTGCCAGGCAACTGTAGGGAGGAGCATACCTGGCTGTTGCCAGGTAACTGTGGGTGGAGTTTAGACAGAATGCCAACACTCAGGAATGAGGTTGCTGAGCAGGGAATGAAGAATAGAGTAAAATCTCAGAGTCAAAGGGAATTCTGAATGCCCCCTAAGAACACAGTCTAGGTTTGAAGGGCTTATTCTACAGAGCTCTGTGAAGCTGAAGACAACAGTGGTTTCACCACCAACACACCTGGAGAGGCGGGAAGGCAGTGAGGATGGGGAATGTCAGGTCCAAGCATCCTAGGACACCCCAAAGCTCCAGGGATGTTAGTAGAGACCTAGATGCTTTTTGAAGCTGAACCTAAGCCGTGGATGGTGGTTCATGCTTATAATCATAACACCTTGGAAGTCTGAGGCGGGGGATTGTAAATAGTTCATCGTCAACCTGGGCATAGAGCAAGACTCTGTGTGAACCCTTCCTTTAAGTAACAAGAACAACAACAAACCCAACAACAATGCCCCCTCAAAAACAATAAAAACAAAACAAACAAACAAACAAAACCCCACCAACTCTTCCCCATAGCCTACCTCAGATTTTGGCTGTATCAGTTTCTATCTCTAGATTCTGAAGCAGTAACTGTAATCACATTTTATCATTCACAGAATTTTTTTTTACAATAAAAATTATCTGGGACCCTGTTAAAGCAACAGGGTATGTAACACAGGACAGGGAGAGTTAATCTTGAGATGGCACACTTTCTCCAATAACCCACTGGTGCTCTACCAACCCTTGCAACTCTGTGGTGATCTGTAGGATTCCCCAGACCCAAAAGAGCAGGCAGGTGGTGACAACTGAAGATTGAGGGAAACCGTCTGATGAATCTCTGATGAAGACAACAGAGAGCAGAGGTGACAACAGAGAGCAGAGGTGACAACAGAGAGCAGAGGTGTTATTGAGAGTACTGACCTCCCTGGGCCAGTTAGTGTAAGTAAACTTAACATATCACCAGTTGCCAAGTCTCTCTGGACTGAAGGCTGCATGTTTCTTCATAGTAATAACCAACTTGGTAATGATAACTCAGTTATGGTCACTAGCTCTATGTAAGTATGAGAAAGAATGAGAAACATCTCTTCCTCACAGACTAAAAATAACAGAAGTTAGTTCTGAGGGCTGTCGAAACGCTTCAGTGGTTAAGAGTACTGGCTGTTCTTCCAAATGACCCGGGTTTGATTCCCACCACCCACCTGGTGATTCACAACCACCTGAAAGTCCAGTTTCAGGGAACACAGTGCCCCCTTCTGACCTTGCAGGCATCAGGTATGCATATGGTACATTAGATACACATAGAAGTAAGAAATCCATACACATTAATTACAGTGAATAAAAAGAAGTTCACCAAGGGTGAGTACCAACTAAGCAGGGTTGGTATTGAACAATCATCGCTTGCCGTGTTATTTTACATAAACTTTCCTTCACTTCTCATCCCAGACACGATAAGTCTTCATCTTAGCTCTGTGTCTGTGTGTGTGTGTGTGTGTGTGTGTGTGTGTGTGTGTACATATGGAGACCAGAGAACACCCTCAAGTGTTGTGTCTCGGGTGCATTTCTCTTTACTCTTTTTGACACAAAGACATCTCATTAGCCTGGAACTCACGGAGTGGGCTTCACTCACCTGGAGTGGGCTCGGCTGGATGGCCAGCGAGTTCCAGGGATCTGCCTGTCTCTGCTTCCCCAGTGGCGGCACTGCAAGCATGCCCAGCCTATTTTATGTGGGTTCTGGGCACTCAGGTCCTTGGGTTTGGAAGGCAAGCACTTTATCAACATATACCTTCCCAGTTCTCTTCCCCCCCCTCCCCTTCCCTTCCCATTTCTTCCCTTTCCTCCTTTTTCAGATAGCATCTCTATGTAGCCCAGGCTGGCCTTGTACTTGCAATTCTCCCGCCATATCTTCCTTAGTGCTGGCATTGCAGGTCTATACCACCACACTGGGCAAAAGCATCATTCTAATGCTGACTCGGTAGTGAAGGAAGCTGAGGCTTGGGATACAGATGGCTCAAAGTCACCAAACCAGAGGGAAAAGGGTCAGCAGCCTCCCCAAGCTCTTCAGGATGGAGGGATTTCATCACCTGCCTTTGACAGTACATTTGGGCTCAAATGATGACTACTCAGATACACAAAATCATATCTTAAAACAAATCCTGGCTATTCTAATTAGAGTGTTTTTTTTAATCAAGCTTGCTCTCTGCGTCTGGCTTTTGCTTTGCAATTCTCATGACTGAGTTTCCTGATCTTACAGATTCTGTTGTCGTTGGATTTATCTGCATCTCCGGGTGTCAGAGGCTAGCTCATTGAGATAACTGATGTTGATATATCTCAAATGCCTACATGTATAAAGTATCCTTAAGGAGAAAACACATGTGGTAAGTGTGGTAGTAGTACATAGGATAGCTTTTTGGTTTTATTAGCTTCTTCATTTTTTGAACACGTGAAAAGAGAGAAATGGTGTTGTCTTTGATCTCCAGCTTGGAAAACCGTGCCTGGCCCATAGACAATAATATAAGTCCAAACACACACCTATCAGTTGACCTAAAACATGAAGAAACTGGAGTCCGGATTGCAAAATTTAAGTTCCTTGCAGCTTTGTGGGTAGTGTTTAAACTACTCAAAGCCTGAAGACAATGTTCCCTGTGGGGGAGACTCCACCTGCTCCAGATCAGTTCTCACAGGTTGAGCCTCCAGTTTAACATCACAGGGAGACAGTTTCTGCTTTTTCCTGAAGGTGGACTCCTAGCATAATAAAAAGTTCTCTAGATAATTAGAAGTAGAAATGGGATCATGGATTTTATTTGCATCTTTGCTATGTACTAGCTGAATAAGCCTGGAGACATCTGCAAGTCACCAGTAACTTGGTATTCTTAAGACTAAAAACAGAGATGACATAGTAATAGAAGAGTAACCATCCTAGAGTCCTTGGGAGGAAAACAAAAACAAAAACAAAAAACAAAACAATAACAACAACAAAAACTCACCACTACCACCAAAACCAAAAGAAACCAAAACCAAAACCAAAAAGCCAAAAACCCATACAAATGCTAGTGCTCTGTGACTCTGCTACCATTGTGTAGATATTTTAAGAGGCGTATGAAGATAGCTTTCATTGTCCTCTTAGGGGTTTGTATTTTTGAAGACTTTGAAGATGGCCCTAACCTCCATTGTTCTTTGATTACTTTAGGCTTGGTAGGTATTATTTCTGTATGCGTGTTGGGGAGGGTGGGGGAGAGAGTGGGTAGGAGGGAAGACAGTGGGATCTGCTCTGTAACACCATGTGGCCTAGAACTCACGATCCCCTTCTGTCTTAGTCCACTGGGGTTGGGATTACAGTCCGGTGCTACAGGTGTGGTCTCTCCAACTACAGTAGCATGTATCTTTCCAGAACAGGCTACGATGTTTATCAGAGCTTTTTGTACCTGACCTTTAGTTTTTATCTTGATGTGCTGTGGTAGATAACATTCATTTTCATGGAGATACCCCCCTTCCTCCTTTTTTTTTTTTTTTGGTTTGTTTATGATTTTAAGTGTACTGTCATTGGAGGCCAGAAGAGTTATATTCCCTGGAGCTGAAGCAACAGGTGGTTGTGAACCACTGGCCTGGTGCTGGCAAACAAACTCAGGTCTTCGGGTCCTCCGGAAGTTCGGTAAGTGCTCTGAACGACCGAGCCACCACTCATGCCAGAGGCCAATTTCTACAAGTCCAAGGAGCCTACCTAACCTTATTTATGGAGAACATTTACTTGAGAACACAAGCCACGGTCACTTCTGTCCATTCCTATCTTAGGACTTCTTTCTCTTTCTTTAGACAAGGTTTAGATATAGCCTAGGCTGTCTCCAGACTTCTGGGCTCAAGGATGACCCTGCCATCCTTCCAAGTAGCCAGGACTGCAGGTACGCTATCATGTCTTCCTTTTCCTTTTTAAATAAATGCTTGTAGCCCCTATCTGATGTCAGTATCCCACTTAAGCTTAAGTATTATTTCAGGTTGGTTATCTACCAGGGTTGCTGCTTGGTGACTGACTAGCCTCATTAGCTTCAAGCATATTCCTGTGTGTGTCTTTCTTTCTGTGTATGCATGTGCATATATGTGTGCTTATGCATGTGCATGTATGTGTGTGCATGTGCTTGTGCTGTGAGTCTGCTTGGGAGTGGCATAGTGTAGACTTTCCCCCTTGTTCCTTGGCAGAGGACATAGGTCTAAAACCTGTGGCCTACCAGTTTAGAGTTGGCTGTAGCTTTCTAGGGATGGAATTTCTAAACATCAACAGTGAAGCCTAGGTCTCTGGGAGGGAGTTGTTGTCAGTGATTTACAGCCTAGCCATTTAATCTGAAACCTGAATCCACATTCATAAAGTCTACCTAAAGTCACTGACTACATCTCTGGTTGGATATTTCTGCTAGTCAATCTTTGATTGGTAGCTTCCAGATGCTTCACTTGGACCCACAAAGCTCTTTTTTCCTTTGGTTTTCTACACATCAGCTCAGTGCCCCATGGTCCTAAAAGCCCCTTTATTAGCTAACATTTAGTGTTTCCTGGAAAGAGAGTTTATTATTATTATTTTCTAACGGAGCCTTAGGATATTGCTCAAGCTGGTCACCAACTTCAGGCTCAAACGATTTTGCGGCTGCAGCCTTCCACACAGTGAGGACTACAGGTGTGTGGCATCATGCCAGATTTGTAGTGTTGATGTTTCTCTATTTTCACATTTTACTCTCATTTTAGGTGGAGAAAGGAGCTATCAGCAAGGAAACTGCACACTTCTGCAGTCCTTCAGAAAACAAGAGTGTTTCTGTTGTCTTCATTGCAGGTCTGGATGGGCACAGACCACCACTTGGGTTTTCCTGGGTAGGAAGCAGGCCCAGGAAACCGCCTATGGAGGACTCATGTTTTAAGGCTCGCTTCAGGGTGCCAGAAGACACCCCCATGATGATGGATCATGGGTGTTGGGGGCCACTGAAACTTCCTAAATGGAGCAGAGATGTCCTGAAGGTGGTACATGAAGGTGGGAGAGATACAGAGGCTGGAGGGACACAGATGTGACAGGAGCACTGGAGGTGGAGAGCATATGAGAGGTAGGAGGTCAACAGTGTCGTCACAGACAGGGTCATTCTTCTTGTGTCTGTGTCGTGTCCCAGTACTCTGTTCACAGCTCTCCAGAGGACAAAGCACGGGCTTACCCCATAGTCTTTGGCTGCATGAATCGGATGTAGAGATCCTGTAAGCTCACAGGCACATGGCAACATCTCCAGTTCATCATCATCGTCACCATCTTGTAAAGATGCTGAGGAACTGCTTTAACAGTGTGGATCGTCTCCTCTCTGAGGCAGACTTCATGTTCAACTACTTCCCACTCCTGCAGAAAGGTTCTGATTTCCAGTCTCTCCATGGCCTAAGCAAAGGGCTGCAGGGGCTGGCAAGATGGCTCAGTGGTTAACGATGGTTAAGAATGTTTCTAGCTCTCCCAGAGGACTGGACTTCAGATGCCAGTACTCACGATGAACTGCTCACTACTGCCTGTAATTCCAGCTGATTCTCTCTTCCAGCGCGCGTACGTACACACACACACACATACACACACACACCCCACCCCCCCACCCCCACACACACATCTTTTAAAAGGTGTGTGTGTGTGTGTGTGTGTGTACAGAGGGATCTCTTGGTTTCTGACTTCCTTTCTCTTCAGTATGTAGGTTCCCGGGTGTTTCTCAAACTTCCAATGTGAACAGCTACTTTGACATACGGCTAGATGCAGCAGAGACTGGTGGGGTGCTGGAAGAGTTTCTCTGGCGTTTTAAAATATCTATTAGTGTGTTGAAAAGGATTTTCCAAGAAATAGTGATACAGAGATGTTGCAGCAAGTGTAAGACCTGTCATTACCTGTATAGTAAACAGTCAACAGAGCTTACTGGAGAGAAACAGTCCAGATCAAAATGAGACAAGTCACAGAGGCTAGCTGTCTGCAGTATCTGCTTGCAGGAAGCAGGGATAGTGGATCGGGGTGCTGGAAACTGTGGCTTGACCAGAGAAGGTAAAGAAAGACAACCTTGGGTGCTGGAGAGATGGCTGGGGACCTGAGAGCAATTTCCCTTGCTGCAGAGGACCTGAGTTCCATTTCCAGCACCCACATGGTGGTTCACAATTACCTGTAACTCCATGGTCTCTCCAGTCTCCAGTGGCACTCACTCACAAGTACATACACACACGTAAAGTAAAATAGTGTGTGTGTGTGTGTGTGTGTGTGTGTGTGTGTGTGAGAGAGAGAGAGAGAGAGAGAGAGAGAGAGAGAGAGAGAGAGAGAGAGAGAGAGAACCAGACAGGAGGATCTGGAATGCAGAACACAATCAAACAAATAACAACAATACACAGAGAGAGAATAGGGAAGGAGAAGGAGAAGGGAGAAGAAGGATAAGAATAATCTGGAGTGGAGTTTTATGGTTCGTGCACACCTATAATTCCAGTATTTGGGAGTTTAGGGACAGTCTGGCCTACAGGAGATCCTGCCTCTAAATTGCAAATAAATAAATCTTTAAAATGTGAGCAGAATGGCGGTGTTGGCTAGCTGGAAGTTCTCTTCTGGCTTCCGGAGTAGCAGGAGCCGGACCTGTAAAAAGAGCAGAGGACACCCCAGCTGCCTGGTAGGAGGGTGACATCTTCGGAAGAACCCGGATCCGGCCCGGGGCGCGCCCCGGGTAAGGCTGGAGAGCTGGGGAACGGGCAGGGCGTCTCCCGGCCGCCCGGGGCCGGGCTCCTGGGGATCCGCGCCCCTCTCTGCCCAGCTCCTCCTCCGGGGCGTCCCCGGCTTCTGGCCAATGGGCGGCGGGCGGCGCGGAGCGGGAAGCAGAGCGCGGGGCCCTGCCCTCCCAGGCGCCGGGTCCCGCAGCGCCAGGTCCGCGCCCTGGAGTCGGCGCCAGGTTTCTGCGAGGTCCTCAGGAGCCCTGGAGGTGGCCAGTGTGCAGGTCTCGGGCGACAGAACACCCTGAAGATGCAGGATGGCAGCGCAACCTCCCGCCAGCCTCTCCTACCGCACGACGGGCTCCACCTGCCTGCACCCGCTCAGCCAGCTCCTTGGCATCCCGCTAGATCAGGTAACAGCGTCCCACCCGCTACCCAGACCCTCCGTCTGCGGACAGGATTGCTACCCAGTCTTCGCTCACAGCCTAATTTATGGCTTTGAACTCTACACGTGCGAGGGCTTTTTCTTCTTCTTTTTCTCTGAGTTGGTTGCTTTTTATGTGTGAAAACTATCCGTCCATCTAAGCTAGCAAGTTGGACTAAACTAAGTTTTGATCGAATTCTTTAGTGGCGTGATTCATGAATCCAGCATTTCCACACCAGTGTAGTTGAGTCTTTGTGAGTTTTAAATTTAGGCGATCCTACTTTAAGAATAAGTCTGATCAAGCTGGGTGTGGTGGATCACGCCTTTAATCCCAGTTCTTCAGAGCCTGGGGCAGGAAAATTGCTGCAAGTTCCAGTCTTCTCAGTCTAGGGTGCTGAGTGAGAAGCCTCAATCCCCAAACAAAACCAAACAAAAAGTAAAAAGCCTGACTAACCAGATGTGTAGATATATAGTATATTATATGGTGGTGACTTTTTTGTTTCGTTTGTTGAGACAGCATCTGGCTCTGTAACCCAGATTGCCTTGACACTCACTCTGAGGTTCAGGCTGGCATCGAAGTCTCTTATTTTGTCTAGACTGGGCTAGAACTTGTAGCAATCCTCTTGCCACAGTGTTGAGATGCTTCTCAGAGGGACTTTGTTACTCAGTTCTCATTCATCCCTGCTGTGCTAAGCTGATGTATAGGGCCTGTCCTGGGAGATGAGAGGCTGTGGGGAAGTCTTTGGAACTGCTCAGGAACTGCCTGTTACATTACAGGTAAAACTAGCAACAGTAACCTGGTAAGGAATCTTGCAAAAGACAGCTGGAAGTGCACTTCAGTGGTTAGAGTTTGGCCTGGGCGCTGGCCTCAGTACTGAGGGAAAAAAAATCTTCCTGAGGCATATGCAGTCTTGCTTTATTTCTTTCGGTGCCTCAGGCTATGTCCCTGCGTAGGATGCTTAATGGTCTAAATAGAATCAGGCAGGACAGGTTGGAGTAAGACTCTCTGCTCTCCTTACTAATCTGCCAAGTTTCCCCAGTTCAGTTTCTCTTCCTTTGCTGGGTATGGTGGTGCATGCTTGTATTTCCAGTACTAGGGAGACAGGCAGGAAGATTGCTTCAAGTTGGAGACCTGCCTAGGCCATGTGGAGAGTAACCAAGCCAGCCTGGGCTACATAGTAAAACTCTGGCTCAAAAAATGCAAAACAAAACAAAAATCTCCTGTCTTCTTAGAGCCGTTTCTGTCTTTTCTTCTGTCCATCTGTCTGTCTGTCCTTCCTTCCTTTTCATACTAGAGCTACCTGCATTCCTGCTGCCTCTTCTGTTTGCATTCCTTTGACAATGAGGAAGTTGGCCCTGGATGTTTGCATTGCTCACAGGGTTGCCCTCATCCTAACCCTAAGGTTCTGACTACTGCCTTCTCTTCAGTTGCAAACCTCGAGAATAAGGAACTTGGTAGAAGTATCAGATAGTAAGTCAATTACTCTTCACTTTGTAGTCAAGGTCAGGAGTCCAAGGGACCCCAGCAGGGGCAGGTACAAGAGTGAATTCTTCCCTTCAGAAACTAAATTTGTTGCCGAATTTCCATAGGATGAGTTCATTTTGCATTGACCTCTCTAATTACTAGTAGAACCTATAGTAATTGCATTTTCTTTTTCATAATAATCTATTTTACAATAATAGAAAATATTACAACAATCTACTTTACAGAGTGGGCTTTCCCACACCTACTCCCACCTCCTAGTACGGAAAGAAGTGTATTGGTGAAGGACTGGGGCAAGTTGACCGGGAGGCGCTGGTGTGTTATTAAGCTTCTAGCTGCATCCACGTCCGTTCTCAAGCTCCAGAGTTTTTGTAAAAGTTACCCTGGTTTTTAGAAGAGACAAATTACTTTACTCTGTGTGTGTGTGTGTGTGTGTGTGTCCATGTGTGGGTATGTGTACATGAGTGCACGTGCCCACCAAGATCAGAAGAGGGTCTTAGATCCCCTGAAGCTGGAGTTCCAAGCACTTGGGAGCTGTTGGCTGTGGGTGCTGGGAATTGAACTGGGTCCTCTGAAAGAGCTGTCTTTGCGTTTAACCTCTGAGCCATCTATCCAGCCCCCAAAGGAACCCTGGTTTTAACTTATGAAGAGAAGAGTACTGCAGACACGATGGATTTTAGTGCATTCCATAAATGAACTCGGATTATCATGAGGTGGATGGAAAATCATAAGGAACACTTGATGTCTCTGAGACCCGGGTCAGCCTGACCAGCTGGGTCAGCCTGAGCAACTTGGTAGAAGTGTTAATCATATGACACCCCAAATCACTTGCTTTCAGCCTGGGGAAAAATCCCAAGCCATAAATAGTATGATTTGGGGGCAAACTGTGGCAGTAGGTTTGTGTTTGAAGCCTTTTCCCAGTGTCTTAAGATCTCATGTTCCTAACTGGAACGGGGCCTATCCCAAAATGTGCTGCCTGCATGTGGGATATGTTCTACTAGCTGAGTTGCTTTGTCTGGCCTCAGTGGGAGAGGAAGTGCCTAGCCTCGCAGAGATTTGAAATGCCAGGGTTGGGGGATTCCCAAGGGGAAAGGGAGGGGGAGAGGAAGGATTGTGGAAGGGGGTGACCGGGAGGGGGGCAGTGAGTGGGATGTAAAGAGAATAAGTAAAACATTAAATTAAAAAAGAATTCATGATCCTGTTTGTAACTTCTAAGAAATTGCATTTCTGCGATTGCCCTCAGTCTCTGGGATCCCTGCATCAAGAACTTTGTTACTGGGGCTGGAGAGATAGCTGAGCAGTTGCCACTGCTTGCTGCTCTTCCAGAGAACCCGACTTTGGTTTCCTTCACCTATACCAGGCAGCTCACTAACTCCAGCTCCAGAGGATCCTATGCCCTCTTCTCCATGGTCACCCATGTGCATGAATTTGCATGCACACTTGTCATACAGATCCACGTACCTACATTTATAGATACTCGCACACACACACATTAATAAAAATAAATAAATCTTTAAAAAGTTTCTTATCTGCAACCCCCTGCGCTATGCTCTGTGTTCTGACTTGTGAGAGAAACTCTATTGCTGCTCACCAGTGTGCCTGTGTACGTATTCCTCTGGGTAATGTGGAGTAGGAATGCTCTGTGCAGTTATGTCTATGATGGAAGTCTCTAGCTTTTTCCCCTGGGGACTTGGCTAGCCTGACAAGATCCTGAGGCTGATAAATGTAAAACTCTTATTTGAGGAGAGACACTGCAATTCAAATGGAGCACAGGACCTGGGGATGTCTCAGGGTTTCCACAGTGTGTATGTGCTGGCTGAAAACTGTATTTATGGCCCAGAGATGGCTCAGTGGGTAAAGCACCCAAGGCTAGTCTGATGACTTGAGTTCACTCCCAGGCACTCATCCGATGAGAGGAGAAAACCGACTTCCACAAAATATCCTCTCATGCGCGCACACTTGTATTTAATATAAATGAAGACAATACGGAAACTGTGTTTTAGAATGAGCCTTTGTCTCTGTGGACATGGGATTATCTGGACACTGAGTCACTCACTCAGGAAATGATTCTGAGGTTAAAGTAGCCAGGGTTTAAGAGTTTAACATAGGCCTGTAAAGGAGGACTCACGAGGCTGGAGAGAGAACTCCGTGCTTGAGAGTGCTTGCTACTCTAGCCGAGGACCTGGCTTCAGGTCCAGCAGCTATGCAGTGGCTTGCAACCACCTTGTGACTCTAGTTACAGGGGAATCTGACCTTCTCTTCTGACCTCTGAGGGTACGGGCATACTTGTGCTATACGTACATACCTGCAGGCAAAACACTCATACACATGAAAATAATAATAATAATAATAATTATTATTATTGTTGTTATTTCGTTAGTGCACTCATAAAGACCAGCCTTGGAGACCTGGCACTAGGCTAATGGTGACACAGCAGAAAATTATTACACTGAGATCTATAACTTTATGTTCCCTGCAGCTTTCAGTCACCTGGTTGAAGTCCTTGGTTATGCTTGGAAAATCCAGCCCTTGGTTCTGTTCTTATCTAAGTCTTGGCCTACATTAAAATCTTGGCTCACATTCCACGCCATTGTTAAATCCATTAAATATTTATTTAATCCTGTTAGTACCAGGTACTTGGGTGTGGCGAAATAACATCAAGGCCCCTGTTCCAGAAGAGTATACACCAGTAGAGGAGAGGCCCACACGACTAAACGGCAATGTGGACTACGAACATTGTAGTTGGCACCTCAGGGGAGCAGGAAGGGAAGTGTCCAGGACACTTCTGACTCCTGTAAGATTTACTGTGTACAATCAAGGTATTGGGTGATAGTCACCTTATATTGTGACCTTGCTGGGTTTGTAGTCTTGATTTCAAAGTCTAGTTTTTTCATGGGTTTAGATTTTGCTCCTCCACCCAAGGATTTTAGATGTCCAACAAGTGTCTGTTGTTCAGAACAATAGATGCCAATGTTGTCAATTATTAAAGTCCCATGCAGAACACAGTATTTTGACTTTGTGATTTTTTTTTTTTGGTCTTGGAGACTAAACCCAGGACGTGGAAAACAGTAGGGCACAGTCTCCACCAGAGAGATGTTCCCAGCCCAGGATCTTGTGTTTAAAGAGGACGGAGGTTGGTTGGCCTTTTGGAAGAAGGTGCCTCGCTCTAACACAGCTATTATCTGCAGCCTCCAAACTGTGACCCGGGTTTCCTCCAGCACACCTCGGCTCAGGATGGCTGTGAACAGGAGGACACAGGGCTTCCCACCCCCAGCTCCCCTCTCTTCCGTCCTTCTTACTTCTCTTTTTCATGATTTTTCTTTGGCTTCAGTCATGTTTTGCAAAGTCAGATCTCTTCCCAGTTAATATTCCTGTCACCGGTGGATGTCAAAAATGACAGGGTTACAGGAGGAAATTAGTCTAGGTGGGCCACAGACCACACCCCTCAAGTTTCTGTCGTGTTCTGAGGGTTTCCAGAGTCATGGGAGGCGGTGATTCAAACCTGAGTAAAATGACGCTAACCTTAAAAGCTCATTTTGGGGATGTGGGGATGCACTTCCTGGGTGCTACCTGGACCAATAGAGTCCTCCTCAGGCCTGTTAGCAGTGACACATCTAAGCCAGGCGTGGCAGCTCACATCTGTAATTTCACCAGTTAGAGGCTAAGGCAGGAGGATTTTTGAGACTCCCAAGTTCATCTGGTCTATATAGGGAAGCCGAGGGAAGACACCGAAGGGTTTAAAGTATGAAGAGACTGTCATATTATCAGTGATACAGGAGAAGATGCTGAAGGAGGCAAGGACGCAGGGTGGAGCAAGGGCTTTGAGGATGGGCGAAGGTTTGGAGAGATCATTAAGGGGCTGCATTCGTTACTATTCTCATCTCTGTGAGACTAAATACCTGAAAAGAAGCAACTTGTGTGAGGAAGGACGTGTTCTGGCCCGTGATGTGAAGGTATAGTCCGTCCTGGTGGGAAGGGGAGGTGATGGGGAAGACTCAAGGGAAATATGAGGTCCAGTCTATGAAGGCAGGGAAGGCAGATGGTGGGAGAGACTTAGAAGCATTAGGTATGGAGCCCATCATGGTGGGAAGGCAGGTGATGGAAGAGGCTGTGCAGAAGCCTTGGGTGCAGTCAATCAAGGCAGGGAAGGCAGATAGATGTGGGAGAGACTCTGTGGAAGCAGGAGCTTGGGGTACTTGCTTCTTCACATCCACAGGGATGGGGAAAACAGAGAACAAGAAGTGATGTCGGACTGTCAACTTCAGGGTCTGCTACTCAGCATCCCATTTTCTTTAGAGACACTTCAACTCCCAGAGGTTTCAAGCCAGTGCCACCTTCTGGGAACCAAGCATTCAGTTGGAGGAGCCAAATCACAACGGGGGGGGGGGGGATTAGAGAAAGAGGTCAATTTAATGAACTTGCTGGAAATTAAAATTTTAGTTGTTTACTATGCCCCCCACGTGTGTGTGTGTGTGTGTGTGTGTGTGTGTGTGTGTGTGTGTGTGTGTGCTCAGAGGCATAAACATGTCTGTGGAAGCCACAACACACCTCCAGTGTTATTCTCAGGGTCACCGTGCATCTCTTTTGAGACTGGGGCTTTCACTGGCCTATAGAGCTCACCAACTAAGCTAGGTCAGCTGACCAGCCCAGCCTATCCTCCTGCCTCTGCATCACCAAGACTGCACTCAGCATTTCTATGTGTGCCATCACTTCAAGAATTTCTACATGGGTGTTAGGAATCAAATTCAGGTCCTTATGCTTGTAAAGGACGCGTTTTACTGACCGAGCCATTTCCTCCGGCCTTCCGACTTTTAGAGCAGGAATCACACATTCCTGTCTCTTTCTTTTGTTTATTTATTTATTATTTATTTTTTTATTATTATTATTATTTTATTTTTGATACTTTATTTACATTTCCAATGTTTCCCCTTTTCTGGGTCTCCTCTTTGGAAGCCCCCTATCCCCTCCCCATCCCTACCTCTATGAGGGAATTCCACCTCCCACCCCCCACCCCCCACCCCCGCCCACCCATACCCCTATTCCCACCTTGACATTCCCCTTTACTGGGGCCTCTAACACCCTCAGGCCCAAGGGCCTCTCCTCTCTCCCTGATGGCCATCGAGGTCGTCCTCTGCCTCATATGTGGTCCGAACCATGGGTCCATAGATGTGTATTCTTTGGTTGGTGGTCCAAACTTCAGGATGACCGGTGTGTGTGTGTGTGTGTGTGTGTGTGTGTGTGTGTGTGTGTGTGTGTGTGTGTGTGTGTGTGTGTCAGGCCCATTGGCGCTGTTGCTCCCTCCATGGGGCTGCGAACTCCCTCAACTCCTTCCTGTCTCTTTCAACAGCTCCTCCCAGGAGCAATGTGGGACAGATGGGGCTTTCAGAGAAGCCTATTGAGAAGTTAAGCAGGGGTGTTGAAAGCCGCTGACAAGTAGGAAAACGTGGTAACAGTGAAGATGACAGGGAGAGAGAGCAATGAGGAACTTGAAGGATTAGGTGCAGGGCAAGCTCTGAGCAGGGTGGGGTGTGTACGTGGGAGTCAGGGTAAAAATCAGATCTGCTACACAAGCCAGAGGTACTCGGGCGCTTCATGGTTGAAGTTGCTCATGCGTATTTGGGGCTTTGAGATGGAGAAGATCCTGAGGTATGTAAGATCTCAGGACTGTGGAAGGTTTTTGGCAGCAGGAAGAAAGATCAGAGGAAGATATAACCAACTGTGCCAGCCTTCCTGCGTGCATTATCTCAGGGAATGCTAGCAGTGGGAGGAGTCTGCAAGGAGGAGGGACTTTGCCGAATGCTGAAGGAAAAGGATCCCAGGCAGCCGTGGGGGTTTGGAAAAGCACTGACCTGGTTCTCTAGACGTAGACTTTTCAGGTTTAAACTGGGAGCAGAGTGAGGTTAGCCGTGGGAGGGAGGAGGGAGGCGGGAGGATGAGTCACGGAGGAGGAGGTCAGGAGCTGTGCACTGGTGAAAGTTGAGAACTGGAGCTCCCGTTCTCGGCCTGAGGCAATGGCTTGGATCTAGGGAGGTGCAGGTGTCTCCCTGAAACCCCAGAATCTAGCGAGTTCAGTGACCTGCCTCTGAGGTTGCAGTCTTTCTTAGAGCAGTATATGACGGTGGTGGAAAAGTCCTTTGTGCTTCCGAAGAGATGACGTGGGGAGGCGGCTTTGGGGAGCAACTAGAGAACATCCCGTGGGCGTGTTATGGCCACACAGGTCTAAGCTCTCTGTTCCATGCGGGTGGAGAGGCCAAGACTGGTGGGGTGGGGATACCCCTCATTCGAGCCTTCTCCTTTTAGACAAGGACCCTGTCTGTACACGTGGAGCAGGAGGATGAACAGTCTCCATCCTAGGGTCTCCAGGATGCCCCTTGTGCAGAATATTGGTTTATGCCACAGTGTAGCGGCCTGAAGATAGGACTGATAGGCTGTCTGTGTGACCGGATACTCCCTAGCATTTTAAGCAGTGACCCTGGGACTTTAACTTACCTGTTGTGAACAACAGATGGTCTTTACATCTTGGCTTCAGCTTACCTATCTGGCTTAAGGACACTTCTCAACTCCACATATTGAAGGTTTATGCCATTGACATCTAGCCAACTGCTCTGGACACACGTACTCAATCAACTGATACACAAAACTAAATAACCAAAAGTCAAGGGTTGGTAAAAGTGTTTGCTGTGCACTCAGGACCTGAGATGAGATAGAACTCATGACCTCTTGGAAAAAGCCAGTACACTTGTAATGAGAGAGGCAGATCTCCGGGCTCACTGGCTAGCCAGCCTATCACCCTCGGCAAGTCTGGGGGCCTAGCAAGAGACTCATTTTTCAATAACCCAAACAGCTCCTAAGGGATAATACCCAGAGTTGGTTCTTGGCCTCCTCATATACACCTGAACGTGTACACATGAGTATGACACTTGGAAACACATGTATGAGCATGTATGCACGCGCGCGCGCGCACACACACACACACACACACACACACACACACACACACACACACACACTCTCTCACTCAGAGGTATTTCTCGTATTTCAAACCAAGCCCAGGATTTGTAGGGCTTATCTGTAGTTCTTCAGGAGGAAAGGAGTGGTGCAGGGTTCGAACCCAGCACTGTGTCAGAAGGCTCTGTGTCCCCACCACTGTGTCCCAGCCACACTGAGCCATCTTCTCACCACAGCGGATGGTTGATAGCCTGTCCTTTCAGTGTCTTCTGCCTCTGTGCACATACTTCCCCCTGACATGCTATTCCTAGTCTGTGCCTTCCTGTCTGCTACGTCCCGTCCCCCTGTCCTCCTGTCCCCCACGACTTGGAAGAGCGCTTGGTTTTTCCCATGATACTTTTTGTGACCGTCGTGATTATTATATTTTAAAATTTGTACAGATACCTGAGGACTGCTCAGCTGGGCACAGCATCTTAGAATTTGAAAACAGTCACCTGACTAGAAAGAGGAATAAAAGAGAGGATTTCATCCTGTATAAAAGGCTGCATTCATGTCTAAGGTACATTTGGTTTTCCAAAAAGAAAATTATGCCAGATATGGTGTCACATGCCTTTAATCTCAGCATGAGGCAGAGGCAGTGGCAGAAGGCAGAGAGAGAGAGAAGGCAGAGAGAGAGGCAGAGAGACAGAGACACAGAGAGAGAGAGAGGCAGAGAGGCAGACACACACACACACACATACACACACACACACACACACACACACACACACACACACACACACACACACACACAGGCAGAGAGGCAGAGGGGGTGGGGACAGAGAGGCAGAAAGGCAGAGAGGTAGAGGATCTCTGAGTTTGAGGCCAACCTGGTTTACAAAGTGAGTTCCAGGACAGCCAGGGCTATATAGAGAGACATTCCCCTCAAGTGTCAAAAAACAAACAAACGAATGAATGAATGAACAAAAATCCAAAACCAAAATAACAAAACCAAAAATTATCATCTTGCCCCTGGTCTACATTTTATTGGCATTCACAATAAATGATTTTTTGTTGTAGTTTATATAATACAATAGCAATAAACACTAAGCATCGTTTCCCTCGAAAATTCCAACTTATAAAATAAAGTCAGGTTTTTTTTTTTCTTTTCTGTGCTCGGGATTGAACCCATGGCTGAGCCTCACCTCTAACCCCCCACTCTCAGTTCTTCAGTCATCGCCTTTCTTATTATTGGGCCACTTCTCTCATGTCTTAGGCATGCATTTGTAATTCAGTGTTTTCTGCCCTGCCCAACATTGACAGGCTTACTTACTGTCTTAGTCAGGGTTTCTATTCCTGCACAAACATCATGACCAAGAAGCAAGTTGGGGAGGAAAGGGTTTATTTAGCTTACACTTCCACGTTGCTTTCATCACCAAAGGAAGTCAGGACTAGAACTCAAGCAGGTCAGGAAGCAGGAGCTGATGCAGAGGCCATGGAGGGATGTTCTTTACTGGCTTGCTTCCCCTGGCTTGCTCAGCCTGCTTTCTTATAGAACCCAAGACTACCAGCCCACAGATGGTACCACTCACAAGGGGCCCTCCCCCTTTGATCACTAATTGAGAAAATGCCTTACCTCTGGATCTCATGGAGGCATTTTCTCAACTGAAACTCAACTTCAGCTTGTGTCAAGTTGACACACAAAACCAGCTAGTACACTTACAAAGTTATGCATTGAATACCCTAAGTGCTCAGTGGCCAAGTACACCTCGGCCTAGTGTGAGGTGCAGAGATTAACGTGATCTGTGCCCTCCAGGAAGACCTGTAGTTGCTTGTTAAAGTGCTCTCTTGATGTGTCAAGAGTATTTAGTAAGTGTACACTCCACGTCCTAGGCCTTGAGGCCCGCCCAGGACTAGGAGGAATGCTCTAGGAGAAGGCGAGAGAAAAGAAGAATTTGTGGGGGAGATCTGGACTCAGTGTGATAAGTAGAATATTCCAGAAAGAAGCTGTTTCAGCACAGGCCTGGAGACTTCAGAAAGAGTCACATTCTTTGTGGTTTGCAGTTGCCACCACAGAGCAGAATGTCAGCAAACTGAGTTTAAAAACCTGATTGTCTTTTATTAGTAGTTTAGGAATCTGAGTTGTACAGAGGAGGTGGCTTTATAGGCAGAAAAACCAAGGGAAGCAGCAACAAAAAAACAAAACCAGGCCCGCCATGTCAGAGGTACTTTTCAGGGTCAGTGAAATGGAACAGCAGGTAAAGGTGCTTGCCACCAAGCCTGGCTGTGTAAACACACACACACACACACACACACACACACACACACACACACACACACACACCACACACACCACACACACACACCACACACACCACACACACAATGCACACACACACTCTACACTCACACACAGACATACATACACACATACATAGACAGAGACACACACATACATACACTACATAAATTTAAAAAAAAAAAACAAATAGTAAACTCAAAATTACTTTACATACAAGTTTTTTAAAAAGGCAGGGCTTTCTTGCCAAATAACTTAGATTTCCTGGGTTGGGAGGTCTATTTTTTGTTTTTTGTTTTTCTTGAAGAGGTCTCTTATAGCACAGGGTATTTGCTAGGAATTAAACCCAGGGCTTCATGCATACTAGTCAAGTATTTCAATAACTGAGCTATGTTTCAACCCTTGGAGACCTATATGAGCATTGCTTGCTGCAAGCCCTCCTTAAACAAACAAACAAACAAACAAACAAACAAACAGCCACTGGTCCATCTTGATGTTGGTATTTGTGTGTGTGGCTCCTTACATCTTGTCTGGTTTATAAGATGCAGGAGCTAATTCTCAACAAAGGCCTCAGTAAATATTTTAAGTAACATCAGCGAGAACGAGTGTGAGGCACCTTTGTATGCTTACAACAAAGTAGGACCTAAATCTATGTTTGTTGAATAGTGATGGAATTTTATTTACATTCTTGGTCTGGAGTGAATGACTAAGTTGGGATAAGTTTGGGAAGCAGGTTGTGGTTTTTATTTGCTAAGGGCATTAGGCCTGCGTACTTAGAGCCTGAAGTTCATTCTAATTAGATCTATCTCTGGTTTCTGGCCCCGTTGTCCCAGTGGTCCCTGTTGGACCAGTGGCTGGTTGTAATGCTTTTCTTTCTGTCTAAGGTCAAATCATACTTAAAAAAAATCTTCCAAATATTCTATGACATGGTTCTCGATCGAACACTATAAGAAAAATTGCAGGGAATAATTATACTTGAAGAGATACAATCTAGAAATAGCTCTGGTGACAGCGACTGAACACACTCAGTGTGTGTCATTCAGAAAAGTGATTATGGATTTTGGAAATCTCCTGTTTATACAAGTTAGGCCTCTGAGTAGATAAGATATAGAAAAAAACTTTCGTCAGTTTAATGAGAGACAGTTTCTAGAAATTTTGCCAGGAGCACAAGACTAGTCTTCAAGTAAAAATGTGTTTCATTACAAGGCTGCCATCCCCCGGGCTGAACATTGACTACCCACAGACGACTGGACTCATTAATCCATTTCTAATGTGCTTTTTAGTTCTCTTTTTAAAAAAAAAAAAAGTTTGGTGAATCATTGACCAACTTCCCTGTAATACCTGAGCTTGAGCTCTGTTTGCTAATGCTACTTAAGTTTTCAGTGGTTAATCTTCTTTTATGTGTTTGTGATCCTGTCTAACTTAAGAATGGATTTGAAGTCCACGGTAGGGTTAACACAGCTTAAAATACTGAATTCAGATGTCTGGACTGAGCTGCTGAGGACCCCCCATGACTGTCACTACCATCTCCCATCTTTAAAACACCTCAGGTTCTAGTCCAGGCTGGAAAAAGCAAGGGACAAAGGACGAGACGTGCCTGCTTCTCTCGGATCAGACTCTCATTTCACACCAGGGGCTGAGGTTAAAAATGCTCTCAGGCTGGTCTTTCTTTTTCCTTCTCTGCTTGGTCCTTCCTGATCATTTTGCAGTTCCAACCTGTGATAGATGACTCAGAAGTATGAGTCAGCTGAGGGGCTCAGAGAGGGACTGCAAAGAGGCACTCGCCCCATCCAAAGGTCATTTGTCCCCAGTCAAAACTCCTTTGTTCCTAAGACTTTTTTAATTGAAAAATATTAGTTTATTTAAAATATTAGTTTTATTCTTTTTCCTATTTACTGAAGCCAATGAGAATCCACTACGTATCTTTCTCGTATATTAAATGCTTTATCACTAGTTTTGTTGTTGCAGATGAGTTTTGAAAGTTCACCTTTCAGTTAGGCATGGTTATTCTTGAGTATTATCCCAGCACTCTAGAGGCTGAGGTTGCAGGATCGCTAAGAGTTTGATGCCAGCCTGAGTAACATAGTTGAGTTCCAGGCCAGCCTTGGTATAGAGACAGCATCTCAAAAAAAAAAAAAAAAAAAAAAAAAGCAATTAAACAAAATCTTAGCTTTTACACTGATAGCATATACTCTTGGTATACATGGGCAGACAGAGAAGGATGGATAATGAAGGCCAGTCTTTCTACTGGCCCATTTCCTAGACAGTTCTTCCTCCTGTATCTCCTTCCAGAGGTAGTCTGTGTCTACTTGTGCCCAGGATCGTTTCTTTTGTCTGCTTTCTGCACACATGACTGTGCACAGGTGATGGCCTAACGATCTTCAGCTTGCTTTTCCTCTCTACTTCCACTTGTGCTCCTCCATTCTTACCCTATTTCGTAGAAACTGATTACTGTCAGCATGAGGCTCTTTGAAGACACCTGACCTCCTTTCTGCCCTTTTTGTTCCATTTCTAGTCTTTCAGGAACAGCCGTGACCTTTTGTACATATTGACCCGCTCTTGTTTGGGAGATAAGAGGGCTGGGGCAGGGTCTCTGATCACCTGACCCAGGATTATGGAGAGTCCCTGATCGTCCCTTCACGCGGAAGCTATGACAGGAGAGACTGTTTTCACTGTGTCCTCAGAGTTCAAGCACTCCTGTGTGTCAGACTGAAAACCTGCTCTGCCTGCAGCTAGCCTACTGAGCATGGTACTTGCTTGGAATTCTTGATCATCCACTGGAAATGATACTCTTTACAATTATTTGATGACGTGCGTCATTCTCATGGGCACTGTAGTACCAGGTGGATTCTTGGAGTAGACAGAGAAGAATATGTTTCGAAAAAAATCCATTGAATATATTGTTGTCAGATAGAGGACACATCTGATATTAAAATGATAAGAACACATGCTACACTTGATTTTAGCAAAAAGATGAAAGCTGTGGAAACTAGGCTTTCTTGGACCCACTTAGCTGTGTGATGCCAGAACCTTTGATAGTATCAAGGGTGGGCTGGCTTTAGGTTATAAAGGAGGGCCTTTTAGAGTCAGGACCACAAACTAAGAACCTTCATTTTCACTCCTACTTGTCAGTGGTCTTGGCTTAAAGGTTGTAGCAGTATATTTGATGGTTTTTTTATTTTTCCAAACGAAAAGGGTTCATTTTGGTGTGTGTTGGCTAGAATGGATTGAGCTTTGTGATTTTAGAATCTCCTCCCTGTTAGAGTAAAGGCAGAATGTCTTGGGAACTTGCATTCTACTCTGGGAGGAGTTCATGCAAAGAGAACAGCTGTTCACTCTTTGTCTGTCAAGGATGAAATTTTTAGCCTCTCTCTCCATTCGTAAGGAACACTGGCCTGGTCTCCCAACAGTAGCTGCCAATTTACCTATAGATTATTTAACAAGAGGGAAGCAAACTGATGTGGGTAGATTGTGTAGGGAAAGCAAAATTAATTTTTTTCTTAATTTTTTTTACTGTGTGGGTCATGGGGTGGTGAACTTTGCAAAGGTCCCAGAAGCCAACCTTACCTGCTCTTCCTTTCAGCCTTGTAAACATTTGCACAGTCTACTTTCTTTTGACAGAGTCTCATGGATCCCAAGCTGGCCTCCAACTCCGTATATGTGGTGAAGAGAGCCTTGAACTTCTGATCTTCCCGTCTCTACCTCTCCAGTTCTGAGATTACAGGCATGCAACACCATGCTTCCTTTATGCGACACTGAAGCTCAAAATCAGAGCTTTGTGTGTGGTAGGCAAGCACTCTGCCAACCAAGCATGCTATGCTGCTAGTCCGTATTCTCAGTTTTATGGTTAATTTTCTACTTTACAAAACTTAATTTGCTGTATTTGTCATCTTTCCAGTTAAGCATTTAGAGTGTCTTAAGAGATGGCTCTGTTTGACTTTTGTTGTCGTAGTTTATAGATTAATGAGGTTGTAAATGAAAAACAGTCATTTTATCAAGGTGGGGCCCTGACTCATGAAGGTGAATAACGAATTATGACTGTGTGCCTTAGTTTGTTGAAATTATAGAGATAATTTGAAGGGAAGCAGTGGGTGATAAAGCAATTTAGACGTGAACTACTCATGGCTTTCTCAGAGCTGTAAAGCCACATTCTGTGTATATGGCGACCTTCAGACACCTTTAGAGTATTGTGTGTCTAGGTTTGGTTCCAGATGGTAGTTTCTAGAAGAGTGGGGGGTGTTAGAAAAGAGAAAGGGAAATGGCTCTAAGAAAATGATGCTGGCCAAAGACTGAAGGGAGGGAACCGAAGTAAGGAGATGACTAAGTAGGGCGCAAAGCTGTGTGATCAGGAGGGCCTCAGGAAGGTCGGCTCAGGAAGACCTCAGCATGCCACTTAGGGATCTGCGTAGGGTGGGCTACCATCCGCAGGCTGTGCTAGCGGCGGGCTAGGGTGTGGTATCAGTGGGGTAGGATGGGATGTCACTAGTGGAGCAGGTGGAATATCAGTGAGACTCATTTCCTGAAGAGGACCTTGGACATGGAGGGCAGCGTCTTTGTTCCACTAACTTCTAAGGAGCTCTGTACAGTTCCTGAGAAAATTCTAACATCATTACTCTATGAAAACTAAAACCACCAGCATTATGATGTAGCTATTAGATAACTCCAGAGTTTTTGATTTTTACTAATTTCTCTATTGTCCTCTCTGTGCTAGCATTTCATACCTCATGATCCAGCTATGTTATATTTTTTAATGCACTTATAAGGTTGCCCAACGATTGTCCCAATCTAATTCTTAACCAGTTCATTCCATCTGAACAGAAGCCCTGTCTGATGAGCAGGTTCCTCACCCTGGTACATCCTGCCTCTGCCTTTCCTCTCCCACTACCCCAGAGAACTCTTTTTCATGCCCACATAACTGTCTGCCATGGACACTGCCTCTGAATGGACTTCTGCTGTGTATGATTCTTTGTGACTGGCACATCACAGCCAGGGTCTTTGGTGACTTTTGGCTGGCTCATTATGCTCTGTTTGAGTTCTTCTGTGGGAATGTTTGAGACAGGGGCTTGCGGGGCAATCTTTTCACATAATTTGGCTTTACTTTTGCCAGATACTCAGGGAATTTCTTAGAACTGGCTCATTTAAGCAGCATTTCCTACATGTGATGTGAACTGTCATTCTCAGCGGGGTCTTCATTGTTGTCTTGGCCCTGAATCAAGGCCTGTTGTGCAACCTGTGGGAGCTAGTCTTCTTCTTCCACCATGTAGGTGCTAGAGCTTGAAATCAGGCCATCGAATTGGTGGCAAGTGTCTTTACCCACTGAGCCACCTCACTGGCCCTAAGAATTCTATTTTATTAGATCACGTGTACATGGAAATGACCAGTCTGTCACTATACACCCATGCTTAGCTTAATATAAATACAGAAAGTTACGAAGAAAAATATAGATATGTGAAGATTCAAAGGTTAGTGCACACAGTTCTAGTTCTTTAGTTGTCAGCTGAGCAGTCTATAAGAAGAAACCTCCATCAGCAGCTAGTGTCCTAAGCTTACATCATCTTTCAACTACCCTTCTTTACCATGAGGAACTGGGGTCCTTGGAGAATTGCTTGTAGTGCTCAACTGTGAAATCTATAATATGAACCTGGATTTTTTTCTTTTTTCCTTTTGGTAGTTCCAGAAAGTATAGAAGAACCCCCAAATCAAAACCAAATAAATAAATAAATAAAGTTCATACACGACAGTCATAAGTCAGATAGTCTCAGGAGCTGGTTGAAAATGGGGAATCCTGGAGCAGAGTGAGCAACTAATAAAGAAGGAAACCTAAGACCAGAGGAGGATATATTAAGAAGATTACAACATCGCCTGCTTAGAGAAGATAGGCATTCCGCAATATAACTTACAGTGTAAAGTAAACGTTCTGTAAGTTCACACCAGGAAGGGAGGCTGCCTAGATAAATAAGTGGAGGGAAGCTGAGGAGTAAGGTCCCTCAGAAGAGACTTAGAGGTATAGAATACAATGTATTTTACACAGGACATCTAGAACCTTCTATAGAATACTAGTTAATTTATACTCTCCCCCATTACCACTCTGAATAGTATAGTGTGGGAACAGACTGGGGCAAATAACCTTAGGCGCCACCTCAGCCAGTGCTCGTACTGGGAGAGATGGCTGTGCCCACAGCAGGTCACCCTGAAAATGCACAAGTGGCATTTACTGCTCTGACCGTCCCGGCAGAAACCCATAACCCCAAAAACTCATGTGACTACGAGCAAAGTATCAGACAGATACTAAGTTTGAGTTTCTGGTGTCATTTTATTTTATTTTTTTGAGAAAGAGTCTCATGTTACTGTGAGTGACCTCAGACTCCTATGCAGCTGGGGCTGTTAGCGCCTGATCCTCCTGTCTCAGCTGCTGAGTGCTGGGATTACAGGGGTGCAGAATCACACTCGAACGGGTTGAGAGTTTCTACAAAGATTTTCCAAAGCTTTCTGGGGCAAACAACAATGTATTGTCTATTTCAAGGTGGGAGGAGATTTTTGATGTGCATGGTTGACATGATGTAAAGTGTGAGGGGACAGATATGCTAATTACTCAAATTTAGTTGTTTATGTATAGTGTGCCTATGGAAACATCCCGCTGTGTCCTAAGCATATGTATACTTACTGTCTGTAAGTTCAGACTAAAACCTAAGAGCACTGTTGAACCAGAGTTAATTCCTTGGTTTTGAAAATAGTCAGGTAAGGTGTTCGTTTTAGGGGGGCTGGATAAAGCACACGTGGAAATTGAATGTTTGACTAGTTCTTTGCAAAGAGTGTTTCAGAATGAAAAAGTTAAGCAAGCTTTACCTTGAGAAAGGGACAGAGACCATGGAATATTCCAGCACTGTACAGTGTGCACCTCCAGCTCTGGACTTTCAAGATCTGAGCAAAGTGAGCCTGTGGTGTGTAGTGTGCTTGTGCTAAACTTAACACTGGGGTTGTGTGCCGTGAACACGCAATAAACTTAGCACATGGGGCAGTGTGCCCTGTACATGCAATAAACTTAGCACCCAGGGCCATGTGTAATATATGTGTAATAACACACCAGGCAGTGTGTAGTGTATTAATAACCTACAGGGTGGTGTGTAGTGTGTATGTAATAAACTTAACACACAAGTGAAGAAAACTGTCACCATCATCAAAATCAAGGAAACTCGGAGGTACTGTCACAGCAGAGGAGGCTAAAATGACACGTAACTGTAATGTGGAGTTCTGGAATCCTGAAGCAGAGGAGAATCATCAGGAAAATCAGGAATCTGAACAAAGCATGACTCTTAGTTACTAATGCAGAAGGCTCATGTGGTAACAACTTAAGGAGAATAATTGACTTTCTCTCCTTTTTGTTCTTATAAAGACATTTGATGTTCTGTTTTCTTAAAACCCTTTCCCTCTCTCTCCATCGTCTATCATCTACCTACTTACCATCTATCTGCCTACATCCCTGCCTACCTACTATCTACCAATCTATCTTTCTATCAACTATCTAGAATCTCTTATGTTTATTATTTAATAATCTATCAGTCTTCCCTCTACCTCCCTAAGTATCTACTTGTTTTTGGTTTTATTTTCAATTGTAGAATGAAGCAACCTCTCATTCCATAAAAGTGAATAAGGATTCCTATGATCTGGGAAAAGGATCTTGAGTTGTTGGGCAGAGCTCTTGAACCATGCAGAAACAAAACCAAATCCATGGATGGTCACTTTAGCCCCTTCTTCTGTGAGGCAGGGCCCATGAGAGGGTGTTTGTCTGCTTACCATTGCTTTGTCAAATTATCTGAGACTTTCAACCTCTAGAACAGAAAGGTTTGTTATTGATCTTGCCTTCAGAGGATTCAAGTTCCCTGGATTGCTTTGGGGGTGTGGTGTAATAGTACACCTCACCGGGCGTATGGCAGAGGAGTGTCTGCCTCATGGTGGCCGGAAGCAAAGAGAAACAGGAAGGGTCCTAGGTCTCTATATCCCCTTCAGGGGTATACCTCCGATGATCTAACTTCCCTATACTAGGCCCCACCTCTTAAGATTCAACCATCTTCCCATAAAGCTGTAGGCTATGGACCAGGTCTTAACACATTTAAGATGGAAACTGTAGAAGATAAAATATTAGGGAAATAGATAATTGATTAGCATCAGGTGTGTGTGTGTGTGTGTGTGTGTGTGTGTGTGTAAGGATTATGGCAGAGAGAATTTCATTATGGTGCATCTTGAAACTGATGTGGGGTCGGGAGGAGGAGCTCAGTGTCAGAGACCTTGCAAGGGTGACTTGGTTTTCAGCCTGTTCTATTTGGATCAATGCAGGAGTCTAATCTAGAACAATGATCCCCGTTAACTTTCATCTAATTGTAACTACGGGTCAGGACAGTTCGTTGGCTGTAGTAAGCACAGTCAGCCAGTGGGCGATGTTGATGGGGTGAGTGTGGGTACATTTTCTGCTATTCTGAGACTTTTGCACGAAGCCATGCTAATGCCTTTTAACTGTAACCTGGGATTATCAGTTTTGTTCTACTGATGAGCTCATATCTACTCTATTGGTAGAAGTGGAATCGGGACCAGTATTTTGGTGGGGCCTTCCCTTTTTCCTTTCCTCTCCTTTCTCCTTTTCCTCCCTCCCCTCTCCACCTCCCCCCCTCCTTCTTTATTTCCTTTCTTCTCCCATCCACCTCTGGTTTCTCTTCCCCTTCTCCCTTTTGTAATTTTCCTTGTGCTGGGGCACACACCGGGCAGTGCTCTTCAACTGAGCTGTATCCCCAGCCTCCGCAGGATTTTCTGATTAAAAGATTGGAGCATTAATTTGCAATTGTATCAGTATATAATTGTGCTTAATTTTACGTTCATCTTACAGCTGGCTTTATTAAAATCTTTGCTTATATATTAAGTCATTTCTGTGACGAAGAAAGAACTTTAGCTCATCTTAAATCTTCAGGCTTCTGATTGGGTAATCTTTGAGACTGAACAATTCTTAACTTCTCTTTCTGTAACACCCAACTACAGAGACCTGCCCACACAACCCTTCATGCGTTTAGCACAGCTCACAAGTCTCTCCTTGGGTTTTGACCTTGGTAATGATCATAGAAAGTGACCGCTGTCCGATCTCCATTCAGTCTCCTCATTACAGGACCTTTTAAGTACCTGTTGTTCCAACAACTGGAGGTCCATGCTGTAATCTACTTGTAAGGAATGCAGGTATCTGCCTTGAGATAATTACAGCCCTCTTGAGCACCATTAGGCCAGTCAGATGATTTTGGCAAGTGTTCCAACCCTTGTAGGACAAAGTTGCTAAGATAGCCAAGAGTTTCAGCACAGCCATTGACACTCTGACAGTCTCTTAACTGACACTGACGTGTTGCTAGTGTTTGAGAGACTAGCATATGAGAGGTTGAAAGGTCAGAACATTCTGATTGGCTTGAGCTCCCTTCTGTATAGACTTGCATCTGAACCCCTTACTCCTGCTCTGGGGTAGAGGGATCCACCTCTCTGTAAGTCTCTAACAAATGCTACTTGTGTAATCCTGGATTTGAATGCTGCTTTTGATTGCCGCCTTCTTTGGTTTCCGAGGACCCTCTGCGAGTCCCATGTGAGTGCAGGTGCCTGTGGAGACCAGAGGCTTCAGATTCCTTTTGAGCTGGAGTTATGGGTAGCTGTGAGCTGCTGATGTGTACACAGGAACCAAACTCAGGTCCTCTCTAAGGGCGGTATGCTCTACACTGCCGAGCCTTTTCTCCAGCTCTGGGATGTTAGGCTTCTGACAGAGGTTGTCATACATGGGGACTCAGTTTTTCTATTGCAAGGGGTTTGGCGCGGCAAGCTGAAGGAATGAAAACAGACAAAACTTCAGAGCCAGGCTGTGGGATGGACTTTTGGGTTTCCTGTTGAGATCTGTCTGTGACCTCACCTTGCTCAGTGATGGCAGTTATAACAAGAATTGGTTTATGGAGATTTCCTCCTAGGCTTAGAGCCGATATTTATTAGTGCCACCCAGTTAGACTTTTGGAGCCTTATCTCTGTAACGTGAGCACAAGATAAGTGCATTATGGGCCAACTGTGAATTCAGAAGGTGTGGGCCTACTCTTGGGAAATCTTTAGTTTAGTAAAGGGTTGGTTAGCACATATTATCTGCTCCATAGTTTTGAAACTCAGAGAAAAAGTCTTCCTTGTTAAAACACATAGGCAAAGAGTTATCTCTCAAGAATTAGCTTAAGGTTATTTTGGTGCTTCTGGGGTCAGAACTCAGGGCTTTGTGCTGGGTAAATACTCTGCCACTGAGCTACACCTGCGACCCTAGGTGCTTACTTCTCAGTGGTCTAAGATGGACAGCTCTACCAT
Organism: Uromys caudimaculatus; assembly: GCA_028551405.1. Lineage (NCBI taxonomy): Eukaryota > Metazoa > Chordata > Mammalia > Rodentia > Muridae > Uromys > Uromys caudimaculatus. The sequence continues at coordinate 29,865,679 of CM052714.1, read as the reverse complement.
ACCATCTTAGATTTCAGCCTGTCCTTGGACCTCCCTTAGCGAGTGTCTGGGGTGCAGGGACAGGGAGGAGTGTGAAAGGTGCTTGGGTAGTTTCTAGAAGAAATACTTAAGTCAGGTTAATGAATGGATAAAGGGATATAAGGTCCTTTAAGGCAGGAAAAAGGGGGGTGAGGTGGGGGGGCCAGAGAAGGCACAAGGAAAGATATATGAATGACAGATTGGAAGAAAGAGGAAGGTTTTGATTGTAGTGAAATTGGAGAATGGAGTTATGATCAAGGAAGTTTGATGTATCCAGAAAGGGCCAAAGCCTTTCAAAGGCATGGCTCTTGTTGTTAGATAAAGACTGTTTTTTATCTCTGAGAGTCTGGAGTCCTGAGCGTGGTGGGCTCATGGTTCTCACCACCAAAGTGGCTCTGGCTGTGCAAATTCCTTCCCTTTTCTGCTGAAACAGATGTTGAGCCATTGGGCCGTCACATGTATGTTCCCTCCAGCCATCTGGATATATAAAAAGATGTAATTTCTGTCTCTTCTAATGAAAAAAAAAAAAGGACTGATTTTTGTCTTTTTAGCTAAGGTCCCACTGTGTAGCCTACACCTGCCTGGGATGCTTATGTGGCTTGAGTTGACCTTGACATTTTTTTTTTTTTTTTGGTCTCAGCCTGCCAGTTTTTGGGCTTTTAGGGATGGGCTATTATGCCCAGGTTGGGAAACAATGTTTACTTTCTGGAAAGGTCTGGCCTGAGGTATCCTTATTCGTTACATTGCACAGGGGTATATTACCCACATTGCCTTCTGCTTCTGGTCACATTGCTAACAGAGCTGTGAGTAAGGCTTTCAAATTGGGAACTTCCTTTAATACCATATTATCTCTTTTAAGCCGAGAAGCATCGTTATGTGGTAAGAAATAACATTCTCCCACAAAAGCCCCATTGGGTACATGACTTGTGTTGGTTCCATGGCTGGCCAGCAGTGCAGCCTCAATTTTGACTCAGGCCATTTGAATTCCAGCCCTCCATTCTTATCTACTCATTGATGATTATGTTTCAAAGTAGGGATGACTTGAGACTATTTGGGTAAGCGTGGGAACACACCAAATCCTCAGCAGATTGGTCACCGCGTGGTTGGGCTTGTGCAAGGACTAGGGGACTTGTTCTCTACCATTGTCCCTTGCATGTGATACAGTAGCTGGGCAGGTGGGTCACACACAGTGTTTGCACTGTGCAAGTCAAGTAGTGACCCTCTGTAAGTGGGTTATGGGGTTTTAGGAAGGACATTAGCACATTGAAATGTGGCTGGGGGAAAGTGAACAGGAAAGCATTCGACCTTGAACAGGTGTTCGATCTTTGAGCAGGCATTGTCAGAGCAATGGAGGGTCCCCAAGAGAGATGGCATCCCAGAGGCCATTTAGCAAGGAAATGAGTGTTGCAGACCCACAAGAGGAGGGAGGGATGTTAAAATGTCCTGAGAAGAAAGTTGGGGTTAGTGAAGAAGGGAGTTTTGTGAGGATGGTTAATTGCTGAGTTCAGGAGGGGCTGAGGGGAGAGGAAGTGACCATACATATTGTGGACTGATCACAAGTAAGTCTGATAGTTTCAAAGACGGGAGGTGAAGATGGCAGGAAGGGCAAGAGAGCTTTGCTTAATGGTTTTTAAAGAGAGAAAGGAATTGGCTGTATTGGAAGGCAGATGTGAAGAAACCACAAAACCTGAGAAGCTGTGAGAGACAAAATGAAGTTAAAGTGAAGAAGGACGGATATGGAGTTTGATGAATTGAACACACTGGGAGGGGCTTGGGGCTGGTGGTTAGAGTCACTTCCGGGTACATACCAGAAGAGCACTGATGTGGGGTTTTTTGTTGTTGTTGTTGTTGTTTGTTTGTTTTTTGTTTTTGCATCTATGTTTAGAAGTTTCATTAAGAAAGAACCAAATAAATGGAACTAGTCAATTGGTGGGCGGGGCCCAAAGCGAAGAGACGTGGGTCTCTCCGGGGACTGAATGTTTCTACGGTGTTCTCGTCACCATGGTCATCCTGGGACTTCTCACACTGCTGTCGGCTTCTCATCTTTCTGATCGTCCTAGAAGCTGCCTGGGGTTCACTGAGGGGCTGTATGAGGAAGCAGGATTTTCCAGGTCACAGACAAAATCTGAGCTTTGTACAAAGGGTTATTTGAGCTTTTACCCCTGTAGGGGTTTGGTCTACATTTTTACTCCCTTGGAAATTTCCTGTCTGCCACAGTAATCAGGCAGCTGACTATTTTCAAGGCTGAAGTGGCCTCTGAGTTGGAGGTCTGTGTTTGGTTTTCTTTATGGTTCTCAGCTTACCATTTAGTCTGTGTACACCCCTGAGTCCTCCTCTAGATCCTGTGGGTTCGTTCACACACTTCCCTGGCCTACCTACAACATGTCGGCTCCTTCCTCCACTCTTTTTCTCCTCTTCTTTCTTTTCTTTTCAACAGTGTTTCGTGTAGCCCAGGCTGACTTCAAACTTGCTATGTAGCTGAGGCTGGCTCTCATGTCCTGTCCTTCCTGGGGATTACAGACATGTGTCACCATACTTAGTTCGGTGTTCCAGTTTCCATTGTAGTAGAAAGCCATGAGCAGTATCCTTTTAATACTTCTTTCATAGATGAATCCAGTGACCTAGTACTCCATATTATGCCCCCCCTTCACTATTGAAAGCAGAGATCGCTGAATCCTCTGTTATTGTAATTTTTTAAAATAGTTTTTAAAAGTTTAAGATTACGTATATGTGTTATGTGTCTTTGCTGCAGTCTGTACACGTGGGTTGTCTTTGGAGGTCACAAGAGGGCATTTGGTTCTAGAACTGCACTTACAGGTGTCTCATGTAGATCCTGGGAGTTGAGTACAGTTCCTCATTAGGAGCAGCAAGGAGTCTTAATCACCAAGTCACCTCTCCAGCTCGGCAAGTCGTTTTTGGTTTATAAAACTAGAATTTGAAACTCTTCAGAGGAGGTATGGGAAGACGTATGTGAATGCTTTGGGACCCCAGCATTCTTGCCTTGGTGACTGCACCTCGTTAGTGTGCTGTGGATGGGCCATTTAGGTGCATATGACATGTTTTGTTTGTTTTTGATCAGGAAGTTTAAAAACGACCACACCTACAATCCTTTCCCTATTTATTGCTGATAAGACCCAGGCACATCATAATTTGATACACTGCCCAAGGACACCAAGCTTTCTTTTTATTTTTTATTTTTTGACATAAATCTTATTCTTTCCAGCTTTGCATGCTTTCTATTCTGTTCTCTTCGAATCAGTAGAATGTAACCACATTAAGAAGGCTAGGCCTGGGGTAGGCTAGGGGACTGCACACACCTTTAAACTCAGCACTGTGGGGGCAGAGGCAGGAGGATCGCTGTCAGTTTGAGGCTAGCCTTATCTACACCTTGAGTTCCAGGTCAGCCAGTGAGACTCTGTCTCAAATGAATGAATGAATGAATGAATGAATGAATGAATGATTTTAAAAAAGAAAATAAAAGAGAAGATTAAACATCCAAATTAGGTTTCTGCAAATGGAGTTGTTGATTGGTGTTTAAACGTTCCGAGCAGCTTAGGAATTCTCCTTGGTGTTCTTGGGAAGACTTTGTTAATATCTGAATGAATGAGTTGTGTGAGGCAAAGATGGTTTAGAGGAATAAGTATGCAAAGCTATTTTTATCCTAAAGATGTTTAAATTTGTCGTAAGCATTTCTGGCCAAGTTGGTAAGTAATTTATAACTGTGCTTACAAGCTTTAGCCTTTGCCCACAGCCGAGCAGGTCACCAGGCCAACACTCTCTGCTTCACTCTTTGGAAGGCAGAGAGTGTAGCTGTTAAATGAACGAGAACCAATCATTGTGACTGACCTCAGGTTCCGTGGTGTGGATTTCCTTCTGAATTTCTGGTTAATTTCATTTCGGAAGTATATATTTTCTCATGCAGCGCTCCTAAATCCCATGGCACGACACAGTGACCTTTACATCGTGACCCCAACATGCGCCATGTCCTGAAGGGTTTCTCATGGGCTGTACCTGTAAGTGATAGAATTTCAGGCTGGCCTTCTGTGGACTTATTTGTATTGTTTATGTATGAGCCCGAATGTATGTGTGTGTACCATGTGCCTGTATGTATGGAGGTACCGGTGCCTGTGAAGGTCAGAAGAGCCACCTGCCACCTATGTGGGTGGTGCTGGGAACTGCTGTTTTTGTTTTATTTGTTTTGTTTTGAGATAGTTTCTTATAACCCTGGCTGGCCTAGAACTTGCTTGGTAGATCGAGCTGGCCTTGAATTCAATAGAGATAACCTGCCTCTGCCTCCTGGGTGCTATGACTAAAGGCATGTGCCACCATTACTGACTCAACAGCAAATAATCTTAATCACTGAGCCATCTTGTAAGTAAAATTAATTTGTGTTGCTTTGCATGCTGTGACTTGTATTAGCATGAATCAGCGAGATTTGGTCAATGTTCCTACAGCTGATTATCTGCCCATTTCTCCATCTCTCCATCTGGGTTTATTTTAAAGGACCGAGTCATATGATGAGGAGGTGTGGTTAGTTCAAAAATTTACAGCCAGGCGACAGGCTGGAGACCCTGGCAGCTGCAGCTCAAGTTCAGACGAGGACTGCTTGCTGTTAGAAACCTCTCTTCTACTTGTCGGATGAGGCCCCCCCTCAAGAAAAGTTACTTTTTTAATAGACTGATTTCAGTAATGCACAGTTTCATTCCATCCATTTTGTTAATCTTGTCTAAAATATACCTTCATAGAAACATCTAAATAACACTTGAATACTTGGGTCTAGATAAACTGGCATATAAAATAAACCACCACATTTACAAAATGAACAAAACTTGTCCCCACCCACCCTCAGAAGAATAAATGGATGTAAATACACACAGGCAGTATCGAGGCAGGACAGACAGACATTTAGCCTAGCACATGTTGCCTGGGGATCAGGGAGGCAGCAAGATGGATAGATGATGGCGGTTTCCCTCTGTAGGAAATGGGGAGGTACCTGAAAGGCTTTAAGCCCAAGAGAGAAAGTGTGGCTTGGTGTGCTCTGTCGTCCATTTGGTAGAGGATGGTGTGGGAGCAGGAAGACTAAGACTGTGCACCATGGAAGCTGGAGAGACTAATAGACAAAAATAGATGCACAGGGCAAGTCATCCTTCAAGTCAGGGAGGCCTAACCTTCAGTCTTGATGGAGGAACCAGAGCTCCGCTGAGAGTCGTTTCATTGTGAACCAGAGTTCCGCCGAGAGCCCTTTCTTTGTCTGTTTCTTGAATACTTGTGGCCCAGTGTGGCCTTCCAGCACAGTCACACTGGGTTAATTGCCTACTTCTCTGTCCACTGATCATCACGTGATTGCTTTAGATAGGACCATCCTCTCCCTTACCTTATCCTCTAACCCCAGGATGTAGTTGGCTCTGTTCTTTATGGCTTCGGTTCAACTTCCTCACGTGTTGTAAAACCATTTCCTCTGAGTTGAAGAAGCACTCCTTGCTGGAGGGAGGAGAGGAGGCTCACATATATCAGGAATCTAATGACACATTACAAGACTCAGGAAACTCAGAAAAGTTACAGGATTCATAGGCCCCTCCCCAAGATTATATAAGCAGTGAACTGTTGCCTGAAGAGGAGAGTTCCCAGCAGGAGCTGCCTGCAGGATGAGCCCTGAGCACCAGAGATGTGGCTTTAAAAAGCTGTCACCCATGCTGGTGTCAGTCTAAAGGCTTGGCAGCACATCATCTTTATCCACTGAGCCATCACACTAACTTTTTAAAATTTGGGGACGCACTAAGTTTCCCATGGTGGTTATAAGTGCTTTCCTAAATGTATGTTTGTGTCCCGTGTGTGTAGAGTACCTGCAGAGGCCAGGAGAAGGCACTGAATCTCTTGGAACTGGAATTATAGATGGTTGTGAGCTGCCACGTGGGTGCTGGGAGTTGAACCTGGGTTCTCTGGAAGAGTGACCAGTTCTTTTAACCACTGCACTATCTCTCCAGCCCTTCACATTCCAGCAAAGCTAGCATGGAAGTGTCAGTATGGACCCAGAGATTAAGTAGGTGCTTCTACATCCTGGCTGAGCTGATCTGTCTCAGTTGCAGGTAATGCTACTGAAATACTTTGGGGAGGTTGGTGCGCACGTGTGTGTGTGTGTGTGTCTGTGTGTGTCTGCGTGTGTGTCTGTGTGTGTCTGTGTGTGTCTGTGTGTGTCTGTGTGTATCTGTGTTTGTGTCTGTGTGTCTGTATGTCTCTGTGCAATAGGAAGCAGACAGCAGCCTGTGGGCTGGAAGTAGGAGAAAGGTCAAAGGGTGAGTCCTTGGTACATTTGTCTCCTGAGAGGAAGGAAGAGTGTTCTCATATCAGTCTTTCCTCTCCCTCAGGCAAGATGACTGCTGACAGAGAACGGTAGAAGGTCACTTTCCAGTGTCCTAGGAATGGAACAGCCTTGATAATGTATGGACCCAGGTGGAAAGGTTGACAGCCTGCTTGATTTTGCTGGTGGAATGCCTGAGACTTCTCTGGAATTGTAATGAAATCATATGACCAATGTAGTAGTAAGAGACGCTGCTCTCTTGAAGGAAATTCATGTCCCTGTAAAAAGTGGAAGGGACTTCTGCCAAGTATAGGAGGCACCATCTAGAAGACACAAAGTTTATTGGCAACTTGACTTGGGACTTTCCAGCCTCTAAAACTGTTTTTGTTGTTTACAAATTACCTAGCTCAAAACGAGTTGTTATTCTAGCACAAAACCACCAAGATAGTTGTCAGGCACTTTCCAAAGAATTATTTCTACAACTCTGAGATATTTGTACTTCCATATAATCATCATCATCGTCAATCATCAGCTTCATTTGTTTGTTTGTTTGTTTTTTTAGGACAAGGTCTCTCTGTATCGTTGACAGTCCTGAAATTTTCTGTCTAGATCAGGCTAGCCTCAAACTCACAGGGATTCACCTGCCTCTTCTGGGGTTAACTGTGTGTGTCTTCTGTTTTATACTTCTGTTTTATAGCGAAGGAATTTGAGCAATGTGTCTTGAGTCACTGGCCATCTATGTAGGTGAACAAGGACTTAACCCAAGTACTTTTAACTGTCTAGCATAGGTGTCTTGTGATACCATGCTGCCTGTGAAAATGATGTGTGTTGGTATGTGCTCCTTAAATTCACTGCAGATGTGGAGTAGTTGTCAGTTATTTGAGGCGTTAGACAGTAACTGTGCACAACATTTTTTAGTGCTTGCTGTTGGAAACACAGAGTCTTAGTTACTTTTCCATTGCTCTAATAAGACACCATGACCAAGGCAATTTATTAGAAGAAGGCTTTAATAGAAGCCTATAGATTCAGAGGGTTAGACTATGACTGTCATGGCAGAGTGCATGGCAGCAGGCAGACAGAGCAGTAGCAGAGAGCTTACATCTCACTCTACATGTACACACACACACACACACACACAGAGGAGAGAGAGAGAGAGAGAGAGAGAGAGAGAGAGAGAGAGAGAGAGAGAGAGAGAGAAAATATGGAAAATATGAATGAATCAGGAGGCATGGTGGCTTTTGAAAATCTCCTAGTCCCAGTGACACCTTCTTCAAGGCTACACCTCCTAATCCTTACCAAACAGTTCCATCAGCTGGTATGATGATATGCATGCCATTCTCACTCAAACTATTACACAGAGTCTCTATTTTAAGAGTTATTCCTTTATCATTGCATCTCCATGCAGACGTGAACTCTAGACATCACATGGGTTGTACCTTATGTGATGGGCATTGAGAATGTGTCCTATTAGTGGCCCATAGTGTGCACAGAATCCCTCCTTCTAGAAGGTGGTACTCAAGCTCCTTCCATTTGTAACATGTACAGCACGTGCTGAAACCAGAGCAGGGCTCTGCGGGATCCTGACTTAATTCATTAGATCTATGTCTACTATTTCTTCACTTTAGGATTTAAGAAACAAGAAAACGGGCTGTGGAGATGGCTCAGGCAGTAAAGTGCTAGCTGTTCAAGTTGAAGACCTGGGTTCAGATTCTATCTTCGGGTTTCTCTTATAAAGGAAAATGTTCAATTGGGCTGGCTTACAGTTTCAGAGGTTAGTCCATTATCATCACGGTGGGAAACATGGTATGCAGGCAGACATGGTGCTGGTGAAGGAGCTGAGATTTTTTTTAAAGATTTGTTTGTTTGTTTATTTTATGTGAGTACATCGCTGTCTTTTAGACACACCAGAAGAGGGCATCAGATCCTATTACAGATGGTTGTCAGCCGCCATGTGGTTGCTGGGAATTGAACTCTAGACCTTTGGAAGAGCAGTCAGTGCTCTTAACTGCTGAGTCATCTCTCCAGCCCAGGAGCTGAGATTTCTACATCTTGATCTGCAGACAGTAGAAGGAGACTAAATGCCACTTTGGCCATAGCTTGAGCATTATGAGATCTCAAAGTATGCTCCATAGTGACATGTTCTCAAACAAGATCACATCTAGCCCAACAAAGCGATACCTCCTATTAGTGCCAATCTCTATGGGCCAAGCATCCAAACCCTTGAGTCTATGGGGGTCATACCTATTCAAACCATCACAGATCCCCAACATTCATCTATAAAACTGGTACAGTAGCATATATCTAATCCCAGCATTGTGTAGTGCAGAGACAGGCTGGTCTCCGGAGTTTGTTGCCCCCCTCCCCCATTGCCTAACTGAATTGATGTACCCCAGGTTCAGTGAGAACATTTCTAGTTGATGGCATTTCTATTTTAATTACATGTCTCATTAAAGTCAGTTTGGGCTACACCCAGCCTCTATCTGGTCAGCTCATTTTCTTCTGTTCCCAATTCGCAAGTTCTAATTAAGCCTTTGTATACCTCCAATTTAAAGCAGTTTGCAAGTTTCCTTAAGAGATGCCAGTTACTAAATGAAAATTTTAATCAAATTCATTTACGCATGGGTAAATTATCTGTTTGAATTTGAAGAAAAGTCACAAGTAATTGGTATTTAAGTGGCAGAAGGAAGAGTTGGGGTCACATTGAGAGGTCAGAATTCTATTTCAAAGTACAGCAGCTCCAGTGATGCCAAGGTGGGTTTTCACTGGCTGCTTTCTAAGTGTTGACGGGTCTTGAGCTTAGTTAGCAGAATATTGGAGCAGCTTTTTCTGGAAGACTCAGAAAGTAGGATTCGAGGCAGCCTGAGCTGGGGGACTCACTGGCATCAGCTACCAGAGGGTAGCTCACTGGGGATACTCTAAAGAAGAAGGGCTGGGGTATTGAGGCTTGGTGAGCTGTGGGCTGGAAGACAAGGGCCTTGCAGAATGTATGGTGTGGTGAGGTCAGGGTAAGTGGGGTGGTTGGAGAAAGGGGTCATTAGGAAAAGTGGGAGGAGATAAAGGTGTCTTTCAGCGCCTGTAAAAAGCCCATAAAAGCAACAGTTTGTATTAGCCCATGGAGATACAGCCTGTTTAGTGACTTTTCTGATGCTGTGACAAAAGTACCTTACAGAGGCAGCTTAAGGAAAGGAGGAAAGAAGGATTTTCCTTTTTGGCTACAATTTAAAGGGTATAGTCAGTGTGTATAATTGTGTGTGTGTCTGTGTGTGTCTGTGTCTCTCTGTGTGCATATGTATGTGTATATGTGTCTGTCTCTATGTGTATATGTATGTGTTTGTGTATGTCTGTTTCTGTGTGTCTCTGTCTCTGACTCTGTGTGTATTTGTGTGTGTGTCTCTCTGTGTGTATGTGTGTGTATCTGTTTCTCTCTGTGTGTTTAAGTATGTGTTTGTGCATGTCTATTTCTGTGTGTCTCTGTATCTTTGTGTGTATATGTGTGTCTTTGTGTATGTATATGTATGTGTGTGTCTGTTTCTGTGTGTCTCTGTCTCTGTCTGTCTCTCTCTCTTTGTGTGTGTGTATCTGTGTGTCTGTGTGTGTGTGTCTCTGTGTCTGTCTCCCTCTCCTTCTCTGTCTGTGTGTCTGTGTGTGTCTCTCTCTCTGTGTGCATGTGTTCACAATGGAATTCATGTTGATGGGAGTTGAGTACTGAGACTCCTCACATCATAATGGATCAGAAAGTAGAGAGGTTGGGCAAGCCAGCACCCAGCACACTTTTTCCATGTCCCCTTTTTATTTAGTCTGGGACCCTAGCCCATGGAAGTGTGCTGCCCACATTCAGAGTGGATCTTCCTTCCTCAGCTAGCCCTCTCTGGAAAAACTCCCACACCCCAAAATGTGCCTCATTAATGCCCTATGATTATTAATCCAATCAGGCTGACAACCAAAATTAGCCATCACACAATCTGTTAGTGGAGATGCTTAATGTCCCAGACCGGATGTCACAGGCACAATAAAATTGGCATATGTAAATTACAGCAATCATCAAAAGCAGGCAAAGGTTGGATACTTTCCTCTCTCCCAGAGCTGGTATGGGAATCCTATTTCATTTATCTTTCTGCTGGGAATTCCTGTAAGTTAGATACTGCTGGCGTGATCATGGCTGGCGAGAAGATGTTTGATGAGTTGAAATTGCTCCTCCCCTATGGAGTGTGTATACAGCATGTCTGATAGTTTACTGATTGTCTCACCGATGGCAACTTTATGTGTAGAGAAGCAGCTCATTATTTGTCGTCAGAGTGACTAGGAACCCACTCTCCTAGGATAAATCACACTATCTTAGCAAAATTACTAAACACTTTTATAGGAAGTTTTTAGACCAATAGGAACGTTATAGATCATTCATCTGAGATCCAGATTTTCCTACTCAGAGCATTTTAACACTGCAGGGTAAGCTGGGAGAGGCAAGCACTCAATCTTTACCTCCTCTGGGTGACCAGTACAGTTTACTTAAGGCAGCATTATTACACCTGTGTCCACAGCAGCTCCAAAAAAGGCTCTCTAATGAAATTTATACCAGAGGCTGACAGCTTCATGCTCCTGTTACAGAGCTACTTAGTGACTGTTACAGGACTAGGGAACCAGTGTTCCCACTGTAGCACCAGGTATGCTTGGAAGGACCGTCTTGTTTAACATAGTGATAGTTTTTTTTTTTTTTAAATATTTATTTTATGTATATGTGCTTGAGTATATGTGTACCATGTGTGTGCAGTTGCCTGTGGAGACCAGAAGATGGCACCAGGCCAGAGTAAGAAGCAATTAAGAACTGCCTAATATTGGAGTTGGGAGCAGAACTGGGTTCCTTCTTAGAGCAGCAGGTGCCTTTAACTGCTAACCCAGACCCCAGTAGCAACTCTTAATTTTAACATATTTACTTCCCACGATTCTCCACATAGGTGTGTTTCTAGGCCATTAGCTATTTGATAAGGATTGTGTTGACGAGTCTTCATCTTACTTGGCAGCTCTAACAAGTCTAGCTTCTGCTCAGAAGGAAGTGGTGTCCTTGGGAAGGGGCAGGGCACATCCCAAACAAAATTACAGGGACTTTCCATCCTGTTTCCTTGTAGGCAGGAGTCCCCCTGCCCAGCACCACCCTCCTTCCCCTAGAACTTGCATTCTAGAAAGCTAGCTAGTAGCTGCAGGTAACAGCTTCTGTTTATTGTGTAGAATGATCCAGTTCAAATGTGAAACAGAAAGAGAAGAACTACCAGAGGAGACAGGAAGTTTCACACGGGCTAAGAAGAGTTCTGGAGGTGTGAGTACTACTTGTTGAGACAGCATCTCGCCTTGTAGCCCTTGAGTTCAACATGCAGAGGGCTGGCCTTATGCCCATCCTCCTCCTGTTTCAGACTCCGAAGTGCCAGGATTATAGGTGTGCACCTTACACTTGGTGAGAGTAGCCTTAAAGTTAGTTCAGTTCAAGAACCTTTTAGACAGACGAAAGACGTAGGTCTCTCAAGTGACCTCAATTCTGCCATCAGGATTTGGTGGAGCTGCCCTAGAGATAAAGGGGGGTGGGGTGAAGCTCTTGGGGGTGGAGCCACAGCTTGAGATTTGGGGAAAGGAACAGAAATGAGACAAGAAGAAGAAAAATCAGACAAAGCTGGCCTCTTAGGAAATGTCTCCTAACAAACCTGCCAGGTTCTGGGGGCATCAGGACACCCGCTGCGCTCGGTGTGCGAGCTGCATTTCTTGGTGGGTTTTAAAAATAGTCATATTTGTTATCGCAGCATCTCCAGGTAGATCAGAGGCTTTTTGTTTGCTGCTTAAGAAACAGGAACAGATGAAACTTCCTGAAGATCAAAGACCAGATTGTTGGCAGAAAGTGACTAACATCAGCCCAGTCTTCACTGCCGAGCCTCCGCCCCAGCAAGGTCCGTGTTACTGTGTTCTTCTGAGTTATGAGCTGATGGGCGAGTTAGACTGTTAAGGGATGTGGGCATTCCTCTCTGTGTGAAGCACCTTTGTAAGCGGTTGAGTTCTGCTCTAATTATAGTTGCAATTACGAGTCTACACCTCTCCATAGTCTTTGAAATGGAATTAAAAAGAAATGAGCACTTTTGGTCATCTTCTCCCCGGAATCATATAATAGACCTGTTTAAAGGAAAAGCTGTAAGGGCTGGCAAGATGGCTCAGCAGGGAAAGGTGCTTGCTGCTAAACTTGACAACCTGACTTTGATCCCCAGTACTCACATGGTGGAAAGAAAGAACTGACTCTCTCGGTTATCCTCCGACTTCCATACTTGTATGAAGGCAGTGTGTGTGCGCGCGCGCGCACACACACACACACACACACAAATGTAAAATAAAAAGGCCCAGCTTAAAACAGCTAGTTTTGAGATAAAATATCAGCGTCTTCAATTAACAGAGACTCCTTGAGGGCACTGACGTGAGTATTATGTTTTTATGTGTCTTAATGTGCTAAAGCCTTATTTCCTCTGAATGTGGCAGGGTATGTGCCCATTTTATAGATGAAGGTAATAAATAGTGGGTGAGTACCAGCTGAGGATCAGGTAGGCTCCAGATTCTGGGGAGCCACAGTACCTTGTTTATTTTAAAACAGAGACAAAAACAAGCATGTGAGCCTCCATGGCCAGGTTCTCAGTAGCCAGCTCTTTGCAGACAACCATGAAAATGCCCTAGGGCTACATGATACATTGCAATTACTGTTTTCAACAGACTGTATTGTGCCTTCAGTTTCTCTTCAAAAAAAAAAAAAGAAAGCAATGTCTGTGCTAAAGGTGATTTGATTTCTTGAATGTGTGTGTGCATGCTCTCTCTGTCTCTCTCTCTCTCTCTCTCTCTCTCTCTCTCTCTCTCTCTCTCTCTCGTGTGCACACGTGCACGTGTATGTGTGTGTGTGTGTGTGTGTGTATGTGTGTGTGTGTGTGTGTGTGTGTGTGTGTGTGTGTGTGTGTGTATGCTGAAGTCAGATGACTATTTCTCTTTTTATTATGGGCTTGGGAATTGAGCTCAGGTCGCCATATTTGGCAGCAGGCGCCCTTAACCTACTGAACTGCCTCCATTTATTTGGCTCACAGTTTTGGAGGGTTAAAGTTCAAAACCAGGTAGCCATATCTGTTGGCCTCTGGTGAGGAAGGTCCCTTTGTCTAAGAGGGAAAGAGAAAGCAGCTATTTGGAGGAGGTGGAGAGTGCTTGGGTGGCCTAGCTTGATAACCTACTACGTAAGGACCATCTTGGGTCTCATGAGAACTATATTAACCCTTTCTGAAGATGCTTCCCTAGTGATTTAACCAACTTCTGCTAGGTCCCAAAGGTCCAAATCTTCTTGATGTTGATCCACTGGGGTCCATGTCTCCAGGAAATGAGCCTTTGGGCTCATTTTTTATTGTTATTTATTATTATTATTTATTTATCATTTATTATTATTGAATACATTGTATTCAAGCCATGATAACAAATGTATTAGAAACCTCAGTTTTCACTCTCAAAATAAACCATGCATCACTACTACCTAGAAGGTGGGCATGGGGGTCCCTGACATCCATTGACGCTTTATATATATTCACAGACATTCTCTTCAGATCCTAATGAATCTGTAATGTACCACTGGAATTGTGGTTAGGTCTATTGGTTTAGGTTACTGCCATTTTTAAGTTTCTTCAAATCTTTTTATTTAATGCACATAAATTCTTCAGAAGACCCAACAGTTATTAGCCTCATTTTTCATTTGAAGCTACAGGCTGTAAAAATGTGCCTGGCTTGTGTTATTGGCTTCTGTCATGAAGTGTGTAAACTTGGGCCTCAGAATTGTGTGGGGAGCTACTCTTACCTTCAGGTCTGTACTGGTCTGTGTGCTTCCCTGTGGCATGATTGAACCTTTGGGGGTTGTGAATGAGGTGGTGTGAGCATTGAGCTAAGTTTTCCCTTGCCAGATAGTTTTCTCGTTCACTGAAGCAGAATGCCTGAGTACATGACTTACTGAAGGCCAAGTCAAGTAGAAAGAGGGTTTTATTCTTGGAGCCACTAGTCATGGGAGCCATTGATACCTCTTGAGATCCTTTTAATACTCTGACTTTTTTCTCCTGGATTTTCTTTAGCTTCCTCTTAGTGAGTGCATGTAGATCCAAAGAGTTAACAAACTGCTAGGTTCCCCGTGAATGAGACTGTTGTGTGACTTTTACAGGAAGATACAAACAAACATCTGCTCACCTCAGATGGGGCAGCTGTGAGTGACAGAACGAAGCACCCACTTACAGCATGGTGAACTAGTGCGGTTGTTGGAATTACTCCCAGGAGCATGGGTGTGTAGTTACTTATAGGAACATGGGTGGGCAGTTATTTACAGGAGCATGGGTGGGTAGTTATAGGAGCATAGGTGGGCAGTTACTCACAGGAGCATAGGTGAGCAGTTACAGGAGCATGGGTGGAAAGTTACTTGCAGGAGCTTGGATGACTTAAAGTTAGCTGCATCACTGAGAAACCCACCCATATGGCCAACAAAAGTTACATCCCTGGAGCTGCCTTCCCAGATCCCTGGCAGCTGGGATAGAAAGACTCCTCTCTCCAGCAATGGTCCATGACTGTTTTAGCCTTGGGATGGAATGTTGTAGATCCTGTAATGTTCATGGGTTTTCTGAACCTCAGAAGTCTCGTTAGCTTTCTGAGTCTTATGAGCCCCCATTCTCCCTCCAGGAGGAGGCAATTCGCTTTGGAGGAGATGGCTGCTTGGTGGAGCCCCTCCTGTTGTACCTGGAGTGTGTTCTGGAGTTGTGGAGAGTTTTTATTGTTTTCATTGTTCTGTCAATGTTATGGTCTGATCTGAGCTTTACAACTATCTTGAGAAGATGGGCGGCTTCCACACCCTTTTTGCTACTCTGCTTTTTATGTATTTTCCTTCCCAAACATTTAGGTCTTTCTACCCTCCATTCTTTAAACTCCATGTTCCCAAATTTTTACCTGCATGGCTTGATCCTACATTCAGTTCTCAGAGTTTGAAAAGTTGATCTCTGGTCTACCTCTTCGTCAGCCAGACACATTCAAACTCTCCTTTGTGTGTTCTGGTTTGCAAGCAGCCAAGGGCATGTTGACTCAGTTTCGGAAATTTTTTCCAGCATGATTAATTCATCATTTCTGAGGAAAGATTCCCATTAGATGTAGTATCTTTTAAAACCTGTTTAACCTGTGAGTATCTTGTGGAAGTTTGAGATTCAAATCCCAGCTTTACTGTTGGAAGTTATTTTTCACCTTTGTAGAAACAGGAGTCTGGTAATGCCAGTTGCCGTACGAGTGAGGACACATATTTTCCCAGGACAATTAGACAATCGCATGCTTCTACTCTCTTGTATTTAGCCACCACTGTGTTTTGGTGTCGCCTATTATATTGAAACATAATTTACTGTATATAGTTTTATTTAGTATGAAATATACTCTTGCTATTAAATATACTAATTAATAAGTATGCTCATGATACATAAGGTAAATATTATATATGCATGGAATTATTTTATATTTTCACATTTAAATGACTTTTCATTGTAGTTCTTGTTGGCATTTTCTTTGCAAAAATTTAGGCATATAAGACCTTTGATAACTACAGACTTGGGAGGGCAAAATTTTGACTTTATGTGTTTATTTTTATCTTACGTGTATGGATTTTTGCTTGTGTGTATGTCTTTCCACTGTGTGTGTGTGTGTGTGCGCGCGCGCACGCAGAGATCAGAAGAGGATGTCACACATCCTCTGGAAGTAGAGTTACAGACTGTTGCGAGCTGCCTCCCATGGAAGTGCTAAGAACCTAAACCTGAGTCTTCTGTAAGAGTAACAAGTGCTCTTAATAGCCAGATCATCTCTCCAGCCACTCCGCTTGGTTTTAAAAACAAGAGTTGAGGAGACAAGGCTGCAGGCCCTTCATTGGTGGCAAGTACTGTGTGAAAAACTTTAGCCTCCTTGAGAGGTGATTTTTCTAGCACTCTTCCTTCAGTATACATAATGACATATTTAAATTCCATAAAGTTGTTAAGGTGTTTTCTACACCAGTGATCTACTCCTTGGTTGGATCAGGAGTCATTATAATGTCTCCCACTCAAGTTGGGACTGAAGATTTGATCTGAACAAGATATTTTTGCTAAAGAAAATACATTACCTGACTCTCAAAGAGTCACACCTTTGATGAACTCACCAGTGGTTCTAGAACATATGTGGTCACACAGCACACTTGTGACAAAGGTTTTCTGAATGTCTGTTCCAGGCTGGACCAAGCTGACATTGTCTGTCCAGACTGTAGGCCTTGGATTGCCAGTTCTCCACTGTTTCCCTTTATCTCCCCCTGACATGCTCACCACCTCTTTTGCTTCCTAACCTAACCTTCATTTATTTTCTTCTTCATTCATTCATTAACAATAGTGAGCCCCTAATGGAGATGGTAGACACTACGGACCCAGTTGCATAACTGTTTCTTAGGAATTGAAGGATTCCTGCTCTGAGGGAGAGGGAAGTTCATAAAATAGGAAACTTGCTACACTTATAATTCTCCAAAAGTTCATGAAACTTACAAAATTCACAGTGCTCTTTCCCAAGGTCATCAAAGTCCTAAACAATTGCTGGAGCGAGGGTACTTTCTGGTGGTGCTGCCTGCAAACTGGGAAGGGAGCTAGGGTGTAACTTTCATGAACCGTTCATTACCCGAACCACTGTAAGCTCTTTGGGGATGCAACAGTCTGAGCATCAGCCCTGGCCTCTGTTTCTGTAAGTGACCCCAGTAAACTCACTAATTTTTCAAGCTAGATTTGGGGAGAATTGTTCCTCGGGCTGGTTATTGGTGCCCAAGTAGAGTGAATAGACATTTGCCGAGTCTTCGAATAAAAGCCCTATGACAGCCACACTGAGGAAGCACGCGTCCACCTTCCTGAAGGTTTTTTGCTTAGGTAAAGAAAGAGACCAATGCAGAAGAATGTGTCTGAGGACGCTGAGGGTACTACTCAGTGGGAGCAGCAGCAGCAGCAGTCTGTTATCTTAGAACTTGATGAGAGAAAGCTTCCAGCAGGAGGTGACTCTAAACTGAGATCAGGAGTAAGGAAGAGAAATGGACAAAGCCAGGGTTGAAGGTCAGTTAGTCTCTGGAATTATTATAAGTTACTGTTATGATATCAAGGTTTGAAAGAAGGAAGGAGGTAGAGGGAGGGAAGTGAATGGATTTAAGATGGGCGGAGGAGGCACAGCATACACTGTGAGCAGTTCAGTCTATTTAGGTGGATATAAGACAGAGTAAGGCTGGCTCACTAAATGGTGTTTTCCTCAGAGCCGTGGTTCTCAACCTGTGGGTCACAGCTCCTTTGGCAAACCTCTATATCCAAAAATATTTACATTACAATTCATAACAGTAGCAAAATTACAGTTATGAAGTAGCAACAAAAATAATTTTATGGCTGAGGTGTCACCACATCATGAGAACCGTCTTAAAGGGTTGCAGCGGTGGGAAGGTTAAGGGCCACTGCCTTAGATAAATACTAGAGCTGAATAAACAAAAGGAAAATTGTGAGCTCTTGTAGGCAGAGTGAAATTGCAGAAGGACAGGAGAGTCTATGCTGGGAATTCAGGAGAGACATCTGGGCAGAGAAGAGAACTTGACAATAATGACTGAGTTTTGGTGGTGTAGAAGTGATAAGTGACTTTATAACATGGAAGAAAAGAAGCTGGGTGTGGCCCTGGGAGGCAGCATTCTCAAAGGAGAGGAGATAGCAGTGACCAGAAAGGCAAAAGGAGAGGGGCAGGAGAACATGGCTCCTGCGTCAAGAAGAAAAGGCAGAGCCCCATGGGGCAAGTGATACTAAGCAGCTATTCTTCTCACTGGCTTTGGTCAAGTAGGGGAATCTAGACCTTGGTCAGAGCACCTGTGTGCTCTGTAGTCTGTGTGCTCTGTGGTCTGTGTGCTGTAGTCTGTGTGCTCTGTGGTCTGTGTGCTCTGTGGTCTGTGTGCTCTGTGGTCTGTGTGCTCTGTGGTCTGTGTGCTCTGTAGTCTGTATGCTCTGTAGTCTGTGTGTTCTGTGTGCTCTGTGGTCTGTGTGCTCTGTGGTCTGTGTGCTCTGTAGTCTGTATGCTCTGTAGTCTGTGTGTTCTGTGTGCTCTGTGTTCTGTGTGCTCTGTGGTCTGTATGCTCTGTGGTCTGTGTGCTCTGTGGTCTGTGTGCTCTGTGGTCTGTGTGCTCTGTAGTCCGTGTGCTCTGTGGTTTGTGTGTTCTGTGGTCTGTGTGCTCTGTAGTCTGTATGCTCTGTGGTCTGTGTGCTCTGTGGTCTGTGTGCTCTGTGGTCTGTGTGCTCTGTGGTCTGTGTGCTCTGTGGTCCGTGTGCTCTGTAGTCCGTG